>OX638298.1:56114476-56583364 GCA_951812265.1 Taphrorychus bicolor | reverse complement strand
TAGACGAAATGTCAACAGAAATTCTTTGAACTACGGCCTCAAAGCCAGGAAAGCACTTTAGATTATATCATCCCTGTCTGTCAAATATTTACAGCCTTCTAGGTGACGTTTTCCAATGAAAACCCCGCACTTATGCGGGACATTCTAAAGAAATTAAGTAAAAAAGTAGTTAGCACAGAACATCGGTCACGTGCAAAAGTTATATATTTTTATTCAAAATGCATTTTCACTGGTTTCCTTAAGCTACTGCATTGACGATAATAAATAGATAGTTTATAATATTTATTATGTTATCGATTGCACATAACTTTACCAGTAAGTAAGAAATGCAAAGAAATCTTTTGAAAGATTTCTGGAAACTTTTGCGATTATGAAAATTTTTAGTTTTGCGCAACCCTAATTTTAACAATTTTAACGTGTATGCTGAGGCTTATATTTCGATTAGACAAATGATAAATTAAGTTTTAAGTAAATTAATTAAATATAGGTGAAATCTGTAAACTGCAAGTAGTAACAGAATAGTATAGTAAGGCATGCAAGAATGCATGAAGATGAAATACCACTTCAACATTTTAACACAAAAGTCTGGAAAAAAGTAGTATAAAGTTTGTTCATGTTGTTCGTGTAAGACAAAGGTTAAAGGAATATTTCTGCGCTTAAGCTCTGTAGGAATTCTCCATGAAATGTTTATCTGATACTAGAATTTATAAAAACTATCGATTTTTTGTGATTAGCTTACCAGACTTTACAAAATGTTCGAACACAAGCACCCACAAAATTTATTGGTGCAATTCCTAACTCTGCATGTTCCAGTTAGAATGCAAATTTATACAAAAGCTACGGAAATTATACAATTCATTCCTTCTAAGAAGTAAGAATGTCTAGTGAGTTCTTGCAGACGTTTGTTAATTTGAAGGCTGCTAGCCATGATGTGACAGGTTTGTAAAGAGAGAAGCTGTCTGCTGAGGCCTAGCAAAACTACGTTGCACTATTTTGAAAATGGGCCAATATTGTTGGAGTCTTTTTAGTTTTAATGATCCCTGCCTTTAAAAACAAAACATGTTGGACGTGTATATTTGCACAACGAGCAGCTTTTCAAATATAAATAGTACATAATCCAAAACGCATAAACACCATATGGCCACCCAATATTTCTAAAACAATATCCTGGTCAGTTTAAACCCCAATCAAATCATTTAGTTCGCAGTGCTTTGTGTTTAGTAACATGTTTTTTTTTATTCAACATGTATGTAAAATTTAACACCGAAAAAACGTAAATTGAACCTTTACCCGATTTTTACAGCTTTTATTTTTCAGGAACTCTATTTTACGTTTAAAAATTATCGGGTTTGTGTTGCCTATTTGGAACAAAATTGTGCACATTTTTTTGTTAAAATGGCGTTTAAAAGCCCTAAGGGATTAAAATAGAGCGAGTGTAGTAAAGTGAGATGACTCCAGTTCCTCTTCACAAAATCAATTATTAAAATGTTTAAAATGTGCATATATTTTACGTCAATTTGAAAATTATAAAATATAACTGTATTTCAAAATTCACATACATAAAACAGTAAATTTATTTTAGAGCCGGAGTCACATTTAAATACAATTTTTAAGCCCCCATGGGGATATATTTGAAAAATCTCCCTGATAACAGCTGGCGTCCAGCTGCTGCGATATGTTCGAGAACCGTGATTCCACGATCGTTTCTTGCACTAGTCTCCATGGTAAAAAGTCCCTCGAAACACACAAGGCCGAAATAAATCCGGACAAAGGGCCTCGGCCAGTAAATAGCGTTTCGAAATGATTTGCTTGTCTTAAAGCGACCGACTCTACAAAACCCGAAAGTATATTGGACCATAAAACACCGGGTCCGGTGGAGGTTACGAGGCGTGTAACTTGGCCGCTGCAATAAACTTCAACTTACCGGAGGAAAAAGGTCGAGTCGGACCGGAAAAATCTTAAATAAGGGACAAATTTGGATGGGACGGTTCAACGGCGCATATTGAGAATGGGAGTGTCAATTGCGTTCGAGGTGGTGTATTAAAGTATTAAAGTATCATGAAATTTTATATTTCTATAGATTACCTTGTACCAGAATCCTCTTAGTGACTCTACTTATAGTTGCCTAGCTTCGGATGAGTAGGGAAGATTTGGGAGTTCGGCCCCACTTAAGAAACGATTTCCTCCGAGTGCTCCGGATTAGCCACCTTACTACACTCACCATCTAGGTGGTGGTACACGCAATTCAAATAGAATTAGCTCCGCCTCTCTCTTTAAATTTCCTGGATCAGTTACCCAAATCATATCATACCCACCTAGCACATATAAATCTAGTCCCCATGTCCCAATCATTCAGAAACTTCCCACTGGCCTAATATTACAAAAATTATAAGGGAAACCTTCTTTAGATCAACAGTTGAGATAAAAATAACACTTATGCAGTACCTGACTAGTCGATATTAAACATATAGGCAACGTAGAACCAGAATCCTTTCATTGACCCTAATTATTCGGATCCTGTCAAGAATCGAATGAGTAAGGAAGGTTTGAGAGTTCTTCGCTACAATCTACGCCTTTCTTTGATTTTCCCCGGATCAGTCAGTAAGAGCTTAACACACCCACCATCTGGAAAGTGGTGCGTGTGGTAAGTGCATAGGGCTTAAGGTAAGGGCATAGGTAAGAGCATATAAGGTAAAACCTGCACTGACTGCGTTATTTCAGCAGTGAGAAAAAAATTATACTAAAACTAGTCTTTTGGTGCCATGATTTGATTGAAATTATTTTCATTTATAACAAATACTCTCTCTTTTTCGAATAACAAAAGATCTCTTTGATATTGTTTAAATGCAAGTTTTCATATCTTCTTAAAGTTTTGTAATACAAAAAGCGCTACTACTTGACCAAATATTGGTTTAATCTTTCTAGCTTACATGGTCAAACATGCAATCATCATACTCCATGGGATGAAGGTTAGGACAGAAAGAAAAATGGTAACCTTCTATAGGTTGAGATTGATGATGTGGCCATACTGGGGATAAAGGAATTTGATTGGTCCAAGGGCGTAACCTGTGATAGGCGTATGGCATTTTACTCTAGAGGTGGGGCTTATTGAACCGCCCAGATAGCAGAGTGGGGTTAGAGACCTCTCAATTATTCACAGGAAGTTGGAGGAGGGCGTAGCTGCTAACACAGACCTTTTCTTTGTCGGATAGATCATTTACCATACAGCAGTTCAATCTACATTGCTCATGCGATTAAACACAGCACCACCATTATCAAGAGAAGAGTTTGGACAGGAGTAAAGCTTACGACTGATAAGTGCATGGTGGTTTCCATATGATTAGGCAGAGAGTAGAACCTGCCATCTGTGACAGACGTATGGCATTTTAATTTAGGGGTGGGGCTTATAGAACTGCCCAGATGACCTCTGATATCATTTAGCAAATATACACCTTATATTGTAATATAGACGTTTAAGGGCGGAGCCATATTAATGTTTTCATCATGACCTCTTCTCGAAGTAACATTTTTTTTAATTTTCCCCAAAAAAAGTGGACAATTTTTGTTTTCACGAACAAACTGAAAAAATTTCTCGAATAACAACTTTTAAACTTTTAAACATAAATGCCCGTAAATGACTAAGGAAAAATCTGATTTTTGTATAAATCTTCTTTTCACTTTTTTTTCCGATTTTGGGGCTGTTTTTACCTGTGATCAGAGCTAATAGCTTCTGATTGGTGATCACAACCGTAGGGAATTTTTGGGCCCATTGGGCGGGGCTTATGGGGCCGCCCAAGTAGAGAATAGCGATAGAAATTCCCTGATTGGTCTGGAGAAACTTAAAGAAAGGCGTTGTTTTTGAAATATCAGAATTTGAGATATTAAGACCTTCCTTACTCCCTAATGATTTACTATATAATTAAATGCAGATGAAAATGTCATTATCAAAAAAGCTCAATTCCGAGAGACATTAGTTACCTACTAATACATAAAAAAAAAGAGAGTGTGCTTAAACTGAATCTGATTGGTCATGACAAAGCACCTGATTTGTCTGAAGTAACTTAAAGAAATTGGCGGTTTGATGTAACATTTTCTTGATTTTTAATGATTTATCACATAACTAAGAAGACACGCCACAATCAAAAAACGTCAAATCGGTTGTACGTCAATCCAGTTGTAGTATAGGTTTCTACCTACAATTAGATGTAAAAAAGGCTAACATGGTTTTCAACAATTAGATGATATGAAAACAATTTCAGCTGTTAAGGTTAATTAAGTTTAACTCAACGCTTAAGTTCACTTTCTAGTACATAATGAAGCTAAATGTTTCTGATTAGTATGACGGATGAAGAATTTCGTTTATGTAGGGCGGAGCTTAAACGAGCGCCCAGGTAGAGGAATGGCGATAGAGAGCCCCTGATTTGTCTGGGGCATCTTGGAAAAATGTCTGGTTTCTGAAATTTTTTTTTAAATATTTTTTAATCCCTAATGATTTTACAGAACTAAGCAACCGCGAAATTGCCATAATCAAAGAGGCTCAATCGGGACGCCTAATAATACTATTAAGTCCTTACCTAAGACTATACCTTTCTAAGTTCAAATGGACGTTAGCCAAAATCAAAATTCTCATATTTCCAACGCAAAAAAAAATTCATTTTTGGGATATATTCAATAAACTTTGTACAATTAGCAACAGTTTCGTGTCTATAATGCCACGAACAATGTTCTCTAATTTTTTTAATATTTTATCGAAAATTATGAAATCTCAGATATCTTCAAAAAAGATATACTTTGTTTCCTTCGGTTTCTTCTTTCATTGACGAGATAATTTTTAGTTTAGGTTAGTTCAGGTCTTGTTTCACTTTTAATTTTTAGCAAAAGCATAAATAATCTTAAGTAAATAAATTATGCAACATCAAAGAAAAAAAATTTCGAAAACCAATATTTAATTACTAATATTCGATTCAAGCAAGTTGATGCCAAATGCATTATTTTTACATACCCTATCTCCACCCTCCACCACCTTTGTGTCTCTCATGGGATATCTTGCACAATAATATAATACAATACTTATTTTGTTTCTAAATCGGGTCTAAGTAATGCATACTACACCATTTTCACATGTAGTTTAGAAAGTATCATTGGTATTTTAGAAAACGTTACTTGGATTTCAGATATATCACTTGTATTCCAGAAATCATCACTTGTATTTCAGAATAGTCACTTGAATTTTAGAAAATAACGTTTGAAACTTAGAAGCGTCACATGTATTTTAGAAACCATCAGTTGGAATTTAGAGTAGTCATTTGTATTTCAGAAAAGTTTAAATGTATTTCAATAAATTTCAGAAAATGAAAGAATTATATACATACTATCTTCAGAATCGGATTGACGGTCAACAGAGTTTCCTTTTTTATATTGTATAAATTATACTTGATATACACATAAAATTTACCCTTGGCAAATATGAAATTTAGTCCAACTGGTATATCTTTCATTACTAAGACGGCAGCATTAAGAGAAATGTTAAGTTGTGCGAATAAAGTCCAATTTTTTAGGAAATATATTGTGTTGAAGTGGTTTTTGAGTCCTTTACTTTTGTACATTGCAAGTACTTACCTTTTCGAAGAACTCCACACAAATGCAAATAACAATCTTCGTTCCCAAAACAATTTTCTGAAATTCAAGTGATATCTTTTAAACTACAAGTGACGCATTCTGAAATACAAGTAATATATTCTAAAATATAAATGATTGTTCTGAAATTCAAGTGTAGTTTTCTGAAATACAAGTGACTGTTCTAAAATACAAATGATACTTTCTAAACTACATGTGAAAATGGTGTAGACACTGACAAGGCAATGAACGATTGATTGTTTTATGTTAATGTAATTTTCTTAATGCCAACTTGAAATTGATAAGTGCCAATTTGTGTCATGCTGATATGATTTCGATTTGTGTCATTTTGATTGTGATTAACGAGAATTGGAACTTGAAAATATATAGATACAAGAGATAAATTATAAAATACATAAAAAAATAAACAAATACATAAAAGACTCTCAACAATAATACACACATCTCCAAAATTCTTGGACCCCCCTCGAAAATTTTAAAAGGAAATGTTTATCATGGCTGTTTTTTTTGCACATTTTTATTTATATCACCGTTGTTATGCATCTAAAAACAAAAACAATTTTCCACAATTTCAGATACCAATGTGAGTGGTTCATATCCATTTACGGTGTTGAAGTGATTGTTTAGTTTTTCTTTGCAATTAAGCCTGTCAATAGAATTTCACTGCTCAATAGAGCAAGAATAGTGGCTTTGCATGATGGGCTTCTGCCCAATTATCGAATCGCGGATAGACTAGGAATTCCCCGCACTTCAATTCAAAGATCGGTATGTAGCAGGTTATGTACATTGGAATGGAATCATAACAATATCAGCTGTCCGAACTCATTGCACAAGAACGTTTGTTGATTCATTTCCAATACCACATTACGACGGAGACTTGCTGGACCCAATTTGCGATCTAGGAGACCATTAAGGGTACCTAGGTTGCTTTCCAGACATATAGCCGCTCGTCTATAGTGGGCACAGGAACACACAGAGAGTGGCTTTTGGCTCATTGGCGAATTGTCCTTTTTCGGAAGAAACCAGATTTGGTTTAGTTAGTTATAGTCGGCGTCACAGAGTTTAGAGAGGGTCAGGGCGACCAGAAAGACTACCTTTTGCAAGAGAAGTCATTCCATACCAAGGAGGAATAGTAATGTTTTGGGGAGGCATAATGCATGGTCGTCGTACGCAGCTTATTCTCATTCCAGACACTATGACAGGGGATAGATATGTTTGAAACATTATAGAACCCGTTATATTTATTCATTCATGGATCACAATGCTAGGCCCCATCTCTCGAGAAGAGTACAAACTGCATTAGAGATTCAGAATATTCAAAGATTACCGTGGCCAGCAAATTCGCCAGTCATGAATCACATTGAGCACATGTTTGAATTTCGTTGGACGAGAAATCTCAAACGAAAAAAACCCTCCAGGAACTCACACTCGCGGCCCAAGGAGAATGAAACAAAATCCCAATGGATAAAATTAATGCCCTTATTATTTCCATGCACAAGCGAGTTACCACCTGCCTACAGAACAGGGGAGGACACATCGAATATTAATGCATTTTTGATTTCGCTCTAAACTGGTTTTTTTCTAGATTTCAAATTCTGGAAATCATTTTATTATGCACTATTTTTAGTTTGAATTTCTCGTTCAGATGCAATTTAATTAACCCAAATTTGCATTAGACACATAACCAAATTAGATGTATTTTGTCATGTACTTCTTGACCTTGACTTTTAATAATAGTGTCTCATTTTGACAAACATAAGAGGGCTCAAGTAATTTGGCGATGTGTGTAGTTATTTTTAATAGACATAAGAAATAATCATGGCAACTAAGATTACCACTCGACTTATTGAGTAATTTTAAAAACGTTTTCGCTTTGTACCTGTTGTTCTTAAAACCTGAAGTTTTGAATGGATGAACATGTCCTGACAACAATATCCTACTTTATCTTTGGGCTGCTCAATTCTTAAACCACTCCCAACTTTTATCCGCACTGAAGCAAACTTTAGAGTGCAAAACAATTTAAGTTTTGATGAACAACTGCAACTTTATAGGTTCGCGATAGCATTGTCAATAAAACCCTGTAACAAGTTGATAGTTTTGAAGTTGCCGAAGACAATCACGATAGTAACATGATGTTTTAAAACAGAAAGGTTATTAAAAGTAATGTAATATCTGCTACAGAAATTATCAATTTTAGTTATATGCCTGGAGGGAAAACTTTGTGGTTTTACAAAATCTAAAATTGTTTTATGTGGACTCTGATAATAACTGTGGAGTTAGTACATTAAATTTTGTAGGAAACTTATTATGGCACAAACCTCTTTCAAAATCCCTATTAAATGAGAGCGCATGATTTCTAGGAAACATATCAGGGATACAAAAACGAAGGCGCAGATAATACTCTTTATTTTATTATATTAGTAACGAGAATATTTTTTAATAACGGCCCAAAATGAAAGTTATCGTAGCATAAAGTATATATCTCGACCATTCTTTTCAATTTGGAACGTATTCGCCTTTCATATTTTCTCATTAAGCTGTACGAGAACTCATCTCGGCAATATCGCATGCCTTATTCGAAACATTTTTCACTTCTGATTATATACTATGGGCTTAAGAAATGAAGATTGCGTGCAAAACACTCGAACTTTTTACCACTCTTAAGCTGATGCATATGCCAATTAGTGTTAATTTTATACCAACATCATTACGATTTAGGTTGCAGACGTTATGTGCTGCAGCCCGGGAAAGTCCTATGGAATGACATTGGTCTCCTAACTGTCACTACGCATTCCTTTTCAGAGGTAAAGCACATGGAAACTGTAACTTAAACTGGTAAGATGTAAATTGAAGAATTTTTCTATAGCTAAAGTGTCGACTTCTTTAGAGCCTTGTTCAAGGCTTACCCGATTACGCCTTGCCATAATGCCATATCTTAACTTACGTCAAAAAGGTGCCATTTTCCGAATACCCGCTGTCCCAAAGTGAGCAATATTTTTCTCTCTCCGAATAACAAATCTATTTTGAATACGTGCTCCTAACAATGCGAAATGCACTGTGTAAACTTGTGGCAAACTGTTGTTTATGAAGCTGTCCAACGTGAGTAATTTGCAAGCGACCATGCACGCCAAACGTCCATTTTTATTGATATTAATAGTGAGGTGCAGGCAGGAAACTGTGGCCATTTGCATTTATGGTTATTTATTGGCACCCTTGAGGTCATGTGGGCTGTTGCTACCCTTTAATCAAGAAGTTCTCTGCTTGGAAAACTCGCTTCCTTAACAGCTATTGTTTCTTAGAAAAAACTGCAGCTATTAGTTGGTTGAAGTATCGCCCTAATTTACATAGTTCCGATCGAGGAAAACAAGGTGTGCAAGCGGTATTTCGAGACCTCGCTTTTGCAAAACGTTGCTCGAGTGAATGGGGAAAATTATAAGCCAAACTGAGCGAGTGAGGATCGGAAAAAGCAAGGAAATCGCTAATTGCTCTTTAAATATTTATGATCCGGTACTCAGTTCAAGTGGAAAATCTATTGTTTCCATACGAAAATGCGCTAGAGAGGCCAATTATTTTAGAGCGGCGCTCGCGAACAAGGAATCACTCAATTACTCAGAAAAACTCTTTTAAGTTTTCCAATATCGTCTTTTATCGAAAATTTTGTAAATAATGATTAAGTTAACTCGCTCGGAACAACTACAAAAAGACATTTTATTTGCTTTGCATATTTAAACTGTTGTAAGTCTTTTAACTAACAGCAAAAATTATTCAAATCTTTTTTTTTGTTTTTGGTAAAATTAATTTTTGTCCAAAAAGACTTGAAATTTGACTCAAAATTGGTGTTTTTCGAGAAATTCAGCTTAGGATTATGGTCAAAATAAGTTACAAATTTCTCGAAAATCTTAAAAATGCGAATTAAAAGTTATTGGCAAAATGAATATTAGGATAAGGCCAAATCGGTTAAAAATGGTAAAACACATAAAAATACAAATTTGAAATTTTTGTTGGTCATGTCGGAATTATTAGGGTCAAAATCGGTTAAAAAAAGATAGAACGCGTCTAAAATTTTGAAGCCACTGGAAAAATTTTGGTTAGAATTAGGACTACAATCAACTAAAAGTTAACCACCTTGTCCAAAAATTTAAACTTTTGGTGTTTTTGGAGAAATTCTATTATAAAAGAAAACCAGACAAATCTGATTCTGAAAAGAAATATGATTTTTTTTGGAGAAAATCGGAATAAAATCAGGGCTAAATTAGTGAAAAAGTACTCAAAGCTTGTAAAAATACACATTTTGACTTTCTGGAAAAATTCAGGTTACATAATAGCCACGATTAGTTAAAAATGACTAGAAGCATCTAAAAATACAAATTAAAAGTTTTCTGAAAAATCTAGATCAGGATTAGGGTGAAAATAATTTAGGTTTAGATAAAACCTCTAAAAAAGCCAATAGGGAATATTTTAAAGGTTGCTGAAAAGTTGCTGAAAGTTCTTAAGAGTTGCTGAAAGCTATTGAGTTGCTGTTTAAAAATGAAAATTTGGAGTTGGTGAAAAAATTCTGGCTAGAATTAGGAACAGAAAAAATTACGAAGAGGAAATGCAATTTTAGAGCCTTTCGAGAAATTGTTGTTAGAAATAAGGTGTGACGCTTTTATTTTATAATATTAATTTACTATCAAGAGTTATTGGGAATGTTAAGCACTGATTAGTTCTTGTTTGTTAATTGGAATCTCTGGAACTTACTAAAAGAAAATCGTTACTTAATACCTTACTTCAGAAAGAGCGAAAGGAGGTGAATAGTAAGTATTCGAGCAGGAGCACTAGCGGGCCGCCAGCAACAGTGAAGTTGGGGTAGGTTCAATACGATATTAGTTGTATTATTTTATATCCCGATAGGCGCCACGTGATTTCCGGAAGACGCCAGGTCCTGAGAAGGATGTTATGCCATACAGGAATATACCAATCACGAAATATATCCCTCTTTCACTACCACTTTCCTAACTACTCTGATTTAAATTTACTTTTAATAAAAAAATGAAAATAAGAAACTATAAATCTCAATTATCTGCACCAGTCAAAATCCGCATGAAATTAAAGCAAAATTGTTTGAGGACAAATAACACTGTTTCTATTGATAGATTGGTTAACAAATTAAGGAAAGGCAATTCAAATAAAATTTGAAATGCTATAAAGCAATTAAACACAAAATTTAAGGTAATTGCAATATTCTCGAATATATGGTGAAGGAACTTTATGTATTAATGAATATGAATTATTACTAATCAATACGGCTCTCAATAATCAACTAATTAGGGACGGAGCTCAGGGTTTATGGCCATAAACTTACACAGGGTAGCTTCCGTAGCTTACCAACTAATGACTAACGCTGTAATGTTAGAGTGATTATTGAATACCTGATCAAATCTAACTGTAAATACCTGAAAATTGAAATTTACTTAATAACGATAAATACTAAAGTGAGGAATCACGAGCCCTCAATATCTGTCCTCAAAGTTACACAACACGATACGGTACAAGACATAAAGGGTGCGGTACATAAAAGATTCGTAACTGTACAGACGTAGTGCTGTCCAATAGCTAGCAAAAGTTAATTCTTTATAAATAAATTAAAGTGTGTGAAGCACAAACAAATTGAAGATCTGAGAGAACTTACTACTCAGTAAATTGTCATAAAAATTGATCAAAAAAAAAAATAACAAGAATCGCTTACTTGGGGCCTCAATACTATCAAAAAAAAAATACTACTTTAAATTGGTATGGTGACGCAAAAAGTAAAGTTAATAGTTCAAATTGATAAGATAAAAAAATTACGATAGACGGTTCAACGCTCAGCCACTATCGTCGCCCATTTACAACATAACAAATTGGAAAGCTCTCACTCTAAACTATCCCCTTATCGCGGATCAGGGTGGTCCTGAGGAGCAGCTATCCGAAGGTCTCTGACGAGGAGCAGGCCTCCAGGAACGGCGTGGATGTTCCAAAAAAAGGGCGCCGACAAGGCACGTGGACGGCGGAAGAACGTCAAACGTAGAAGCCCGTTAATAAAAAAACGTGGACGTAGCAGAAGCCCGTCAAGAAAAAAAAACGTAGACGTACGTAAAACCCCTATAGAAACACGTGAATTAGCACGGAAAACTACAGAATATTCCATTAAATGGAGCTACACATACCTGCAAGGTTGACAAACGGGGCAAGGTGATGACGTTGGCGGCGTGGCTTGCTTTTTATCCCTCCAAGAGGTAAAGGTAGAGCTGCGAAAATCGACAATAATCCTCTCCACGAGGATCCGGAAAAACTTCAAAAAGCAACTACCATTTGGAATATGCCCTGGTCTTGATCCTCCAAAGAGTATTGAGATGAAAATCACTCAAAGTAGACCACGAGGACACTTGCAAATCACGGCCAGCACGACGGGATTCTGGCTCACGCACCAGAAGTCAGAATCAAAAACCTCAAACGTCAATGTCCTGCCCTTTTATACCCACGAGTGACCTTCAAAACCCTTCCGCAATGATGCCCAAAATGCCAAAGACAAATATGACGTCACGAAGAGTAGCCGAAAACAAACAGCTGAAAATAGAAAAAAAAAGGAGACAGAAGAAATGCGGAACAGCAAAACAGGAAGAAGTGTCCCATTAGTAATGGCCAATTAGTCCAACCTCAAGGAAAGTAACATCAATCTCCACGAAATCAAAACTGACAATAAGTACCTTTTAGTACTCTGGTGACGTCAGAATACGGTATGGGAGAATTGGACGATGACAGACGGCGCCATCCATCGAAGGGAATGCTGTCGGGAGCTTCGCCGATATCGCTCGGAATATGAGTCTCTCTCGCTCTAGCTCGTTAAGATGTGGGAAGATGGTCTCTGTACGGGGCACAGTGATGGATTTTATTACTTAACTCCACTTCCAAACATCGTAACATAAACATAAGCAAACGAAACCCCAATCCAGATTTACAGAAAACCTACAATGACGATGGAAACACACACTCCTGGCCGATTGGCAATGGCAATTTCACCACAATCCTCCGATCCTCCAAGTCCAGGAAAACAATAAAAATAGAGGTAGGTACCATCATGAAAGGGTCCCCAAACGGGAAAATTCAGCTTGAAATTCCAGCTAACAGGCGACACCTTCCACTTATAAAACAATGGGAGCTAATGCCGGGCTGTCCACACTCTTCTCAACCCAGAAAGGTAAACTCAGGCATCATGAAACAGAACGTAATAGAAGGCAATACATTCTCAGTCAAAAAGGGCCGATAACCAAGGTGATATTGGAAATCACTGAACTAGGTACACAATAAAACTCTGACCTAATGGGCGAAAACCATAATTACCCCAAATAAGGTAAGTGCATAAATTTCACAATGTTACAAAGGATAAAATATTGTCACAACATATTGTCTAAAAGTGCAAATTTTCACGTTTTTGGTCAAAAATTTTGGGACCAAGTCAGGTAAATCTGATTAAAAACTTCTAATTTCCAAAGTTAAGCTTAGCGTGTAAAGATACAAAATTGAAGTTTTTGGGAAAAATTGAGATTATGATTGGGGCCAAAATCTACAAATTTTTCGGAAAATGCAGGATAAAATTAGGACTAAAACTAATAAAAAAAAATCACACTCTTTAAAAAGACAATTTTTTATGCGTTTTGAGAAACTCAATCTCTAACTTTCTTCCAAAATCAGTCAAAACAGTTTCAAAGTTTTATCTAATAACAATAAATCAAAAAAATTATTTGATTTATTGTTTTTGGTAAATTACACTTTTCAAAACGCCACAAAATGCAAAATTGGTATTTTTCGAAAAAGCTAGGTGAGAATTAAGGCTAAAATCGGTTGTACATTATTTCAAACGTGTCAAAAAATTGAAATCTAGGGTGTTTGGAGAAATTCATTTTAGGATAATTGTCAAAATTGGTCAAATATGACTCAGGACATTTAAAAACGGAAATTAAAAGTTTTTGAAAATACTCATGTTACGATAATGGCCAAAGCAGGTTAAAAAATACTTAAAATATCTAAAAAAAGCAAATTAAATATTTTCAGAAAAATGAGTATTAGGACTATAGCCAACATCGTTTAAAGGTTGCTTAAAAAGTCTAAAAATGCAAATTAGTAGTTTATGGAAAAAAGTTCAAGTAAGGCTTGGGAAGAAAGTCGTTTAAAAATGACTCAAAACATCTAAAAATAAATTTTTTGAGTGTTTGGAGAAATTTAGGTCAGAATTAGGGCCAAAATCGGTTAAACATGACTCATAGGGTTTAAAAATGAAAATTTGGAGTCGGTGGAAAAATGCTATTTAGGATTAGGGTCAAAATCGTTTAAAAGTTTTACGAACGACAAAAAGTGCAAATGCGCAGCCTTTGGGGAAATTGGAGCTGGAATTAGAGCTAAAATATTATCACAACACATTGTTTAAAAATGCAAGTTTTGTTGATTTTGGAAAAATTATATTTTAGTACAAAATTAGGTAACATTTCAAATCAAATCAAAATTACTCCAAATGTGTAGAAATACAAATTAGGAGTGCTTGTAGAAATTCATTTTAGAATAGTTGCCAAAATTGGTTAAATATTGTTAAAATTTTGAAAATATTCGAGATACGATAAACGCCAAAATCACCTAAAAAATTACCTAAAGAGTTTAAAAATGCAAATTTTAAATTTCCAAAAAAAAAATGCAGATTAGAACTAAAGCCAAAATAGCTTAAAATATACTTAAAACGTCTAGAAACGCTAATTAGTAATTTGTGGAAAAGTTCAAGTAAGGTTTGATAAGAAAATTGTTTAAAAAACGACTCAAAGCATCTTAAAATTAAAATTTGAAGTTATTGGAGAAATTGATGAAATAATAAATGTAAAAAATTGGTTAAACATGCATCAGAGCGTTTAAAAACGCAGATTTGGAGTGGGGGGAAAATTAGGACTAGGGCCAAAATTATTTAAAATTTTTACGAACGACAGAAAGTGCAAATGTAGGAGTCATTAGTGAATTTGGGGCTAGAATTAGAGTTAAATTATTGTCACAACACATTGTTTAAAATTTGCAACTTTTGATGTTTTTGGGGAAATTACATCTTTTAATTTTTGTTTTGTTAAAATTAAGTTGTGGTTAAAAATATGTAAAATGTGACATAAAATACCTCCAAACGAAAATGGTGACGTTTTGGGAAAAAATGGATGTTTAAGACAAAATTAGGAAAAATATGTTAAAATCTTCTAAGTTCCAAATTTAACTTGGGAATGCAACCATGTAAAATGTGACAAAAACAAACAAAGTTTTACGTGAAGAATTACTTGAAGCGTGTTAAGATAAAAATTTTAAGTTTTTGGAAAAATCCAGAAAATGATTAGAGCTAAATACTATTAGAAAATTACTTAAAGCGTCTAAAAATAAAATAAGAGCTAAAATTAATTAAGAAAGACTCACATTCAAAAAAGACACATAAACTTATTTCAACTTCCTTTCAACTTTCAACCAAAGCAGTTTCAAATCTTTATCTAAAAACAATGAATCAAAAGATTTATTTAGTTCATTGTTTCTTTTTTTGAAAATTACACTTTTGGACTAAAATAAATGAAATTTGACTCCACTCAAAATGCAAAACTAGTATTTTTCGAAAAAGACAGGATAGGATTAAGGCCAAAATCGCTTAAAAACCACGTAAAAAAACAAATTAAAAGTGTTTGGAAAAATTCATTTTAGGATTAATGTTAAAATTGATTAAATATGACATAAAGCAACAAAAAATGGGAATTAAAGGTTTTTGAAAATATTCAGGTTACGATAAAGGTAAAAAATACTTAAAGAGACTAAAAATGCAAATTTTTAATTTTTGGAAAAATGAAGATTAGGGCTAAAGCCAAAATCGGTTAAAAATTACTTAAAATATCAAAAAATGCTAACTAGTAGTTTGTGGAAAAATTCAAGTAAAGTTTGATACGAAAATTCTTTAAAAAGCGACTAAAAGCATATTAAAATAAATATTTGAACGTTTTTGGAAAAGTTGAGGAAAGCATTAGGGCCTAAAATTGGTTAAACATGAATCAGAACGTTTAAAAATGCAAGTTTGGAGTTGGTGGAAAAGTTAAAAGGATTAGCAAATGTAGAAGTCTTAAGGGTGACTTTTACAAGTTCAAGTAAAACTTCAGATTGAAGATAAAACTCCAGATATAACCTACATTGCATTGTTTATCTATCAGGTAAACAATGCAATGTACATCAAGTCTGGTATTTTATCTTCAATCTGAAGTTTTACTTGAACTTGTAAAAGTCGCCGTTAGTAAAATTGTTGCTATTATTAATTGGGGCTAGGATTAGAGCTAAATTATTGTTACAACACATTGTTTAAAAGTGCAACTTTTGATGTTTTTAGGGAAATTTAATTTTAGAACAAAATCAGGTTAAAAATTAATCTTTTAAATTTTTTTTTTTAAAATTAACTTTTGGTTAAAAATATGTAAAATGTGACATAAAATACCTCCAAACGAAAATTGTGACGTTTTGGGAAAAAGTGGATGTTTAAGACAAAATTAGGAAAAATATGTTAAAATCTTCTAAGTTCCAAATTTAACTTGAGAATGAAACCATGTAAAATGTGACCAAAACAAGCAAAGTTTTACGTGAAGAATTACTTGAAGCGCGTTAAGATAAAAATTTTAAGTTTTTGGAAAAATCCAGAAAATGATTAGAGCTAAATACTATTAGGAAATTACTTAAAGCGTCTAAAAATAAAAAAAGAGCTAAAATTAATTAAGAAAGACTCACATTCAAAAAAGACACAAAAACTTATTTCAACTTCCTTTCAACTTTCAACCAAAGCAGTTTCAAATCTTTATCTAAAAACACTGAATCAAAAAATTTATTTAATTAATTGTTTTTTTTTTTTTGAAAATTACACTGTTGGACTAAAATAAATGAAATTTAACTCCATGTGGCTCCAAATGCAAAACTAGTATTTTTTGAAAAGAAAAACAGGTTAGGATTAAGGCCAAAATCGCTTAAAAACCACGTAAAATTACAAATTAAAAGTGTTTGGAAAAATTCATTTTAGGATTAATGTTAAATTGTTCTAATTAGCGTCCTTAAGTTGTAAGTAGTTGGTGAAGTTAGCGGGATTAGGACAAATAAAGCACCTCTTCTTTATTCGAAAATGGCCGACGTTTCGACTATTTATTTAGTCTTCATCAGGGCTAAAACCAATAAGTTCAATAAACAAATGTTGGGCCCAGGGATTTGTTACTATTGAACTTATTGGTTTTAGCCCTGATGAAGACTAAATAAATAGTCGAAACGTCGGCCATTTTGGAATAAAGAAGAGGTGCATTATTTGTCCTAATCCCGCTAACTTCACCAACTATTAATGTTAAAATTGATTAAATATGACATAAAGCAACAAAAAATGGAAATTAAAGGTTTTTGAAAATATTCAGGTTACGATAAAGGTAAAAAATACTTAAAGAGACTAAAAATGCAAATTTTTAATTTTTAGAAAAATGAAGATTAGGGCTAAAGCCAAAATCGGTTAAAAATTACTTAAGATATCAAAAAATGCTAACTAGTAGTGTGTGGAAAAATTCAAGTAAGGTTTGATACGAAAATTATTTAAAAAGCGACTAAAAGCATATTAAAATATAAATTTGAAGGGTTTTGGAAAAGTTGAGGAAAGCATTAGGGCCAAAAATTGGTTAAACATGAATCAGAACGTTTAAAAATGCAAGTTTGGAGTTGGTGGAAAAGTTAAAAGGATTAGCAAATGTAGAAGTCTTTAGTAAAATTATTGCTATTGTTAATTGGGGCTAGGACTAGAGCTAAGTTATTGTTATAACACATTGTTTAAAAGTGCAACTTTTGATGTTTTTGGGGAAATTAAATTTTAGAACAAAATCAGGTAAAATTGATCTTTTAAGTTTTTGTTTTAGTCAAAATTAACTTTTGGTTAAAAATATGTAAAGTGTGACATAAAATACCTCCAAACGAAAATTGTGACGTTTTGGGAAAAAGTGGATGTTTAAGACAAAATTAGGAAAGATATGTTAAAATTTTCTAAGTTCCAAATTTAACTTAGGAATGAAACCATGTAAAATGTGACCAAAACAAACAAAGTTTTACGTGAAGAATTACTTGAAGCGTGTTAAGATAAAAATTTTAAGTTTTTGGAAAAATCCAGAAAATGATTAGAGCTAAATAATCTTAAAAATTTACTTAAAGCGTCTAAAAATAAAATAAGAGCTAAAATTAATTAAGAAAGACTCACATTCAAAAAAGACACATAAACTTATTTCAACTTCCTTTCAACTTTCAACCAAAGCAGTTTCAAATCTTTATCTAAAAACAATGAATCAAAAGATTTATTTAATTCAATGTTTTTTTTTTGAAAATTACACTTTTGAACTAAAATAAATGAAATTTGACTCCATGCGGCTCAAAATGCAAAACTAGTATTTTTCGAAAAAAACAGGTTAGGATTAAAGCCAAAATCGCTTAAAAACCACGTAAAAATACAAATTAAAATTGTTTGGAAAAATTCATTTTAGGATTAATGTTAAAATTGATTAAATATGACATAAAGCAACCAAAAATGGAAATTAAAGGTTTTTGAAAATATTCAGGTTACGATAAAGGTAAAAAATACTTAAAGAGACTAAAAATGCAAATTTTTAATTTTTAGAAAAATGAAGATTAGGGCTAAAGCCAAAATCGGTTAAAAATTACTTAAAATATCAAAAAATGCTAACTAAAAGTGTGTGGAAAAATTCAAGTAAGGTTTGATACGAAAATTCTTTAAAAAGCGACTAAAAGCATATTAAAATAAAAATTTGAAGGTTTTTGGAAAAGCTGAGGAAAGCATTAGGGCCAAAAATTGGTTAAACATGAATCAGAACGTTTAAAAATGCAAGTTTGGAGTTGGTGGAAAAGTTAAAAGGATTAGCAAATGTAGAAGTCTTTAGTAAAATTGTTGCTATTGTTAATTGGGGCTAGGACTAGAGCTAAGTTATTGTTATAACACATTGTTTAAAAGTGCAACTTTTGATGTTTTTGGGGAAATTAAATTTTAGAACAAAATCAGGTAAAATTGATCTTTTAAGTTTTTGTTTTAGTCAAAATTAACTTTTGGTTAAAAATATGTAAAGTGTGACATAAAATACCTCCAAACGAAAATTGTGACGTTTTGGGAAAAAGTGGATGTTTAAGACAAAATTAGGAAAGATATGTTAAAATTTTCTAAGTTCCAAATTTAACTTAGGAATGAAACCATGTAAAATGTGACCAAAACAAACAAAGTTTTACGTGAAGAATTACTTGAAGCGTGTTAAGATAAAAATTTTAAGTTTTTGGAAAAATCCAGAAAATGATTAGAGCTAAATACTATTAAAAATTTACTTAAAGCGTCTAAAAATAAAATAAGAGCTAAAATTAATTAAGAAAGACTCACATTCAAAAAAGACACATAAACTTATTTCAACTTCCTTTCAACTTTCAACCAAAGCAGTTTCAAATCTTTATCTAAAAACAATGAATCAAAAGATTTATTTAATTTAATGTTTTTTTTTCGAAAATTACACTTTTGGACTAAAATAAATGAAATTTGACTCCATGCGGCTCAAAATGCAAAACTGGTATTTTTCGAAAAAAACAGGTTAGGATTAAAGCCAAAATCGCTTAAAAACCACGTAAAAATACAAATTAAAATTGTTTGGAAAAATTCATTTCAGGATTAATGTTAAAATTGATTAAATATGACATAAAGCAACCAAAAATGGAAATTAAAGGTTTTTGAAAATATTCAGGTTACGATAAAGGTAAAAAATACTTAAAGAGACTAAAAATGCAAATTTTTAATTTTTAGAAAAATGAAGATTAGGGCTAAAGCCAAAATCGGTTAAAAATTACTTAAAATATCAAAAAATGCTAACTAAAAGTGTGTGGAAAAATTCAAGTAAGGTTTGATACGAAAATTCTTTAAAAAGCGACTAAAAGCATATTAAAATAAAAATTTGAAGGTTTTTGGAAAAGTTGAGGAAAGCATTAGGGCCAAAAATTGGTTAAACATGAATCAGAACGTTTAAAAATACAAGTTTGGAGTTGGTGGAAAAGTTAAAAGGATTAGCAAATGTAGAAGTCTTTAGAAAAATTGTTGCTATTATTAATTGGGGCTAGGATTAGAGCTAAATTATTGTTACAACACATTGTTTAAAAGTGCAACTTTTGATGTTTTTGGGGAAATTAAATTTTAGAACAAAATCAGGTAAAATTGATCTTTTAAGTTTTTGTTTTTGTCAAAATTAACTTTTGGTTAAAAATATGTAAAGTGTGACATAAAATACCTCCAAACGAAAATTGTGACGTTTTGGGAAAAAGTGGATGTTTAAGACAAAATTAGGAAAGATATGTTAAAATTTTCTAAGTTCCAAATTTAACTTAGGAATGAAACCATGTAAAATGTGACCAAAACAAACAAAGTTTTACGTGAAGAATTACTTGAAGCGTGTTAAGATAAAAATTTTAAGTTTTTGGAAAAATCCAGAAAATGATTAGAGCTAAATACTATTAGAAAATTACTTAAAGCGTCTAAAAATAAAATAAGAGCTAAAATTAATTAATAAAACTTTACATTAAAAAAAAACACATAAACTTATTTCAACTTTCTTTCAACTTTCAACCAAAATAGTTTCAAATCTTTATCTAAAAACAATGAATCAAAATATTTATTTAATTTATTGTTTTTTTTTTTGAAAATTACACTTTTGGTCTAAAATAAAAGAAATTTGACTCCATGCGGCTCAAAATGCAAAACTGGTATTTTTCGAAAAGAACAGGTTAGGATTAAGGCCAAAATCGCTTAAAAACCACGTAAAATACAGATTAGAAGTGTTTGGAAAAATTCATTTTAGGATTAATGTTAAAATGGATTAAATATGGCATAAAGCAACAAAAAATGGAAATTAAAGGTTTTTGAAAATATTCAGGTTACGATAAAGGTAAAAAAATACTTAAAGAGTCTAAAAATGCAAATTTTTAATTTTTAGAAAAATGAAGATTAGGGCTAAAGCCAAAATCGGTTAAAAATTACTTAAAATATCAAAAAATGCTAACTAAAAGTGTGTGGAAAAATTCAAGTAAGGTTTGATACGAAAATTCTTTAAAAAGCGACTAAAAGCATATTAAAATAAAAATTTGAAGGTTTTTGGAAAAGTTGAGGAAAGCATTAGGGCCAAAAATTGGTTAAACATGAATCAGAACGTTTAAAAATACAAGTTTGGAGTTGGTGGAAAAGTTAAAAGGATTAGCAAATGTAGAAGTCTTTAGAAAAATTGTTGCTATTATTAATTGGGGCTAGGATTAGAGCTAAATTATTGTTACAACACATTGTTTAAAAGTGCAACTTTTGATGTTTTTGGGGAAATTAAATTTTAGAACAAAATCAGGTAAAATTGATCTTTTAAGTTTTTGTTTTTGTCAAAATTAACTTTTGGTTAAAAATATGTAAAGTGTGACATAAAATACCTCCAAACGAAAATTGTGACGTTTTGGGAAAAAGTGGATGTTTAAGACAAAATTAGGAAAGATATGTTAAAATTTTCTAAGTTCCAAATTTAACTTAGGAATGAAACCATGTAAAATGTGACCAAAACAAACAAAGTTTTACGTGAAGAATTACTTGAAGCGTGTTAAGATAAAAATTTTAAGTTTTTGGAAAAATCCAGAAAATGATTAGAGCTAAATACTATTAGAAAATTACTTAAAGCGTCTAAAAATAAAATAAGAGCTAAAATTAATTAATAAAACTTTACATTAAAAAAAAACACATAAACTTATTTCAACTTTCTTTCAACTTTCAACCAAAATAGTTTCAAATCTTTATCTAAAAACAATGAATCAAAATATTTATTTAATTTATTGTTTTTTTTTTTGAAAATTACACTTTTGGTCTAAAATAAAAGAAATTTGACTCCATGCGGCTCAAAATGCAAAACTGGTATTTTTCGAAAAAAACAGGTTAGGATTAAGGCCAAAATCGCTTAAAAACCACGTAAAATACAGATTAGAAGTGTTTGGAAAAATTCATTTTAGGATTAATGTTAAAATGGATTAAATATGGCATAAAGCAACAAAAAATGGAAATTAAAGGTTTTTGAAAATATTCAGGTTACGATAAAGGTAAAAAAATACTTAAAGAGTCTAAAAATGCAAATTTTTTATTTTTAGAAAAATTAAGATTAGGGCTAAAGCCAAAATCGGTTAAAAATTACTTAAGACATCAAAAAATGCTAACTAGTAGTGTGTGGAAAAATTCAAGTAAGGTTTGATACGAAAATTCTTTAAAAAGCGACTAAATGCATATTAAAATAAAAATTTGAAGGTTTTTGGAAAATTTGAGGAAAGCATTAGGGCCAAAAATTGGTTAAACATGAATCAAAGCGTTTAAAAATGCAAACTTGGAGTTGGTGGAAAAGTTACAGTTAGGATTTGGGCCAAAATGGTTTAAAATTTTTACCAACGACAAAAAATGCAAATGTAGGAGTCTTTAGTGAAATTGAGGCTAGAATTAGAGCTAAATTATTGTCACAACACATTGTTTAAAAGTGCAACTTTTGATGTTTTTGGGGAAATTAAAAATTTTATGACAAAATCAGGTAAAAGTAATTCTTTTAATTTCTTGTTTTTTTGTGAAATTAGCTTTTGGATAAAAATATGTAAAATGTGATTAAAGATACCTCAAAATAAAATTTATTAAAATCTTCGAAAGTTAACTTTTAGATGAAAACATGTAAAATGTGGCTAAAAACAAACAAAGTTTAAGGTGAAGAATTACTAGGCGGGTCTAAAGATACACATTTATTTATAATTATATTAAGTTTTTGGAAAAGTCCAGAAAATGGGGCCAAATTCTGTTACAAAATAGAAAGAATTAGAAAAATTAGAAGAAGACTTACAAAAAAGACAAATTTTGATGTATTTGGAGAAACTCAAGCACTATCATACCTCGCAGAAAATAACCTTTTTTCAATTTTCATAAACTCAATTAGAGCAAAATAAGGCCAAACAGATTCAGATTTTTATCTAAAAGCAATGATTCAAAATAATTATCTAATTTATTGTTTTTTTTTGTAAATTACCTTTTCGGACTATAGTAAATGAAATTTTACTCAAGACGGCTCAAATGCAGAATTGTTATTTTCCGAAAAAGCCAGGTTAGGATTAAGGCCAAAATCGGTTAAAAATGACTCCAAACGTAACTCCAAAATCGGTTAAAAACGACGTAAAAATACAATTAGGACTGTTTGGAAAAACTCGTTACAGGATTATTGTTAAAATTGGTTAAATATGGTTGAAAGCATTTAAAAATGGAAACCAACAGTTTTTGAAAATATTAAGGTTACGATAAGGAAAAAAATACTTAAAAAGTCTAAAAATGCAAATTTTCAATTTTTAGAAAAAATGAAGATAAGGACTAAAACCAAAATCGTTTAAAAATTACTCAAAGAATCTAAAAATTAAAACGTGAAGTTTTTTGAGACATTTAGGTAAGAATTATGGCTTCAATTATTTAAGTGTGACACAAGGCATTTAAAAATTAAAATTTGGAGTTTGTGGGAAACGTAAGTTGGGATTAGGGCCAAAATCGTTTAAAAATTAATCAGGACATTAGTCTGAATTTTTGTTGCTTTATCGAGAAAAATATGTTAAAAAGTAGACAAAACAACTCAAGATATACTGCTTTAAGACATGAAGTATTGTCTTACCTGGTCCTGCGGCATCACTACTTTTCTCTAGCAAGTTAATCTATGTCAGAATAACAGCCACGGAACTTTATCAACAATAGATTACTAATGGATTTTACTCGTTGGGTTAAGGTACTCATGAGTCCTATAAACAATGCAGCTTAATAAATCTTGATACTATGGTTATCATGGTGACCGACTGCGTAGCCAATCAAAATTTAGTTCTCGCCTCCAAGGCTTATCGTGAGTTGGAGGCTTAGATTTATTCAACCTTCCTCCACCCAGTACATCAATGTCCTGGTAATTTTGGCAGGAATATAATTTAAATATGAAAAACATTAAAAAGGAATATATTTCATTATTTTCAAACTGAAACCCTTAGTTATTGTAATCTTTATCACACCACTATACGTAAGAACAGCCACGAAACTTAATCAATAAAATTTGGAGCATACTAATGGACTTCCTTAAGAAACTTGTAATTTGTTTGGGCCAACCCTACAAAAACGGCGGTTTAATGAACCTTGTCCCGGCTCGACAGCACAGTTACTATGGTGACCGACTGCGTAGCCAATAAAAATTCATTTCGCTCCTCAAAGACCAATAGTGAATTGCAGGCTTACATTAATTTAACCTTCTTAGACCCACTAAATGATGGGTAATTTTTGCAGGAACATAATTTTGATTTCAATATTGTTTATTATCTTCAAACTGAAGAAAGAACTAAAAATACAGTTTCAAAATATAGAAAAAAGTCGAGGTGTGAAAAAATCGATAAGGTATAACCTTTTTCGTTAAATATTATCATTTTGGTAAAAATTAATCTGTTGGGACTTAAGATCTCTTTCTGTTTTTCTTAAATTTTGTATCCTTTTTTAGTGGTTTCTCAGCCATTTGTGTGGTTATTGTATTTTTTTGTTATTTTACGTTAGATCGCCACTAGAAACTTTATGAACCAAATTTGGAGCAAATTAAAGAATTTTAGGATGTTCATGAAAGAAGGTGTTGCTGAAAAAAAATTCTCAGTCTTCCTGGACCTGAAAATCTTGCTTTATGCACCGAATGATTATAGACTTTTGTAGAAACAAGAAACGGATTGGAGAGAAATATCTTTATTTAGTGCGGATCTATATGTAGCTGTAGGTGTCTCAAAGTACCTAAAATTATTACCTACTTTTAAGGCCTGTTGGTATTATAAAATTATTTTCTGATAATTGTGACAACTGAACAGTGGAAGTAATAAAGAAATATGAATCATAATACGAAAAAGTTAATGAAGCGGTGTAATAAATTTGTCATTTCGTTTCATTTTCCGTCTTTCGTTGCCAATGTGAGGGTGGGCATAGTGCCTTTAGCACTTTTCTATTGATCTTATACGAATTTTGAGCTCTTTGTTACTGCCACTTTTCATTCCCACGTTGAGTGGAAAATGACGGTATTCAGTTCTATAAATCGCTCTAATTATTATGTAATACTACAATGAAGACACGTTATCGATTGCATAGAAGTATTCAGAATTTCCCGAGAACTAAAATTCCTGTTGGGCAACGGTAACATTTATATAAATCATGTTGCGCCTATCTGAAAACATGCATGAAACACATTGTTTCGCTGATAACAGCCACCCAAATTGATTTAGCAGATTTTCGGTGGTGGTTTACATTTCCTACTGCATCGAAAACCATATATTATCACATGGGCTTTGTTTGTGTATAGCCTGGATTTCCGTTCGGCAATCGGCTTAATTTAGTCTAAAATATATTTCGTCTGGTTGGCTGAAATGAGGGAATTTCCTATCTCGAGAGGAGTTCCTTATCTAACTTGGCTGCCTGGTGTCACGTATTTCATTAAACATTAAGTGAAGACGTTGCCCTTTCTCGCTACGTTCTTTCAAACAAAATCTCATTTCTGGAAATGTAAGTTTCGTTATGCCACGAGTTCTATTATTTTATTTTTCGTTGACCTCGACAAAGAACACATTTCAATGGTTCTCTACCTAAAGTTTATAAAATAATAATGGTAATCATAATTGCCCGAGGGAGGCAAAACAAAAAAAAATGTAGATGCAGAAATCTGACAAGCGAAATATAATATGAATATATTAAGGTTTGCATGCATCTTGATGCCGTTCCAGATGTTTACTTATTTACCATTCTGAGGCTGTACATAAGAAATGCGCTGGTAAATGTGGAGGAACGGAAGAATGGTGGGCGCTGATTTGAATTTAGAGCAGCGCCGTAGTTCCCGCATATTTTTACAAATCAAAATTGGTGCATAGCTTGCAGCAAATTATTGATGAGCTAAAGAATTCGACGGCGGATGCATAATGCATGTGAGTCAGTCAACGAATGGGGGATTTGCTTTTGATACTCGCTGAGAAATTGTACTTTAGGTGAAGAGACTTTGAGTATTAGAAAGTGACAAACGGTAGTAAAAGTTTGGTATGTATAACTCGTTCACTTATTTTTAGAGATGTAACGGATACTCCCGTGTGTGTGACAATTAGGTACCCGATTTGCCCAGATACAGTATTAGCCGGTTTTATCACACGGCCAAAAAAAAAGAAGGTAAATAGGAGGTGTTCATTTGAAAACGTCATCTAGTAGGTTGTGAAATGTCAATAGAAAATGATGAAGAAACAAAAGCCCATTTACTTTAATTTGATTTCAAAACTGGTGTTTTTTAGTCAAAATGTATGTTGGATTTTAGATCTTGATAAGTCGGTAACCAATTCGTATACAGGACGTTATAACATATTGTTGGAAAGCTTATATCGTTCATACTTCCATTGTGTCAGCGATACCGTAATTTCCTTCTCATCTCAACTGATTGAAAAATGTTAAAAAGTAAAAAAAACTGATTTTTTTTTCATTAAATTTTTATTAACAAAGAAAAAAAATCGCTATTATATCCATGGAGATAAATGGATACGGTCATGCCAAACTCATTACGGAGCTATGGATTTCTGTGCACCTCTTACTAACGAAAATAGGAAATTTTGAAATACTAGCCATGTTTGATTTTAGAATTGGTGCTTCTTACTCAAAATGTATATTAGATTTTAGATCTTAATAACTCGTTAACCAATTCGTATACAGGAAGTTAGTACATGTTGTTGTAAAATTTATTAGCCCATTCACACTTCCATTGTGTTAGAAATACTGTATTTTCCATCCCAATTGAACTCTAATAGAAAAATGTTAAAACCAAAGAAAAACTGATTTTTTTCTATTAAATTTCTATTACCAGAAAAGGTATCGTCATTATATCTATGATGGTAAATGAATACAGTCATGTCAAACTCATGCGACTATAGTTTTCTGTGCACCTTCTAGTAACTAAAATAGAAAATTTTCATATATTGGCCATAGTTGATTTCAACACGGGTGTTTTGTACTCAAAATGTATCACATTTTAGATCTTGATAACTCGGTAAAAAGTTCGTATATAGGAAAGTATAACATATTGTTGAAAAGCTATACATTTTCCTTCTCAATTGAACTGTAATAAAAAAAAATAAAATTTAAGAAAACTTAATTTGCTCCATTAAATCTTTATTAACTGGACTGAACCAACCTCAGTTAACCTGATCTAACCTGAACTAACTTTCCCATTATATTGATAAAGATAAGTGGATACGGTCATGGCAAACAATATGAGGCTATAGTTTTCTGTGCACCTCCTACTAATGAAAATAAGAAATTTTGAAACATTCCCCATATTTGATTTCAAAACTGGTGTCTTTTTACTCAAAATGTATGCTAGATTTTTGATCCTGATAAGTCGGTAACCAATTCGTCTACAGGAAAGTATAACATATTGTTGGAAAGCCTATTAGCCTGTTCATACTTCCATTGCGCCAGCGTTACTATAATTTCCTTCTCAACTTAACTAATAGAAAAATGTTAAAAAGAAAAGAGAACTGAATTTTTTTAATTAAATTTTCATTAACAAAAAACAATATCGTTATTGTATCTATGTGGATAAATGGATACGGTCATGCCAAACTCATTACGGGACTATAGATTTCTGTGCAGCTCTTATTAACGAAAATAGGAAATTTTTAAATACCATGTTTGATTTCAATATTGGTGCTTTTTACTCAAAATGTATATTAGATTTTAGATCTTGATAAGTTGGTAAACAATTCATCTACAGAAAGTTATAGCATGTTGTTGGTTATAGCATGTAGTATAGGAAGTATTAGGCCACTCATAGTTCTATTGTGTCAGCGATACTGTAATTTCCTCCTCAACTCAAATGATTGAAAAATGTTAGAAAATAAAAAAAAATTGATTTTTTTTTCATTAAATTTCCATTCGCAGAAAAGGTATCGCCATATTTATGAAGGTAAATGGATACGGTCATGTCAAACTCATCGTGGGACTATAGTTTTCTGTGCACCTCCTACTAACTAAGATTTTCAAATATTGCCCATAGTTGATTTCAAAACTAGTGTTTTGTACTCAAACTGTATATCAGATTTTAGATCTTGATAACTCGGTAAAAAGTTCGTATACAGGAAAGTGTAACATATTTTTGAAAAGCTATACATTTTCCTTCTCAATTGAACTGTAATAAGAAAAAAATTTAAGAAAACTTAATTTGCTCCATTAAATCTTTATTAACTGGACTAAATGAAGTCCTAACCTCAGTTAACCTGAACTAACCTGAACAAAACCTGAACTAACCTACAGCCATTATATTCCAAAAGATAAGTGGATACGGTCATGGCAAACATTTTATAGTTTTGTGTGCACCTCCTACTGGCGGTTTTTGCCAGTTTTGAAATCTGCACGCTAACCTAAACTGGCGAATAATGTGAAACTGAAAATAAAGTAACCAAAAAGGCAATCTTAAAAAAACGTTAAAATATTCTTCACTTCTTGTTTAAAAATAATTTTTTCGTACTATAAAAATGAAAATTAAAACACTGTAGAAAACATGTCAACTTTAGCTACATATTCTAAACGTTAGAACATCAACAACAAAATTCAAAATAAATGAACAAAAATATTTGATTTTAAAATATGATTTTAAAAACATGTTTGTTTCTGGTCGAAAAAAAATATTTTGAACAGTTTTGTTAGAATTTCTATTATTGCTATTTCATCTCCAGTCACTTCTTGTTCAATGTGAATTCTTCACGCCTTCATCTTTGTTTACCATTCTCTATAAATGTTTTGTATCTTGCTAGTTAAAAACTTACCCAGAGGAGATAGTTCTTATAGTATATTCCAATGTTTGCTATTTATTTGAAGAAACTTTTTTTTGTATAGCAAAGAAATTCACAATCTTTTAATCTCGCCAACATGAGCATTTGTCTTAAGTTTACGTAAATCACATATTACTTATTAAACTCGCTAAATTATTGATTGCCTCAGATAATAATCTAAGAGCATTGGCAATGTCCTAAAGCCTAGTAGTTGATACATTTTATTCATCTACCAACATTGAAATATTTTTCACTATTAGTCCCTAATATGTACTATGTTTCCATAGAATAAACAAATTAAATATCTAGACAATTTGAAAAGATTTTGACAGTTAACTTTTCGTTGATTAAATAATTTTTTCAGGATTTTTCTTTGACTTTCCACCTTGTTCTCAGATTTCCTTTCTGTCTTCTTCCATCTTCAACTATAATTCTGACTCATGGCAACTCTCTCCACTCTGTTCGTTCTCACCTTCAATGTCATTGTTTTTATCTTTCTGTTCTATTGCTATCTTTTGGAAAAAAAATGAAAATCCATGGGCTTTGATAAAAAGTTCCTTTAAAGCTAAAATGGCCGCCAGAAAAAAGGCTAATATGGCCGCCAGAATATAAATTGATGGTTGATCCAGAAAACCGAAACGTATTGAAATTTCACCTTTACAGGGGTATTCTCCTCAGAAACTTGCCTCAGAAACCTATTCGCAAATCTATTGTCTTCTAAAATAAAGAATGTATGTCGGCTTTTTATAAATGTTGGTTTTTCACAATTTTGTCAAAACCTGAATGTATAGAGCAACCCAGTTTTTGTCATTACAAAAATGTTTACAACGTTTCCGATTTAACCAAATTACAGCTCCTATACTTTCCGAGGTCCCAATACATAGAAGTCAGATTTGGGACGCACTGTATGAATCTGAATTCTTTCAGAAAATCTTCAGCAGTAGTAGCAAGAAATCGAAGAAAGACAAATTATAAAAAATGTAAAAAGCTAAATTATAATTTCAGTGTATGTTTATTAACTTCAATTATTTGGTGGTAATACAATATTTCATTCTGGGTAGTAGGATCTGCCTCTTTGAGTGTGAGTTATAATTTCATTGTCAACTCGATACCATAACGTCAGGATACTGGTGTGCACTACAGGGTGGACATTTTTCGAGTTTGGCCATGGGTATTTCAGTTATTTGAAGAGATATGAAGAAGTATAAATTGGGGCAAATTTACGCAATTAGAAGTCTATAAAAATGACATTTTCAAATTTAAAAAAATTCGACTGGTTTCGGATATATTCGCAAAAACTCACAACGGTAAAGTGACTTTTTCCTTGTTTGATGGTGCCACCGACCACAGCTTGTGCCGAATGATATTGTTGCTGTGATGATGCTAGGGTGTGTAATGTGTGACGTGCATCATGGATGTAATCTGGTTTAGTGGCGTCATCCTTTGTCGCCGAATATAGACCTGAGGAAGACGTGAATTGAACGTCGAAACGTTGCCCGTTATTCAAACCAACTACATCTCCATCCATAAATTCTGTTAACTTCTAGATTTTGCTTATTTCGTGATGTTATAGATAAAATTTGTTGATAAAGTCGGATCATGAAAACCCGCAGACTAGAGACTATAGTTTTGTCGGATCGGGTTGATTCTTCGCACATTAACAGAATTAAATTATTTGGTTGGTAGTTTGTTTGGATGGTCTGCGTATCCACAATCTGTGGATTTTCGTGTCTCTTCAAGTAACCGAGATCCCCATAGTAAACTCGAAAAACCGTCACCCTGTATTTATATCATTGTAATAAGACAAAAAGTTCAAAAGAACTTTTCCTAACCCCCTGCAAATTCGACAATCGTAACCATTTTCTTGTATAAAATTGTTTCACCTCTTTACCATACTTTAACACATTTTAAAAATGTTACTGTATCCAAGGATGATTATTACTTTGGTGCTATTTCTCCTTGCACAGAAATAATAACCTTTAGGGCATTTTCAGTTATTCCATTAATGCAGGCGCGAGCCTCTTCCTCCACTCGTAACATTTTATAAATAATCCACATTGAAAAATAAATTGACCGCACCGTCCGAGTAATTGATTTCTGGCGTTTTCCCCGCATGAAGGCCCTCTATAAAACCCAATAAAAAGAGAAAAACCCGGATGTGTGGCACAGCTTAGCAAGACAAATTAAAACTGCTTCTCTGGAAAATACTTCGGTCAGGCTGGTAAATTATGGGTCCAATCAGGCCGGTACTAGTCCGAAACGCGAGGCGTCCAAATTACATACGATATCCATTTCGGGATTTGTTGGTTTTTCCCGGATTACGTCTTCCCTGTATCGGGAAAGCCATTATTTTTAACTTCCAGCCTCGATGGATAATTTCGAGGTGCGGGTTTAATGAAAACCTATTTCCTTTTTCTTGAGGAAAATCATTTTTTTTATACATAGAAGAGAAATAAAAATAAACTTTATTCTCTCTTCCTGTTCAATTATGTATAATAGAATGCGGCCTGCTTAGACACAATAGTAGATTATGTCACTAGGAGTAAAAGTGGGTCTTTTCGTGCTGAGCCCAGAGATTGACGGCCGAAGCGAAGCTGAGGCCTGCAACTGGGCGAAGCACAAAAAGACCTTTTACTCTGAGTAACATATACTATTTTTTTTTCAAGCATGCAAGAAATAAGAAATCTATTTCAAAGTGGTTCAGTTTTGCAATTTTCTCTCATCCTCTTTAAGCGGGTCTAGGTACTTACCCAATTGTGTATATTATTTGTAAAATACACAGAATATGTTAGAATGGTGGTTTTCAATGCTCAATGGTTTTAATGTATTAATTAATAACCAATGATTATGGTAAACTAAGAATTTGTAGCATTATTTTCAATACTAAATTAATAAATGTCACATTGACAGATAAATATGATGACGCGCATGACATTTAACAGACGAATTCAGAATTCGAGAACCTATGCGATACCTATGCGATTTCGACTAATAACGGTTTCAGATGGTGCTCTTGAGTGCTCTGAGAGTATTTCTGTGCTTTGTTTTTTCAACAAGAATGTAAAGATGGCAATACACTCAGATCGGTTTATTTGGTGTCATCTATTATTAAAATAATTTTGGTGAATGAAAATCGTTTCTATATGCGCCACCATAACACTAGCGGTGACTTTTGACTTTACTTTTACTGCCTAGGACTTTTTTGCTACTTTTTTGGTCTCAGGATTTGAAAGCCCACTTTAGGTGTGCGTATGGAGAAAACAAATGCCGTACTTTTAGTCCGCTTGAAAAAAAACACACTTTTTATTAACGATCAGCCCTGCTGGAGCTAAAAGGACAGGTCTTTACGACGAAAAACCACTTTGATATCTCAAGCTTCAACTTTAGGTAAGCTTAAATATAGATCAAATTCAGAATCTCAACTTCAGGTAGAATTAAAACTTGAGTTATAAAAGTGGCCCCAAACTCGTAGAAAAAAAATTTGTCTATAGTAATTGTTCAACTTTTTATAGTTGTAAATTTTTTAATGTGAAACTATTTCTTCTTTACTGAAATTATACATAACCTTTCTTTAAGTGCCCATCAGCGTTCTTCAATGGACACAACTGCAAATAACTTTAAATTTTCAGTTTGAGGATAGTTGAAAGATTGGAAATTGTCACAACAAGCCAGCTCTTCAAATATTGTCATCATTAAGTTTCTATTGAGAAAGGAAAGGCTGTCAGAAATAATAAACTAGTGCAATGATTACAAGCTAAAGCTGGCTTCGGATTAGTCAACTACAGTGAATAGTTTTACCTTAGTATATGAATCCCAAGTAAATCAATGAATGGATAGTTCGGTCCCTTTCTGTCAGAGGGCCATGGGGGACCCTGTCAATCCTGTCAACTTCATGGGGGACCATAAATTTGGCAACGGTGGAAATGTCACGGGAAAAGTAAAAATAACCACAGCTGTATACTCTACACAAATAAAAACAAAATTTCTACTTCTCTACTGCATTGGGTGAACAAGGATGGATATATTCTATAAATATAAAGTCATTATAAAAACTAGTAATTTGTTGCAGACGTAGAGAAAAAGATATGCCATTTCGTTTGTCATTATTATTTATTAAGGTTTGGTTATGTAGTGTATAAAGCTTTTCACTATATTTTTCGGAAAGTAGGCCTTGAAAATTTGACAGATTGCCCCCCCGTATAATATTTGAACTGTGTCAGTTTTATTGGTTATATTTCCCTAATTTAAAGGTTATAAAATGCTGCCATTAAAAAAAATATTGTTGCCAGAACTTACCAAAAATAATAGTTGTAAGCGAAAATAATAAATCTATGTAATAGAGCTGAAACTACGTTTTTTAAGTCAAATACTTGGCCGAAGTAATTCTTAGGACAACAAATTCTTATACTTCTTATACTAGAGCTGGGATATCGAGTTTTGCTCACCCTGTGCAACATAATATACAGGGTGGGCCAATAGTGCGTGGACGGACGATTGCTCCGAAATGCAAAAAGATATCAATATGAAATTTTGGATATCGATTGATCGAACGTTAGGTATAAGGTCTACTGGTATTCAAATATGGTTCTCATTGGGCTCTAAATTCCAGAAAAAAAAAGAGTATAGAGGATGCTTCATCTACAAATTTCCATGTTTTTGATAAATTAGGAGTAAATCAATTTTAAGCACTCTTTTAAAAATAATTTAAAATACGTTGTAAATCACTGAAAAGCTGCTAAAAATATGTTGTACTCGATTCAGTTTGAGTTTGCACTCGAGTTCTGTGTGAGGGTTTAAATTCCCATAAAAAATTTCGATGATTATAGATCCCTGAAACTCAAAAATGTTGTTAGTTCACTTGTCTTTTTTTTAGTACGTTTTCCTATATCAGGTTTTCCAAGTTACTTCAGTTACTATTTTCTTTAATTTTTCCTACAACCGCACAACTTTTTTCCTAAATAAGAGTTTGATATGACCCTTCACCAGAAGTAAGTCTTAATGTACAGGGTGTCTGTAAGGCTTAATGTACAAATTGGTTGTCCGAATAGGGTATCTGCGTTATCATTAGCACTAGAAGAAAGCCGACCACGCATGCCTGTAGGCTTTTTTCATAGTCATGATGTTTTCAGATTTTCGCGACTGTCATTTATTTTGGCGCTACTGTCGATTTTTCGGTTTTGGCCCAATTTGAAAATGAGTTGTATTTCGCTTAATATCGGAGATATCGCAGTTCTGTAAAAAACATTGTAAGGGCACGTTTTAAAGCAGAATTCATTGGCGTACTCAGACTTTTTGTGCTTCTTCATATTTTTAAGTTATGACATAAAATTATCTTTTTTAAACGTAGTTGGCCATAATGTCTCTTAAAAGAAATTTTTTTTCTGATTTTAACGATGTATGTCATAATGGGTCTAAACAAACTAACTATTAAAAAAATATGAATATTTGTTTTTTAGGCATTACTTTACTTATATAAATTAAACACATCTAGATTTGGCAATAATAGTACATACTGAAACAAGAAAATTAAATTTTTAATTATCTAAGGGTTTTTTCTTGAAGGTTCCCATAAAATTTCCATTAGCTTAAATAGGTTTTCCTACGACTCAATAAGAATACCTACTTGTATGGGTCGTCCTGAATTTGCCTCGGTTTATTCCTTTATTAAGCAGTCATTGCCTAACTTCTCACCGTAATTATGCTGTTTTCCTCTGGGTATGGGATGAGTAATAAATGACAGATTTTAGGCAGGATCATAAATATTTTAAAAAACAAAAATTAATTCCTTGCTAATAGAAATAAAAAACTCATACATTTTTCTGACTCGAAGAGTAAGCTTGGGAAGAGCGGCCACAATGCTATTCCATCTGACGTTTAATGCCATTAACTTGACAATGTCGAGAATCCGGAAAGTTAAATCAGTGTTTCAAGATGAGCCTTGAATACTACGAATAGTATGAATGTGTGCTACACTCTTAGCAATAAAAATTGCGAAACAGCGGCAGAACTCTATTTTGAAAGATATCCAGAAAGGCGACAACCGTGTTTAAGAACATTCAAGAGGATAGAACATAATCTCGTAAATCATGCATCATTTAAAAAACCAAAAGCAGCAAAGTATTTGAAAGAAGATGATGAAGCAAAAACTATTGAAATCATTAGAACAGTTTCTGCAAATAACGCCAGTATCTCTCTGAGACAGCCTGAACAGGACACAGATATACCAAGATCTACTTCCCAAAAAATATTAAAAAAAAAATAAATTCAAACCTTATAAGATACGAAAAGTGCATTCACTCTACCCAGGAGATGCCAATAGAAGGCTAGATTTCTCTCATTGGTGTTTACGTCAGTTGGCTGGGGACCCCAACTTTTCCAATAAAATAATTTGGACTGATGAAACGCGTGTTACCAGTGATGGAATATTTAATCGAAATAACCATAGGATGTGGGGTGATGAGAATCCACACACTATATTAGGAAATCGGATTCAACAAGGTAAGTTTGGGTTTAACGTTCGGTGTGCTCTTTTAAATAACAAAGTGTTGTCGATCCATATATTTGAGAACAACTTTACGGCAGAAAGATATGTTCAAATATTAGCCAATAAGTTACAAGACGCTTTTGACGATCTTGTTATCAGAACAAGGTTGGAGTTATATTACCGGCAGGATGGCGCATCTGCCCATAATGCTCGACGATCTACTGATTTTTTAAATGGACACTTTGGTAATAGATGGTTGGGTACTAGAAGTCCAGTTTTATGGCCAGCTAGATGAACGGATCTCTCACCTCTAGACTATTTTTTCTGGGGTTACATCAAAGAGAAAATATATTTAGTCCATTTCAGAACGGCTGAAGAACTGAAACAAAAATTCGAAAATGCAGTAAGAGAAATACCAAATTTGTTCATTTTAAACGAAATGAGAGGTTTACGACGACGTTGTGAAGCTTGCATTGCAGAACATGGAAATCAGCTTAAAAACTTATGTTAAGTGTTAGTTGTGGATGAAATTATTTTTTTTTATAATTTGTAAAGCGACAATTTGCTAGGTACATAAAATAAAGTAATGGCTGAAAAAAATGTCTCTTTTTTTTTTGAAGAGTTAGTTTGTTTAGACTCATTATGACATACATCATTAAAATCAGAAAAAGAATGTCTTTTATGAGACATTATGGCCAACTATAATGACCATTTAAAAAAAGAAAATTTTATGTCATCATTTAAAAATATGAAGAAGCACAAAAATTCGAGTACGCCAATGAGTTCTGCTTTAAAAAGTGCCCCTATAATGTTCTTACAGAATTGCGATATCTGCGATATTAAGCGAAATACAACTCATTGTCAAATTGGGCCAAAATTGAAAAATTACCTGTAGCGCCAAAACAAATGAAAATCGCGAAAACCTGAAAGCACCATTGAAAAAAGCCTACGGGCATGCGAGGTCGGTTTTCTTCTAGCGCTAATAATACACACAATTTGGGACACCCTGTACGATATTAGACTTGATACTTTCAATTACGAAATTCTATCAATTAAAGTACCACCATACACATTTCTAGTGAATATTAAAATTATGCGTTCTCTTGCCGTATTTCCATATCCATCCTTGATCACCCAATGCAGTAAAGAAGTAGAAATTGTGTTTTTACTTGTGTAGAGTATCAGCTGTGGTTATTTCTACTTTTGCCGTGACACTTCCAGCGTTGCCAAGTTTATGGCCCCCCATGAAGTTGACAGGATTGACAGGGTCCCCCATGGCCCTCTGGCAGAGAGGGACCGAACTATCCATTCATTGATTTACTTGGGATTCATATACAATGATGGATCAAAAAGTCAAGTATTTTAATTCTGATAAAGAGAATACGGTCGATCTGTAAATAGCACTTTTCTTGCGGAATGGTGTAACTTAGTACCAGTTCCAAGTTCGTCACCTAGAAAGAAAGGACTGTGGTATTAAGCGGATAAAATCTAGTCCTCGGCTAGTTCCATAATTGGTAGAAAGCCCGATAGAAGCAGTGCCTGTATGTTCCATTCTTTCATTATCCTAAATAAGAGAATATCAGTAGTCCCGATTAACAGTCAAGTTGTCTTAGTTTTGATAAAAGAGAGAAAATTTTTCAGTTGCAAGTCTCCTGAATAAATGGTTTCGCTAATTTTCGTTAACTTTCCTTCTAACAAATTATTTCAGCAGGGGCTGATTGCGGGATTAAACCATTGCAACGTAATCCCTCAGTGGACCAAACAAAGCATTCTAAAACCCCGCCCCTACCAACTACTACTACATGGGACTAATCGGAACAACTCCAGAGCAAACTAAGTGATTCAGAACTGCGGCGATTTTTAACTTTGCTTCAAGTAAACTCACTTTTTTCGTTTTTAACCTTCAATTTTGATTTGCTAAAATAGGTTTTATTTTTGTATGAGTTTTTTAAACGGCGCGTAATAAAAAATATGTTTTTCATTTCGTTTTACATGTGACAAAAACGCCCACTTTCATCGCAAAACAATACAAACAATTTTGCGTTATTTAACACACGTCGTTTAGCGCTAATGCCACGTCTGATGCAAATACATATTTCTCTATTGCGTGAGACACGCTCCGCCAAAATCAATTTAGATTAGAAGGCATAACACACACCATTTATTAATTTACACGGGATGGCTTTCGAAATGGCCGCCAAACTAAATCGCTCCCCATTTTCTTTACTACTTACGCTTAATCAAGCGAACACACAGAAAACACAAAGCCAGAGTTTGCTTAAAAATAAAACTTGTTTCTCAAAATGGGGAAGACGACGAGGATCCACAAACAGGAAACGGTTGCGAGATCGTTTTGCGGAAGAACTAGGAAAGTTTTGTGATTGTTTATTTCGGCAACAAAAGTTAGTCTTACGGCTGTTCGAGCTTAGTGAGATGTGAAATTCTGGTAGCGTCTTCCTAAAAGATTTTGTAATTGACTGGATAGCTGCATCTCTAATAATAGTTCTCCTAAAAAAAAAAACATCACTCGAAACAACCGGCTAACAAAGACGCAATTTTAGAATTTCATTTCAATGAAAACCGAGTCCATGGCTGCCCACTCTTTTGGACTTAACATGAAATATGCAAAGCCCTGGAAATATGTGACGTTCCGACCGGAATTTCGAGCACATTTTAGCATAAAAGTCTCGCGATTTTCTTCCTATGGCGTTTTATTTCGCAATTTATGTTCCGGATGGATGCCTCCGGAAAATAGATTGGCACTTTTATGTATACGTCGTATCGGGTTTATCACAGACGCATTCGGAATTACACGCGAAATTTCGTGCAATAGGCTATTGTCGTCGAAGTTCAATTTCGTTTTGTTAGAATCTAACGTTCGATGTGATTGTCATTTGATCTCCGGAAGGAGTATCTCAGAGCGTTGCAATCTTTGTGTCCTGAGTCCATTGAACAATATTAAAACTCTTTGAAGGTAAAAATTTTGCCTAGAATAGTATACTAAGATACAAGTTTCATAACACAGCGCATTGGCGCACGAATCCAAGTTTGAATGGATGAGTGCGACAATGGCGTTAAAGAACGTGTATCTTATACTATTTTATGTAACAAGATAGATTAAAAAAGATCAATAACTACAAATAAGTCATTATTTCAAACGTCTAGTAATATTTGTTCTTTAAAATACGGCGGGCGGATCATTGCAGTAATGAATCTCGTTTAACGTTTGGAACCGTGACGTCATATGTGTCGTCACAAAGCCGCGGTCTTGCCGTCGTCAATAATCATAACCTTAAATCGAATAACGTTAAAACCTTTCAATGTTTGATGTTTCATTCGTATCTTTATTTTTTTTTTAATCAACAGTCAGTAAAATTAAAAAGTTGTACAAAATGTATAAGTGTACTGAGTGTAACTTATCTTATTCTTCTAAAAAGGCTTTGACATGATCGACAGAAGCACAATATTTTCAAAAAGATTGTGTGTGTGTCAATATTTTAATGGAAGTTTTAATTGGGTTCGGAAGTCATTTCTTTCATTCGGGAGTCATTGTAAAAAGTTTAAGTGTAAGGAATGTAGAAAACCTTATACAGGGTGATTCAAAAGTACTTTGACTAACTTTAGGAGGTGATTGCTGGCATTATTTTAAGAAGAAAAGTTCTAAAAAACGAGGGTCCATAAGAGCATCGTTGCGAAGATACAGGATGTTAAAGTTTTATTAAATAATAAAAAAATAATAATAATATCTTCTGAACCGCTTGAAAGGTTGAGGAAGGACATTTCGAACAATTTATTTAAGTTAATTTAATTTAAAATAATTTTATTTTTAAGTTTGAACTGAAATAACACGTTCCATCTTGTTGAGGTACTTTGAGTACGTTGAGGTTTTTTACTTGAAAACGACTCGCCTAACGAAGAAAACTTAAGAGAGAACTTTTTGTTTAGAATTGAACATAGAACACAAGGGTAGAATTTAATTTTTGATAGACCAGGGGCTACCATACTTTTCTTCAAAAAGATGGAGCTTCATTGCGGTACGCCAGCCACTAATGGGAGAAAAAAAAATTTCGTTTCACAGAAACGTGGCTACTCACTAGCTATTGACATCTGTAAAATTTTATTAAAACCTTTCAAGCGGTTTAGGAGATATTACTTTTTTTTCATTTTTTTTTATAAAACTTTAACACCCTGTACCTTCGTAACGATGCTCTTAAGAACCCTCATTTACTAGAACTTTTCTTCTTAAAATAATGCCAGCAATCAGCTCCTGAAGTTTGTCAAAGTACTTTGGAATCACCCTGAGGCAACTTCTCTGCTGCCTTCTTCAGAAGTTGCCGAAACGTCAACTAGGTCGATTCGTCCGAGCCCTTTCTAGGGTAAATTGTTATTTGCAGTAATTTTACTGTGAGTAGTGCGAAATTCCTTCTCCAACAACGAACGAATCGGGCCCAAAAGTGTATGAGGCTTCAACCAAAAGTAAGTAGTAAAAAATGAACTTTCCGCCTCAAAGATTTAGGAGTTATCTACAACAAAGGTATGGGCCTTACATTTGTTTTCTTTTTAGATAATTAGAAACTAAACATGATAAACTACAACATTCTGAAAATAGTTTAACTTTCTTATGTAAATGTAGAGATCACGACATTATTCTGAAAAGTTTTCGTTTAACACCACTACATACAGATTACAGAATAAATAGAATTTTAGAAAGGGCTAGTAAATCACTAATTAGGAACGAAATACAATTCCACATACGTAGAAAATTTATTTTAGAAAATGACATTAATGTAATGAAAGATAATTTATTTTCAAATGTTGCTTTTAATCATTTTAATCATATGTGGGATTGTATTCAAAGAAGCTATTTCACAAAATTTAACAAACATAAAAACATACAGTTTTAGAAATTCAACAAACTAATTAACTACAAAATAAACAAAGAGTTTAGATACTTAAGAAACAATAATATCAACACTAAGACAGTAATAAACCTCTCAAACAGAAACCTCACTAATACTGAAAATCTTGTACTTTCTAAAGGTTTAAATTTTTCTGTAACACCTAAAAATGTTCCAAAAGCTTGATTTCATTTCAACAATTCAAGAAACAGTTCAAAACTTACCACAAGAACACCAACAAGAGTTCAGAATTAGGTCAAAATTAATTTTAGAAAAACCTTTTAACATTAAACAAAACCTAAATCCCATCTTATGAACAAAAAATTGAGAGCCTTTTAAACGATGGTAATTACACAAAACCTAACAAAGATCCAACTGAAAAAATAGAAAGACAAATTTACACCACGTTAAAAAAACACAAAAACAGTTTCACTGATAGAGAAAGATTCAAATTAACACCACACAACAGTAAAACACCTCACTTTTACGGTGTTCCAAAAATACATAAAAACAACATTCCTCTTAGACCTATTGTCAGTAGTATTAATTCACCAACACATCCACTAGTTTAGTAGGAAACACAGAATCATACATTAAAAACTCTGGTCATTTTTTAGAAAAACTAAAATATATAGATATAAACCCAAATCACACACTCGTAAGTTTTGATGTTTCTAGTTTGTTTACTAATGCACCTGTCGATAAAACTTTAATTATTGTAAAAAATAAACTTGAAAATGTCATCAAGCTTAGAAAACGCACTAAACTAAACATAAATACAATTATGGAATTACTAACATTATGCGTTAACACAACCTATTTTCAATACAAATATGATTATTACCAACAAAATACATGTATGGCAATGGGTTCACCATTGTCTCCTGTACTTAGTAATGTACTTATGGAAAATTTTGAATCAAATAATGTCTATAATTATAATTTTAAACCTTTAATTTGGTTGAGATATATTTATGATGTTTTTTCAATATATCAGTTTGGTAATAATCATTTAGACCCATTTTCAATCACATAAATTCACAAGAACTCACTAAAAAATTCACAATTGAAAAAGAACAAAATCAACCACTTCCGTTTTTAGACATACTATTAAAAAAACATGTAGACAAATTTGAAACTTTTGTTTATCGCAAACCAACACATACAGATCGATACTTAAACTACAACTCAAATCACCCTATTATGGTAAAAAAAGGAGTTGTAAAGAGTCTATTTGATCGCGCAAAAATCATTTGTAATGATAATAATTTGGAAATTGAAAACAAGCATATAAAAAATGTTTTACTTAAAAACAATTATCCAGATTATTTCATTAATACATTTTTTAATCAATTGGAACAGCCAAATATAAGGCAAAATCAAAATAGACATATTACAAACCTTTTTATACCATATATCAAAGGGTTATTAGACAAAATTAAATGATTAGTTAACAAATACAATATTAGAACAGTTTTTAGAACACAAAATACATTACGTGCACAACTGACAAAAACTAAACCACACAATGAAAACACAACAAAGAGAATAAAAGAACATCAAAATTACATGAAAAACACATTTGAAAAGTCAAATATATGCCAACACGCCTTTGATAATGGTCATAGAGTAAAATGGAACGATACTAGTATCGTATCCAAAAAAACCATTATCAAAAAAGCGTAAAAGCAAAGAAAGTGCATATATTTTACTTAACAAAGATCATTGTGTGGCTTCTTGTTCAGCATACATAGATAACACATGGTTACCTATGTTAGAACAAGAAGTTCAAAATGGTAACTTACATATAAATTAATAATAACATTCACATTATACCTATTTTACACGTAGATAGAACAAATTATATTAGGTACTTAGGGCGACTTTTACAAGTTCAAGTAAAACTTCAGATTGAAGATAAAACACCAGACTTGATGTACATTGTATTGTTTACCTGACAGATAAACAATGCAATGTAGGTTATATCTGGAGTTTTATCTTCAATCTGAAGTTTTACTTGAACTTGTAAAAGTCACCCTAAACAATACATTAACCAAACATTTTAAACGTACCTTTCGTAATAATGACAATTCTTATCAAATGACATTTTCATGTCAAAAGCAAAAAGCGATTTTCAGAATATTACACACAAATACTCAAAGGCCAAACACATTAATAGGTATAATTTTTTGTAATTCAAAAATAATAGTTTCTAAAGCTTTGTTTTTTAGATAGTTCTGAAGAAGGCAGCTGAGAAGTCGCCGAAACTTCAACTAGGTCGATTCGTCCGAGCTCTTTCTAGGGTAAATTGTTATTCGCAGTAATTTTACTGTGAGTAGTGCAAAATTCCTTCTCCAACAACGAACGAATCGGACCCAAAAGTAAGTAGTAAAAAATAAAAAAGTTTTAAAAGAACATATGAGGAAAAAACATAACAGACCTGCTAGTAACAATAATAACTATACACGTTTTACTTGTAGTTCTGTTTTTTCTAAAAAGGCTAACATTATGACACATGTTAGAGTACATAGCTCGGTGCATTGCCATAACCAGCAAAAACATTGAGTGTCCACTGGATGGGTGTGATAGAGTATGTGGAAAATATGCCGTTTTAAGAAAGCATCTGTCAGAAGTACACGGTTTTGAAATGAAGCAGGAAACACTTGAGTTTGATAGTAATGCTGGCAAGTGATATTTTTCTGAAGTTTTTTATAACTATTTTTCTTTTTTGCATATTTATATAAGTGGAAAAACTGAGATGGAGCATTTTCAAAGAGCGATCTATGTTATGGATACCAGTAAGAAGATTTATAAGTCTGCAGCTATTCGCACATATTACATATCGTCCGTCGGTCCAATGCCAAAACCACGATTGTGCAGCACAATAGATATGCACATTCGTCGTTTTGGCATTGGACTGACGATATGTCATCGGTCTTACATTCCATGAATTAAGAACAACCCAGAAAGATCAACCAAAACTTTAGGCACCAACAAAATTGGCAAAGCTTACCCTTCTTGTCTTGAGGTTACAGAGTATTCCTGCAATAACTTGAATGTAATTCACTACCCTTGCCATCTGGGGCATTCCCATGATCTTGATCTTTTAAGAAATGACAAATTAGAAAGAACTAAAATTGCGGGTAAGTAGATGTTGTGTTTAAAATGTTTTATTTTTTAACACCAAATTTTTTTCTTTAAGGAAAGTTACTGCAAGGTATACCAGTTGGATGGAAATATTCAGCGTGTCCATTTAATAGAAAAAAGAGACATCCATAACATTAAATGAGATTTTTCTATTGGGTATTCCACTAAGAGGCATGAAAATGATGCTTTACCTGTTAAGTTTTGGGTTGTAGGGATGAAAAATTTAAAGGAAAATCCTGTTATATACTACAAACAACAAAATGAGAACGATACCGTGTTTCAGAAGAAAGGTTTTATTTTGATAATTACGACGGAATTTCATGTCTAACAGTTGTTGGAGGAAAAAAGATTTTAATTGCTGGTACTCACGGTTTCAATTCTTATGATTTCCAATTGTATACAATTGTAGTAGTGGATGAGTATGGGTCAGGAATTCCAGTTTCATTTTGCTTTTCTAATAGATCAGATTTTACATTATTTTAATTCTACTTTCAGTGTATTACATTGAAAGTTAGCTTGGCTGATGTGTTCATGTATGATGATCCAGCCTTTTACTTAGAATGGTAATCTGTGATGGGCCCAGTAGATAAGCGATTACTTTGTACATGGCATTTCAATAGAAACTGGGTACAAAACATAAAAAAGATCGAAAACAATGGTTCTAGTGATCCCAAGTATATATTTTACTGATGATTGCTTGGTGTGGATCAATGAAACTACAGGGTGTAGAAACTTTGTAGCTGAATGGTCCTCTCTTCTCGTTGCCTCAAACGTCATAATAAAATTAAAAAAAATAAAAATAAAAAAAAGAGAACGTCTCGCATGTTTGTTGAGTCTGACACACAGGAGGTGGCTTGTATTGTATTGTCCTGAAGATGGCACTAATTTAGTGCCAAAACGTCGACATTATACAACGTTTCTACACCCTGTAGTTTCATTGATCCACACCAATCAATCATAAGTCAAATAAATAAGATCGTTAATAGAGATAAGAAAGACTTAGTAATGAAATCTTTAAGAACATTACAAAAAGAGTTAGATCAAGAAGCATTTAATATCCAATTACAAACTTTCTTTGATCAGTTGCAATCTGATCCTGGCACATTCATTTCCAGAATATTTTGCAAGAACTTATTTCTGTCGAGCAGAAATGTGGGCTTACTGTTATCGTCATTATGCTTTCATGATTCATATGCGTCATATTTACTTGGAGTCTCTTCACAAAAGTTATAAAATATTGTTACCTTCAAGGCAAAAATTGTAAGCGGTTAGATCAGTCGAATAATGCTTTGATAAATTTAGTCAGAGATACAATTTTTGAGGGGGTAATTAAGTCTGAGAAAAAGAAATGTACACAAAAAATTATTAAAATTAGGCATAACCATATATCATTAAACATACATAGTCATTATATTAAACAAAAAGAAGAGAACAAGTGGTCTCATGTCACATCATCTTCAATTATAGATCATGTTTACTTAGTGGAAAAAGTTGAAGAAAATATATGTTTGAACAATTGTGAACTAAAATGTGAAAAATGTATGATTTGTATACATTGCTTCAAATGCAATTGTGCAGACAATACCATCAACTGCAACATCTGTAAGCATATTCATGCATGTCAACAGCTGTCAGTTATTCCAGCTTGTTCTAGAACTGATTTAGACCCAGTTCCCACTATAACTATGGATGAGGCTACTGAATCAAAATAACATTAATTCAAAATTGCAAATAATTTTAGGATTAAATTACAAAGCTCATTTATCTAATGAAAATTACCAGAAGGTATCTAAGCATTTAGATAAGGTAATTAGTTTGTATAATTTATATTTATATTTCCCAAATAAGTTTCGAATCCACAGGGAAGGTTAATGTACGACAGTAAATTGTCCCTCAAATTTTTTTCAACTATAAAGAAAAAAGAAAAATCTGTTATTGTTCGACAACGTCTACTCTTCGAGACAAAAATTATAAAGATGGCTCTAACAAAACCAGATATTCAAGTTCCCAACATTAATACTGCTTTTGATCATACTTATGTATAACAACATGTGTATAAGTATTGCATAGGTACTAACTTACGTATAATAAAAATAAAGTAGGTATATAGTTATTTTATTAACAGTGATAAGTATGTTTATTTGGATTCCACAATTTAGTTTCATGCAAATTTGTAGCTTGCGTTTAATTGCTACAACCTGCAAAAAATTATTTCATTATACAAAGCCGGTTAGTGTGCAGTAATTCTGTAAGTTTAGTGCAAAATTACAAACTTTGGGTTTGCACCATGCGTAATTTTTTCACCATTTCTATAGTATTTTCTATAATTATCTTTCTGATGAAAGAAACCTCACTCTGGAACGTATGTATTTCAAACTTCCCGCCCAATTTCTAAGCTAATACCGCTTATGACATTACGTATATTATATGACGTCACGGTTCCAAAAGCTATGCGCGGCCGAAGATTCATTACTGCAACGATCCTCGCGTTTTAGACTTAAGTTTGCCACGTGACATTGACGTTAATTTTGACTGAATATTATTTGACATTTTCATAAACTGCTGCTACTTAACGTCAAATTTTTTCATTACCACCTAAACAGAGCTAAAAGGACTATAACGATGCTTTAATAAGGCTTTAAACGCATCGCTGTCAGTGTTTTCATCACGAGTTGAACGAACCAAATTACACAAATAGCTATTTATGTAACCAGTTACGAAAAGTCCGACTTTGTGTAACGAATGAATGTTTGCGGGACGAGCGCAGCGAGTTTCCGCAATTTGAATGAGATACACAAAAAAGGTTTTTCGTCACGTGTTTCATACAAGATTTTTTCTAATTTTGACTACAAATACCTACTTAGAGAGAGAATTATTATTACTAAACTTCAATATTTACTTTTAAACTACCTTGTATCTACTTAATATCGTAAAACTATAGCAACGGTGTGCCACAGCCCAAACCTGCAACTGGTGGTGACATCAACTTTTCATCACTAGTTACGAAAGATTTTACTTTTCGTAACTAGTTACGAAAAGTAGGACGTTACGTCACTGTCATCAGTATTGAAAAGTGCCACTTTATATGTCAAAATTAGAAAAAAGAATTTATACGACAACCAAAACAATCATATACTTGGCAACCCTAGAAACCCTCCATTTGAGATCGAATGAGTACATCACAAATAGATCTATACGCGAGTTGAAGTGAAAAAGTAAAGCAAGAATCAGACAGTTTCTCTCTCGTTTACGTGATGGTTATGGCGCAATTCAATTGGTTTTTTTCGAAACAGTTGATTAACACGGCAAGAGAACGCATAACTTGAATCTGCACTACAAATGTGTAACGTGGTACTTTAATTGAACGAATTTCATAATTGAAAGTATCAAGTCTAATATGGTACATTAAGACTTACTTCTGATGAATGGCCATCTCAAACGATTATTTGCGAAGAAAATGTTAACTGGAGTAACTTGAAGAAACCTGATAAAAAAAAACGCAAAGAAAAAAGAACCAACATTTTTGAGTTTCAGGGATGTATAGTCGTCGAACTTATTGACGGGAATTTAAACCCTCACACAGAAAGTCCAGGGCAAACTGAAAATGAATCGAGTACATCATATTTTTAGCAGCTTTTCAGTGATTTAGAACGATTTTTAAAATATTTTTAAAAGGGTGCTTAAAATTTATTTACGCCGTATTTTTCAAAAACAAAGAAATACTTTTTTTTGGAATATAGAGCCCAAAGAGAACAATTTCTGAATAACAGAAGATCTTGTACCTAATTCCATGCCCAACTTTATGAGTTTTGAGTGATTTAAAAATCTTTTTAAATTTATCCCTAAAACGGACTGAAAATTGGGTACAATCCTATAAAAAATACAAATATGTAAATAGACCTTCCAGTTTAACTTGTTTTTATAGCAATTGATAATAAAGAGGAACAGATTCTGAATAGAAAATCAGGTACCTCTCTTCAGCAGTTCTCTACTAATTTAAAAATATTTTTAATTTTTCATAAGTGAGTACTCAAGATGTATTACTACATTTCTACTAATAAATAGAAATTAGCAAATTAAAAGTTTGCTTGGATACTGGTGGTAAAATGTCAAATCTGGTGAAATAGAAATATATTTTAACAGAATAACGCTTTATATGTTCTTGTTTTTTGTGAACATCCTGCACTTATCTTTAGAAATGTTCGAGTGATATATAATTCTCCTAACGCGAATCTTAAAAGAGTGCTTCAATTTCACACTGTAGTTCTCAAAAACATATAAATACAACCTGTGTATTGGATTTCTTACATCCTGGAGGTCAAAAGAAACAAATTCCTGATTATCCTATACTTATCTTTAGCAGTTTTCGAGAGATTTACTAATCTTCTAGAATGAATCTTAAAAGATAATTCTAAACTTTGTAGGGAATTTCTCAAAAACTTATCAATTTGCAAATAAAACACCCTGAATATTTTTATTTCGTTAGAAATCTTTATGTAAGGGACACACATTTCAATATCATATAGTGTTTAAATTATATTAAACATTTAAATTAGATTAAACAAATAAATTTGAAGATAAAACACCCTGTATATTCACATTTTTTATAAGATACATAATTTCAAAAGAAAGCATTTCTGAATTAAATTACCTATCAATTACATATCCTTAACAGTTTTCGAGTAATTTAAAACTATTCTGAACTAAGCCTTAAAAGAATGTTCTAAATTTGGCACCGTATTTCTCAAAAAACATTGAAATTTGCAGATGGATCGCCATGTATATTCTTGACTTATTTTTAGAACTTGGAGGTCAAGGAGAACAATTTCTGAATTAATTATCATATACCTACATTTAGCAATTTTCAAGTGATTTAAGAGTCTTAGATCATAAATCTATAATGAATCTTAAAGAATACTCAAATTTGGAGTTTGCTCAGAATCTGGTGATGAAATTTCAAATTCTTAGAATCTGATGAAATAGAAATATATTTTAAAAGAATAAAGCTTTAGATATTCTTGTTATTTTTTCTGAAATTTGGAATGACTGATTCTAGAATGAATGAATCTTAAAAGATAACTCAAAACTTTGTAGCGAATTTCTCAAAAACTTTTCAATTTTACAAATAAAACGCCCTGAATATTTTTTTTTCTTTAGAATCTTTAGGTAAAGGACACACTTTTCATTATCATATAGTGTTTATATTATATTAAAAATTTAAATTAGATTAATCAAATAAATTTGAAGATAGAACACCCTGTATGTTCTCGTTTTTTTAAAGTCTGTACTTTCAGAAGTACACTGTAATTTCAAAACGAATCATTTCTGAATTAAATTACCTATCAATTACATATCGTAAGCAGTTTTCGAGTAATTTAAAACTATTCTGAAGTAAACCTAAAAAGAAAATTCTAAATTTGGCACCGTATCTCTCAAAAACGTTGAAATTTACAGATGGATCGCTATGTATAATCTTGACTTATTTTTTAGAACTTGGAAGTCAAGGAGAACAATTTCTGAATTAATTTTCACATACCTACATTTAGCAATTTTCAAGTGATTCAAGAATTTTAAATCATAAATCTATAATGAATCTTAAACAATACTCAAATTTGGAGTTTGCTCAGAACCTGGTGGTGAAATATCAAATTCTTAGAATCTGATGAAATAGAAATATATTTTAAAAAATAAAGCTCTAGATATTCTTTTTTTTTCTGAAATCTGGAAGACAAGAGGAAGAATGTTTGCATTGTGAACATTTTGCATTTATCTTTAGCAATTTTCGAGTAATTTACAATTCTCCTAATGCAAACCTTAAAAGAATGCTTCAATTTCACACTGTAGTTCTCAAAGACAGAAATTTGCAATTAAAACAACCTGTTCATTCTGGTTTTCTTACTTCCTGGATGTTAAAAGAAACACATTTCTGAATTGATTATCGTATACTTATCTTTAGCAGTTTTCGAGAGATTTAATAATCTTCTAGAATGAAGCTTGAAAGATAATTCAAAACTTTGTAGCGAATTTCTCAAAAGCTTATCAATTTCCAAATAAAACACTCTGAATATTTTTATTTCCCTAGAATCTTTAGGTAAAGGACACACTTTTCATTATCATATAGTGTTTAAATTATATTAAAAATTTAAATTAGGTTAAACAAAAAAAAATTTGCAGGTAAAACACCCTGTATATTCTCGTTTTTTTAAAGTCTGTACTTTCAGAAGTACACTGTAATTTCAAAAGGAATCATTTCTAAAATAAATTACCTATCAATTACATATCCTGAGCAGTTTTCGAGTAATTTAAAACTATTCTGAAGTAAACCTAAAAGAAAATTCTAAATTTGGCACCGTATTTCTCAAAAACATTGAAATTTGCAGATGGATCGCCATGTATATTCTTGACTTATTTTTAGAACTTGGAAGTCAAGAAGAACCAGTTCTGAATTAATTATCTGAAGCAATTTTCAAGTGATTTAAGAGTCTTAGATCATAAATCTATAATGAATTTTAAAGAATACTCAAGTTTGGAGTTTGCTCAGAATCTGGTGGTGAAATATGAAATTCGTAGAATCTGATGAAATCGAAATATATTTTAAAAGAATAAAGCGCTAGATATTCTTGTTTTTTTTCTGAAATCTAGAAGACAAGAGGAATAATTTTTGCATTGTGAACATCTTGCACTTATCTTTAGCAATTTTCGAGTAATTTACAATTCTCCTAACGCGAACCTTAAAGGAATGCTTCAATTTCACACTGTAGTTCTCAAAGACATAGAAATTTGCAATTGAAACAACTTGTTTATTCTGGTTTGCTTATATCCTGGAAGAAACACATTCCCGAATTGATTATCCTATACTTATCTTTAGCAGTTTTTGAGAGATTTAACAATCTTCTAGAATGAATCTTAAAAGATACCTCAAAACTTTGTAGCGAATTTCTCAAAAACTTATCAATTTGCAAATAAAACACCCTGAATATATTTATTTCCTTAGAATCTTTAGGTAAAGCACACACTTCTCATTATCATATAGTGTTTAAATTATATTAAAATTTTTAATTAGATTAAACAAATAAATTTGTAGATAAAACACCCTGTATATTCTCGTTTTTTTAAAGTCTGTACGTTCAGAAGTACACTGTAATTTCAAAAGGAAACATTTCTGAATTAAATTACCTATCAATTACATATCCATAGCACTTTTCGAGTAATTTAAAACTATTCTGAAGTAAACCTTAAAAGAATATTCTAAATTTGGCACCCTATTTCTCAAAAACATAGAAATTTACAGATGGATCGCCATGTATAATCTTGACTTATTTTTAGAACTTGGAAGTCAAGGAGAACAATTTCTGAATTAATTTTCACATACCTACATTTAGCAATTTTTAAGTGATTTAAGAATTTTAAATCATAAATCTATAATGAATCTTAAACAATACTCAAATTTGAAGTTTGCTCCGAATCTGGTGGTGAAATATCAAATTCTTAGAATCTGATGAAATCGAAATATATTTTTAAAGAATAAAGCTCTAGATATTCTTGTTTCTTTTCTGAAATCTGGAAGACAAGAGGAAGAATTTTTGCGCTGTGAACATCTTGCACTTATCTTTAGTAATTTTCGAGTAATTTACAATTCTCCTAACGCAAACCTTAAAAGAATGCTTCAATTTCACACTGTAGTTCTCAAAGACATAGAAATTTGCAATTGAAACAACTTGTTCATTCTGGTTTTCTTACATCATGGAGGTTAAAAGAAACAAATTTCTGAATTGATTATCCTATATTTATCTTTAGCAGTTTTCGAGAGATTTAATAATCTTCTAGAATGAATCCTAAAAGATAACTCAAAACTCTGTAGCGAATTTCTCTAAAACTTATCAATTTGCAAATAAAACACCCTGAAAATTTTTATTTCCTTAGAATCTTTAGGTAAAAGACACACCTTTCATTATCAAATAGTGTTTAAATTATATTAAACATTTAAATTAGATTAAACAAATAAATTTGTAGATAAAACACAATGTACACTCTCGTTTTTCTGTCTAGAGTCTGTACTTTCCGAAGTACACTGTAATTTCAAAATAAATCATTTCTGAATTAAATCACCTATCAATTACATATCCTTAGCAGTTTTCGAGTAATTTAAAACTATTCTGAACTAAGCCTTAAAAGAATGTTCTAAATTTGGCACCGTATTTCTCAAAATCATTGAAATTTGCACATGGATCGCCATGTATATTCTTGACTTATTTTTAGAATTTGGAAGTCAAGGAGAACAATTTCTGAATGAATTATCATATACCTACATTTAGCAATTTTCAAGTGATTTAAGAATCTTAAATCATAAATCTATAATGAATCTTAGAGAATACTCAAATTTGGACCGAAGAATCAAAAACATAGATATTTTCAATTGAAACAACTTGCTCATTCTCGTTTTCTTAAAATCTGTAGATTAAAACGAAGAAATTCCTGAAATGAACATCCTACTTATCGCTAATTATCATTAGCAGATTTCGATAGATTCAATAATCTTCTAGAGTGAATCATAAAAAAATACTCAAAACTTGGCAGCAGATTTCTCAAAAAAAAAATGCAATTGGGACACCATGTATATTCTGATTTTATTAGAATCTAAAGGAAAACAGGAACAAACTCTGAATGAACATCTTATACCTAAATATCTCTATATGTTGTGAATGATATAAGAGTCTGTTTAAACCAATATTAACAGCGTAGGTACTCAAAATTTGCCACTGTATTTGTGAAAAACAAAGAAATTTGCAAATAAAACCGCCTATATATTCTTGTTTTCCAAGAATCTGGAGGTGAAAAGGAACGATTTCTGAGTTGAATATCCTATACATATCCATAGCAGTTTTGACTTATTTAAAAATATTCTGAAATAAATCGCGAGAAAATATTTAAAATTTGGTAGTACATTTTTCAAAAACATAGAAATTTGCAAATTAAACACACTGCTTACTCTTGTTTTCTTAAAATCTGAAGATAAAGAAGAACATACTCTGAGTTAATATCTTATACATAAATATGTAGGTACCTCTATCAACTTTTCTGTGATATAGGATTATGTTTAAATTACAAATTTAAATAAGTTACAATTACAAACTACAAGTTTAAATTGCCAATCTTAAAAGAATACACCAGCTCCATATTTTTCAAAAACAAAGAAATTTCCTGATAAAATACCCTGCATGTTCTAGTTTTTCTTGAATCTGAAGATCAGAACGAAGAATTTCTGAATTGAATATAATTTTCGTAGCAGTTCTCCTATTTTTTTTAAATACTCTGAAATAAACTCTAAAAGGATATTAAAAATTTGGCGCAGTGTTTCTCAAAAAAATTATATATTATAGATAGACCGCCTTGATTCTTCATTTCATAAAAAACTAGAAGTGAAGAGGAACAAATTTATAGATTGAATATTCTATACTTATCTTTAGCAGTTTTAGAAAGAACTATTTCAAAACAAATCTTGAGAAAATATTCGAAATTTTGCATCAGGTCTTTCAAAAAAAAGGAAATTTGCAAATGAACCGCTATGTATATATCGTTATTTTCTTAGAATCTGGAGGCTGTAACAAAGTTACTTAATTTCTGGCGAAATGGAAAGCGAAACGCCCCCCCCCCCCCACTCTCATAAAATAAACAGGGCTATAGCGGTTGTTGAGCCCCTTCTACACACATACACACAATTTCTTTATGTATTATCAAGAACTAAATCACTATTGGAATGGAAAGGTTTATCCAACCCCAAAATATTTAGTTTTCTTATTTAGTAATGATAGAAGTATGTTGTCAATATCACTTTCACTATGTTATTGGGTTTAGACCTCCACCAGTCTAGATAATTTCTTTTCTCTCCTCTGTCACCTTTTTTTGTTATTGCTCTATTGCTTTTTTAGACCATTTCTATGAATATTTAATTCTGGTTTACAACATTGAATTCGTTTTCTATACGCAACCACAACTCATCACGCTTTTCTATAGAAACTTTGAGAGTTTTTTTATCCTCTAAAATTGTGCCATACTTACCTCCAATAAGTTTAAATTAGAATAAGTTCTCCGCCGTCGTAAAATTACCAAGAAAGTTTACAATCTATTTCTAGTGCTAAAAACCACGATAGTAGTGTGTGGGTTCTGTCAACTGCAACGATATTCAAGAAGCAACCATAACGAAATGAGGTTAAAAACATTTTTTGACATTCAAAATAGCGATATTGACACATAAAAGACTTTCTTAGTTCAGACCTCATTAGTTAACAGAAGGTTAATAACATTTCTAATTTAAGTCGATTTTAGTTCTCTTAGTTAAATCCACTTAAAAAAATAATTAGGAATACGTGCGTAGATCAAGAACCGTTGAAAGTGTACTACTTACAATAACAAAAATTACTTATCACCAGTAGTAAAGCTCAGACGATTCTGCGCCTGACTGAAGTTTTTCATGGCTATAAAAGTAAAAAGTGAAGGTCAGGTTTGAACTAACCTTAACTTACCTCCAAATATTACTCTTAGAACCTTGATCATAAATAGCAACGGAACCAGAAACTTTTTCTTAATAAAAATTTGATCAAAAAGTTTCTTTTGAACCGAAAAACGTTGCATCTTCTTGATCACTGGTATATTATTCTAATAGAGAGGTAAATGATGACTTCTAACAAATTGGGCTCCATTAAAAAATCATGATTGGCTATAAGAGTGTTATACTACGTCATCATATCTGGTTCTGCACATAACGGTGGATGCGCCTATGTCCTATTTTTATGGCTATTTCTTAAGTGCAATAGGCATGGTTTAGCTCGGAAAGCCAAAGTTCAACTTAAATTTGATTTTTTTTTAGCTCTTGTCTTTTTTTAATACGTGCATTATTGCCATCCCCAGAACGGCTATAATTACAACGTCGGCTAAATTGGTCAAAAATTGCTTTTTGTAGAGCTTTTTTTTAGGAAACATTTAATTATTAATTGCTCAAGTAATTCTAACCTTATTTTAGCTCTCAATGTTTTTACTGCGTTATCCTCAATGGTTGTTCTCAACAAGCAACAAAAATAACAACGTATTTTAATGATTAAATGAGACAAAATGTTTATATTTGTTTAATTTTGAAGCTGAATAATTTTCGAACAAAAATTAGGAATGTTATTAATCCCAGACATCAGCCGATAAATAAGCAATCTAAAATTTAACCGCCCGCTCCGTAATCCGGTAGATTAGGGTCCCAATATTCAATACGACCCTTAACAAGCCTGTTCAAATTTTAACACCCCCGATAAAACTCCCGAGCCCCTCCTTCGTAAAATTCATTTTCCATTAAGTACCATAATTTTGTGTAAATCTGATGGGCCAGACCGTGTTAAATTCCCTCGGAGTAGGCGTTGGAATTAATTTCATAAGGCGAGGAGAAATTTTTGTACCGGAAATTGAAGCGATAGGCCAATAAGTTATTGAATGGCTTCATAAGCCAGGGGCGGAGGTAAAACATGAGGGATTTGTGCGGAAACTTTACCACTTTTTTCTGCTTTAAGGTGGTTAGCACATTTTCTCACGTAATGAAATTTCCATTGCTGGAATTCATATTGTTTGCAACAATTTCGCATGACTTGGCCCAAGTGTTGGATATCCCAGTCTACTACACCGTATCGCGGCTTTGAACTCGAAATTAATGGCGTGCAACCGTGTAAGCCATAAGCTTTCGCAGAAATGTGTTTTCATACGAAGAAACGGAATCACGCGATCCCCATGCTAATAGAATTAAATAATTTCAATGCGGAAAACCGTCCAAAAATCACTCGGAAATCAATCCGTGCGTAAACGGAATTCGTTCTACTAAATGGAGTAATAAGTTTCCCGGGGGGCAGAAAACGTCCTCCTTCGGGGGTGGGAAACTGGGGCTGACCTAGTTGGACCCAACTTTGTCACAGGATTTTATTATCGGATGTAGGATTGAACTTATCGGGCAGGTCGATCACGGGGACATGCTGAATTTCGTGTTTCTTCAACCTCGAATATAACCGGATTGCGGTTGTCCCAGTTTGTGATAAAATGTTTGTTGTATTTGGGGTGGCGTTACTCACTATTGGTCTCGGCAGATAAAAGGCAATTTGCTATTTCGTTTAACGTGAGTTTTCTGAATAAAACCGAAGTTGGAGCTAATCGATTATTCCTGCATCCAAAGCGGATTAGATGCAATGTAAATCATAATGTATGCCTTTTAACGGGTTGTTTTTTCTTAATATCTACTGCTCTTTAATGTATGTGATTTTTATCTGAACATGTTCTTACCTGAAAATACAGATTTAGAAGTTTATTCAAAATTTTAGGTGTGCCGTTTCAATTGCTGCTTTGTCTTAATTTTACAACTTGTAGCGACGTCAAGATGTATTAAAAATACATATGTCGCATAGTTCAACATACCTGTTATCAACAAACTAATTTGGAGATTCTCTCCTGTTTTTTTGTTTTGGCCCCCCTTTTTAGCAGTGGTTACCTTAAAAATGGCGGCGATATTTGCAGGAAATGACGTCTCGGTGTCTTATTCGTCTTATTTCGTCGGTGAATTATTGCAAGACAATTGTCGCTGTCATTATGTTTATTACTTCTTATTTCCAATCCAACCAAGTATCGAATTTATACCTTATATCCATCTCTTCGCTAGATCGCTAGGGCTTCTAGTCCTTAGCTAACCTAGCTCCAAGGGCCAAAAGTAATAACGAGTTTTAAATTGAAACTGTAGCGTGGATTCTGTATTCCTAATTTTGAGATGAACCAAAGAATAGTAAAACTTCTCAAATTTTTAATTTGGTATTAAGAGTGAATTCTTTTTCCTAGGTATTGAAAACATGGTTTATGGGTCTTACTAATGCTACAAGCAACTGCAAGTAAATGCTCACACAGAGATATATTGAAAAGAAGATAGCAAAATGGCTTTATGGCATATATTTTTAAACATATTATTTACTTAAGTACCTACTGTATTTATATAATTTAAAAATACATTTTTATATTCCAGTATTAGTGATATTGTAATGAGACGAATCGTTGAATACGTGTTTGTTACTATAAAGGGTTGTCGCACTCAGAGACAGGTTACAATTTAGAAAACAAGGAATGTTACAATTTTTTTTAAATATTAAATCGAAGAGGGAACTTTACAATTTACTCTAAATACCGCATCTTAACCACCAACAAGATTGTCGTGTGGCAGCTATTGATAATTATTTTGCCTTAATTTAAGGCTACATAGTTCGAGTGTTAAGGTGGACTTATACAAATTAAATTAAATGAAACTAACATTAAAATAAAATAGATTAAAATAAAGATTTTGGCTCAATTTATGCAGCCTAAAATTAACTACTTTTGGTATATACTGTCGTCTTTAAAATGTACAAGTTCCAATAATCTCTAGTAATCTACAGGTCCATTTTAAGCCAGTAATACAAAATTATCGAAAATAGGTGAGAAAAAGCCAAATCCAAAATTAAAACCAACCAAAAATTAAAACAAATTATGACCGATAAAGGAAAAGTTGAAAGTTGGTTATCTCTTAGTTTAGTTTAAATTGGTATAATTGATAATTTGTGTGCATAAATGATCTTATGGAAACACAAACCTTAAGTATTTCCTTAATATTACTTAAGTTTACTTAATTTAATTTAATTTGTGTATAAATCCAGCCTATTTCTGACCACACCAAAATTTTTTACAGTTATTAACTTATAGACACAAATGAGCTTGACTCATATAGATTTGGTGCAAGATTTCCAGGTCCAAGACCTAGGTATATAACTTAGGATTCACTTCTACAAATGATTGAATATCTTATTTAAGATTCCAGCAAAGTAATCATACCGTGCGTTCATTTAAAAAAAAACTCAAGCAGGCCATGGAATTAGAACAGTAGGTCTGAGATGACTTCTTAAAAAAATTGAAAGTCAAATATGTTTAATAGTTCCGATTGTCATTTTTTTTATAAACGTATCTCTGACAAGAGTTTTAATTCCATGCCCTGTTAGGAGTTTTTTTATATACACTCTGTACCTTTTAATAATCCAATCCTTTGATAGCAGTAGGATCTACTGGGAATGCCAAACTTCTATTTCCATCCTTCTTTGTGTGAATTTAAAGTAGTTTTGTGATATAAAAAAGTTTCGAGTATGTCAAACAGTGGGTGGTACTTAGTGGTAGATAACTAGTCCACAAAATATTGCTCTTCTAACCACTCATTTTGGCACAAAAATAATATTTTTTTTGCTTCAGTATCAAGAATGATTTAATTTAAATAACTAGAACGCCTTCAGCAAAATTAGGAATTACTGTGTAAGGTGATTCAAAAAAATTTAATTAAATGTTAAGATTGGATGCGATGGATGTGAAGAAATGGGTGAGGTTATGTTGACGAACCCCAAGTTTCAAATTGACGTAACGTAAACGAAATTTATATCCGGTCCTGCTTTAAGCTTTTATAATGCTTGTATTTCGTAATCTGGTGACAAGATTACGTCATAGAAATCTTAATAATGGTGGACTTCCGGTCATAAAAGGGGGCCATTTTAAAGGAAATGTCGGCATTTGTTGGATCTGTCCATATCTCCTAAGTCATTTGCCTATTATCTTAACATAAACAATATATATTACGTCAATACCTATTTTTTTGTCAATTCTAAAAATCGAAATACAAACTTTTAATTTTCTGCTCTCTTTGGTTTACAAAATGTAGCCTTTTTGGATAAGTGTACGAACATTAGGATGGGTAAAATTCGACTAGAACTAATTATGGTAAGTATTTACGTAAAAAAAAAATGACTGCAACTTTTTAGTTTTTTATGATTTTATAGTTACGAACGATCAAAAGTACCTACCTACATATTAAAACAATGTAAAAAGCCATCTCTTGCGGTCATTAGTTTAGCTATCTCTTATGGCTATTTTAGGTTTTTGGGAGCCAGCAAAGACTTGCTTCTGTATAATTGTTAGGATAAGTTATAGCTGGTTAGTTTAGGTTAGTTCAGTTCGTTTCCCACTTTGATTAGTTGTTGTGCTTAGTTTAGCTTTGTTCACTTCTGGTACATTAGTGTGTGACCATAAAGTTGCAATTATTGTTGAGATATGTTTGAGTACAGACACATAAATATGAGCAATGTTGAACAATTATGAAAAAACAATGAGCTAAAATTTTACTAGTTACTTTTCATTTTTTAAGGCCATTAAAAACGGGCTTGGAGCAAAATTATTAAATTTTAAATTTGTAACACTTCAAGTTTCAAGTTAGTTGTTTATTGACATATAGATAACTTGGGTAAGACTCTTCATTTTGATTGTGAAAACGTCGACAAGATGTGGTATCAAGGAAAAAAAGCTTTATACTAAGAAAAAATTATTGAAGTAAACCTTAGAGGGTTATCATATCTGGTCTGCTTGGCTGGAACATTCTGTGTTCTAACTAATTTCAAAATTGTTTGAATATCGAATAATATAATTTATTTTTTCACCAAGCTGCGCGACCAAGAATGCACACAGTAACTATAAAGTTAATATGACTTTAAAGCTAATCATGACCATGAAAAGCGCTTCTTTATAATTGCAGGGTAAGGTTAGTTCAGGTTAGTTGTGTCAGGTTAGTACAGGTTAGTTTAGGTTAGTTCAGTTATATATTAAAAATTTAGGGCGGCATTATTGACGAAAAGATACAAGTGATGCAACAGATTATATGTAACCTCAGCAAGGGGTTATACCGGTTGAACCAGGCTTTTCGTGACAAACTTTAAAATAATATGCTACCGATGGAAATACAGAAGAAAAAAATAATGTTGTTTTCTCAACCCTTGAGAGATATTTTAATAAATTTAATTTGACAAGTGTCAATAGCAACAGAAGATTCTCGTTTTGAAATACAAAAAAAAATTTTTTTTATTCTCACTAGTGACGCGCTTATGAGCTGTCACCAGCAAAAAATGTTATGCTCTTGGTTTCCCCAAAAGTAAGATAATTTGTAATTCAGTTTATTTCACCTTTTTGAAGAAAAACTCTCTCCTCACTTTTTTTACATGATGATGACTTAAATACTTCTGTCAAATTTTCTCTTAAATGGATTATTGTTTGTTAGTTCCATATCGCTATATAATCAGTAATTGTCAACCCTGGTTGCCTTCGGTTTTCATGACAACTTAGGATAACTTATATGAAACTTAAACAAGATTATTATTTTTTATAGAGTATCAACAATACTTATTCATAGAATTAACACCCCGTATTTCCGTAACGAAGTTTTTTTTGACTACTGTATATACAGTAAAGAAGCGTTATTTTTGGGTGCAGAACACCCTTAAAGTTTGTTACGAAAAACCTGGTCCATCTTGTACATAAAATGTTAGCTTAATTCGTAACAAACGCTATTTTTTTTATAACATCAAGTTTTTGAATTTACTTTATTCTTATAAGTCATTATCAAATTTACAAACTTCAGTGGAAACCCTTTACGTAACATTTACTAATCGTTTATTTTGGTTTTATTTACTTTTTCCTTCATAGAGTTGTTAGCCAAATAATCTGTGTCCATATGAAGGGGATGGTACAGTTGAGGGAAGTTGTTATTACTAATTTTTTCCGAAAATTTTCTTTAGGAATTAACAGAATGGATAAAATAGAAAATTATAAGTGGTGGAAGAACTTAAAAACATTTATAATAATATCAATTTTTAGAATAAATATAATAATAAATTTCGCTTACCTGAAACAAACTATGCAATGAAAATTGACTTGACTAACGTGTGAGCGATGTTATGTTAAAACACTGTCATAGGGATGTAAATTGAATCGACATTTGTCACAAATGTCAACAAGTTACATTATTGAGAAACTCTGGGTAATGTTGTAAATTATGTAGATTATCTTGAAAAATATGGTAAAGCGCACTACTTGAGAGTTTAGCCGTTTCTAATCCGAACTAACCTAAACAAGAGATCCTACATAGAAAAACAAAGCGGCCCTGACAGGCTGCTTTGTTTTTAACTACCCTGATCAAAGAAAAAACATAACTGAACTAACCTAATCAAAAGAAAACTATTACTGAACTAACCTGAACTAATCTGAACTAACCTGAACTAACCTGAACTAACCTGAACTAACCTGCACTAACCTGCACTAACCTGAACGAACCTGATCTAACCTAAACTAACCTGAACTAACCTAACCAAAAGATTTCTTAAAGAAAAACAAAGCGGCCCGTTAGGGCCGCTTGGCCCCTTGTAGCGACGTAGCCCTGACGGGCCGCATTGTCTTTACCTAACCTCAACAAAGGAAAAATACAACTTTTACCATATTTTTCAAGATAATCCACATGATTGACAAGGTTACCCATAGTTTCTCAATAATGTCACTTGTGTGACAAATGTCGTTTCAATTTATAACCCCATGACAACATAACTTCAAAGTTTTAACATAACAGTCAAACTCCTCAACAAATCAGCAAAGTCAAATTCCATTGTATAGTTTGTTTCAGATAAGCGAAACTTATTATTGTATTTATCCTAAAAATTTATATTATTATAAATGTAATTGATAACTTAAGTTCTGCCACCACCTATAATTTTCTATTTTGTCCATTTTATAAATTCTAAAAAAAAATTTCGAAAAATTGAGTAATAACGACTTCCCTCAAATGTACCAGAGCCCATATGCATTTTTTCGACATTTGTCACAAATGTCAACAAGTTACATTATTGAGAAACTCTGGGTAATGTTGTAAATTATGTAGATTATCTTGAAAAATATGGTAAAGCGCACTACTTTAGAGTTTAGCCGTTTCTAATCCGAACTAACCTAAACAAGGGATCCTCCATAAAAAAACAAAGCGGCCCTGACGGGCTGCTTTGTTTTTTTACTGAACTAACCTGAACAAACCTAACCAAAAGATTTCTTAAAGAAAAAAAAAAAGGCCCTAACGGGCCGCTTGGCCCCTTGTAGCGACGTAAGCCTGTAGGGCCAAAGCGGACCTGACGGGCCGCATTGTCTTTACCTAACCTCAACAAAGGAAAAATACAACTTTTACCATATTTTTCAAGATAATCTACATGATTGACAAGGTTACCCACAGTTTCTCAATAATGTTACTTGTGTGACAAATGTCGTTTCAATTTATAACCCCATGACAGTGTTTTAACATAACACTCAAACTCCTCAACAAATCAGCAAAGTCAAATTCCATTGTATAGTTTGTTTCAGGTAAGCGAAACTTATTATTGTATTTATCCTAAAAAATTATATTATTATAAATGTAATTGATATCTTAAGTTCTGCCACCACCTATAATTTTCTATTTTGTCCATTTTATTAATTTCTAAAGAAAAATTTCGAAAAATTGAGTAATAACGACTTCCCTCAAATGTACCAGTGCCCATATGCATTTTTTCAATTTTCAATGGATTTGAGGTGCTTTGTAATTTGTTCCCACAATCAATTGGAACACCATTTGTTGCTGATTGGAACACAATTTGTTACTTGAATTTTCTCTATTTTAAAGAACGGCAAAACATTTAGAATTACCAGCTGTGCTTGCTGATTGTAACGTTGTGGAGACATATTGATGGTAAAGCTTTCAATGTTTTTGTGTGAACATTTTTGACGATTATATTTGATATATTCTGTCTCTTGACAATAATCAGGTAAAACTTGCAGACATTTATTTTAAACCTGCTTTTAATGATTTTATTTTTCTTTTCATCTATTTTAGATAAGATAGACAAAGCAAAAAAAAAGATGAAGGTCCAAGTTGTGAAATGAAAAAATTAGTAATAGATAAAATTAATCACCATCAAAATTAATGAACAATCTGTGGCTAAGACTAGATTCCATGGAGGGTGTACCTTCACTGGTTCTACTGAAAGCAGCAGTTTCTTCCGTACCTACATTATCATCAATTCCAGAAAATCATCTCTGTGTTTTGGTGCTCAAACATTTCATATTCTCTCTTTATGTAAGCTTCCTGTCGTCTTTATTATAATTTCACAAATATTTCCTACTCAGCCATAGTCTGAACAGTCCACGCAGACTTTTTTTAGTTCAAGTTCCAACAGTTCGTTTTGCCACTGATGTGGACGTTGTTGTTAGGTCACTGGACACATTGATCATTTCCTGCACTTCAAATACGTTAAATCTTCCTCAAGTTGTGTTTCATACCTAGAGCACGCTGTTCTTAATATTACACTATTGCCAAATATTTGCAGTGTATCCTACATATTTTGCAAGGTAACTTTGTCTTTAGTCTAGGGGGCGTTCATTTGAAAACGTCATCTAGTAAGCTGTAAAATGTCGAAAGAAGGAACACCCTTCATTTTTTTATGTCAAAACGTAGCAATAAGTATACGATAAAGAACACAGTCTTGTAAATTTTTAAAACAAAATTTCACAAATCCACTCGAGGATTTTCGAAAAAGTAAACAATGGAAAAGAACTTCATTCCATCATCCTTAAAATCCACTCGTTTCCAATTATAGCGTAAAACGATTGAAATCTCTTCCGAAAGTTTGCATGGAATATGATTACTAAAGATAAACAAAACTTCTATTCCCCTTTTAACTTTTTCGGAAGTATCTTTGCAGCCGGCTACATCGTATTCTGGGTGCAAACAATGAATAATTCATTAAAGTATAAAATTGACCGTCTAAAAGGAGCGTCCCGGTCGAAGAGAATAAATGAATATTCAGGCGACGCCATCCAGGTTTCAAAGACCTTACATTGAAAACGGGTCCATTTAGAGCAACATCGCATTTAATAGTGATATGTGAGGTGATTTTTAATTATTACCAATTGAGGAGTTCGATGGCTTTTACCTCGATTGAATATTCTATATTCCTCGTATTGCCTCGGTCTTATATTCTATTTTAGCGCCGAGAAGTCTTTTTAGTTTCACTGCAATAATTACAGGCTTAGAGTACTTTTCCGTGTCGGGGGCAATTGAATTTCTGGAAACATATGCGTCCTCGAGGCGAAGACAGTGGGTAAACGGAATTATATCGGTTTAGCTGAGTCGTTGTCGATGGCAATATCCTTTTAAAATTCCGTCACAGGAAATCGATCCCCAAATGCCAATTACGCAGTCTTCGCCGCCATTACCAGGCAAACTTCTACTAGGTGGCACAAACTTGATACAATTACAAAGTGTCCCGTTTGCCCATATAAATAGAAGTTCAGACCGATCAATTTTCAGTCATACGTATACACACAAACGCTGTGCCAACCATTCAAATAATGAACGTTCCAATTAGATTCATTTGGGCTGAAACGCAATTATTAATACCATTACTAGTAATTTGTATCCCTAAATCGATAAAAGCAGCCTTAATTAAATTAACCTTTTTTTGCTATTATACAGTTAATAATTACATAAAATCAAAATCGGTAAAAACTCTGGCAAGATCAATATTAGCCAGTGTTTTATAGTTGCACCATGTGACGTCACCATGGTCAAATTAATAAGAATTTTGTTGAATATCAAAATTGCTACGAGCAACACTGAAGGAACATCAAGACAAAAATCGTACTCTGCTCATATTGACCTATAACTTAATCTTACGAGTATTATAGCTGAGGCGGTCCCATCAGTGCAAATAACTGCACTTCTCACCCTTTGGAGATTTTAGATTTGTAATAAACCGGTTGATAAATTATGGAAACTGCAAAATTCAAGAAAATTAATTATTAATTAAGTATCCTCTGGCTAAATAGCACTAAATTTATTTAATTCAACTTTATGCATCAAGAATTCAAAGGTAACGGGAGAGCAAAGATATGTGAATAAATGACTGACGTATAGCTGTAGTGATTCTTGACTTTGTTTTTGGCGAATAGCACTTATATTTTATAAAAGCTAATATAAATGGTTCTTTCTGCTTTTGCAAATACTTGAAGAATTGAATGTGTGCCGTGGGCCAAAAATATTTTAAAATTAAAAGTAACTAAGACAAATTTATTAGAGATTTATTTTCTTACAAACGTTTTTGTAATTTTATTGTAGTCAATTTTATTGTTTAATTTCTTTGAACAAATGCCAGATCACTGAGAAAGGATCAGTTTTGCTGTTTCATGAGGAAGAGGAGAAACTACAGTTTGCTACATCATATATATCTTTTCGAACTAAAATGTTGCTATGTTTAGATTTGACGTATTATTCACCTTGTAGACACTCATTTTCAGCATTTTTTCCAATCAAGATTACTTTTTTTTCAAAATTTGGCATTTCACTCACAGAATTTGAAAAAAAAACTTTAAAATATAACAAGTTCTTCCAACTAAGGAAATGCAGTCTTGGAAATCTGTAGTACCTGACTTTGGTGTTCTTAGAGATAGCAACATGGAATGGGTATTTTTTTTTGCTAGATTTCTTCAAATGAAAAAAAAATGCTATTGTAACATTCAGTAGGTATCACATGTATATCATACATTCAACTCAGCCTCAGAAAACGTGACTTTTGTCTTTGGCGAGTAGTGCAGCTTGGAAGGTTCTGAGCCTGAAAGATCTGAAGGTAAACACATTTTTGGCGCCACATGTATTGCTTTAAAGAAAATTGATCAAAAAAATCATTTCATTTAGTCAAATAAATTGTTTTTTGAAATTTGAAAAATAGAACCTGTTGGATAACTATATCTCAACTTGGCATCTGAAGTGCGATTTATTTGGAAATAAGATATTTTTTACATTATTCATATGATTCTTGCTTAGTGTAGGAATGTAATTCATATTTCAGCTAAAAAAATTGTTAAAACCGCTTAGCAAATGGTTTTAAATTTTCTCTACTAGTTGCAATTTTGGAAACCAACGTGAACTTCAATAGTATATTACATACGGGGTGTGAAGTCGTTCATTACTGTCGAGAGATTTGATAGTTTATCGAGACGCGCAGCATCGAGATAAACTATAAAATCTCAAGACGGTAAGGAAACTTCCTACCGAGGTGTATATACTATTTTATTTACAACCTACACAATATGAATTTATGTTTTTCGTATAAGATAATTAAAATATTTTTAACTATCTTTTTTAAAATTTACTAGTTAATTAGCTTAGCTAGTTCGATGCTACTAGGGACACATTTTTAATTCTATACATTAAATTTTAGAAAGAGAGGTAGGTAATAGGTCATTTCCCACCCTCCTATGACGTTTGTAATGATAGTATTACACATATGGTTGTAAATAATTTTTGATGTCACGTGTTTTATTAGTTATTGAACCTAATGGAGTTTTAACCAGTCTCATGAAGTTTCTGAATCTAAAGACTAGAATAACGAGTATTTTAATTTGATTTTTGCCTCCAGGCAGAAATCAACACAAGACAGAGAGTTTCATATTTCAAGTACACTGTGTTGATTAGAAAAAGACATGTTTCAGGTTAGTTCAGGTTAGTTCAGGTTAGTTCATGTTAGTTCAGGTTAGTTCAGGTTATTTTTCAGGCTACGAATTTTTGACAAAAAAGTAAATGGACTTTTGTTCTTTCATCCTTTTTTTTTACATTTTACAGCCACCTAGATGGAGATGGAGGATACCCACTATAAATGCGGGGTGTTCATTATAAAACTTCATCTAGCAGGCTAAGAAATTTTGACAGAAAAGGATAACATAATCAAAATAAATGGACTTTTGTTTCTCCATCCTTTTCTTTTGACATCTCACAGCCAACTATATAAAGTTTTATAATGAACACTCCGAATGTCTCAATGATTTCCTATGACATTTGGTAGTGGCGACTATCTTTACATTTAATGATGTTATTCAAAGATTTGTTTCGTATAAAGGTGCTCAATGGGTTCGTGCGGGAGATTTTGCCATTTTTTCATAGAAAAATTTGTCTAGAACTGTTGATTATTCTCATTTTTTCAATGCAAAGATTGGGAAAATAAAAAAAGTTATAATTAACACTAAATTGTGTTTTTAGGGTTCTAGATTTATGAAAAGTTTTATAATTCAGTTCTATTTAAGTTTACTGAAAGCCTATAAACTAATAAAGTTGAATTAATTAAATTCATTTAGTGCTGTCTAGACGTCAGAGGACGTTTTACTTAAAAAATAATTGATTTTCTTCAATCTTGCACTTTCCATAATTTCTTAATATGTTTATCACAAAACTAAAATCTCCAAAGGCTGAAAAGTGCAGTTATTTGCACTGATGGAAAGTCACACTTTGTGAAGTTATTTGTTTAGGATGGGTCCGCCTCAGCTACAATACTCGTAAGATAAAGTTATAAGTCAATGTGAGTGGAGTAACTTGGACGATTTTATGCCTTGTGGTTCCTTCAGTGTCGCTCGTAGCAATTTTATTTCGAGTTTATTTTTTTCAAGAGAAGATCATCATCTTCTCTTTATATTTTGAAAAAGTCGTAACTTATATTCTTTTTAAAGATATACCGATCGAGTTGGTGAATCTGAAAAGATCCGATGTATCGTTCACGCAGTTTCAGAAAATGTGACTTTCGAATTTTTAAATGGGTACTCATTTTGAGTTCAATCCTTTCAAGTAAGAACATGAAGTTGTTTACATTTTGGATCGTAACGTTCATCTTTTTTAAGATATTTTCAGATTTGACGGAGGTATTGGTCACCTAGTTTCAGTAAATATGACTTTCTTAATTTTAAAAGCATGTTTAAAATATGTAGATATTTTGAGTTCACTCCTTTCATTCCATTTAGTGAATGGGTTTTCATTTGATCGATTTTTAAGCATTTTGGGACCTCGCTTTCAGTCAATTTCTTCACAGTATAAAGATGTTGTAACCATATTTGATTAACATATTGCCCACCCAGTTTAAGAAAATCGAAACTTTCTTATTTTGAATAAATTTATAGGTCCATTTTCAGATTTTTTTAACTAAAAATTCCATCAAATTTAACTTGCCGCTCATCCAGTTTGAAAAAACCCTGATGTTCTTATAAAGAAAAAAAAACAAAACCATTCAACAGACACTCATTTTCAACTCATCCTCATCATCTAAAAAAATGCTGTTCTCAGATTTGACGTATCGTTAAAAAAATCGTAACTTTTCAATTTTGAAAAATTCAAACCATAAACATACTTTTCACACCGTGTATCCCTGAAACTATCAACTTTTAGATTAAACTATTTGTCATTTAATCAACGTATTTTGGTCTCAGTGCTTCTAGTTGCTAGATGTTTCAATGCTTTTGGGATATTGCTTCAGGTGATTATATTTTGACAGAGAAGAGGTCTCAAAGAATCCTTTGCATCTCATATTCATTGCATTAGAAAAATTGTAAGTAAAGTGAAGCAGCAAACTAACCTGAATGTATAAACAATATTTCAGTAAACTGATATTAAAGGTAACAAAAAATTAAATAAAGAAAATTATATATAAATTCTCTTGTCAGAGTGTACCGGTGTCTACATCGGTTAAACAGGTCAATACTTAAAAAATAGTATTAACGGGCTTAAATATAATAAAAAAATGGTAAAACATAATTCTGCCACCTTAATCAAAAGCTTAAATTAACGCCGACACCTTAAGTTAAATCTACACTTACGTACAAATACTTAAATTACAAATACGCAAGCACAAGTATAAATAGGTATAAAAGACTACTTAAATACAACCACTTTTGCCACTTTTATACACACAATAGTATATTATTTAACAAGCATATAATGCAGACCATCATCTGAGACACTCATCTGAGAAGATGATTGCTGTTATATATGAAAGTTGGATATTATAGTTTATCCACGACCATATTATAATAATCACATTATTCTTGTACATTTTCAAGATTAAAGCTGATTTTATTCACTTGTGAATAATATTCATTATTCACAAGTGAGTAATGAGTTTTCACGGAAACGAAACATGTCGTAGGCAACTTTCATCCGCCCTAAACATGAAATCGATAGTTTCCACTGGTCCATTCAAATAATTATCCTTCTATTAGGTAGGATTAAGATAAATGTGTCTCTTTTTCTCTAAAAAATACTTAAAATAGGCCATAAAATGAAGTAATATACCATCCATCCTTGTAGCATTTTAAATTAATATACACAGGCGACTAGATCGTCATCTATCTGACGCATCAAACGTCACGCCGTCGCGCCGTTGACTAGCAACACCAGTCGTGATTTTTAAATTATGAATTATCTTTGTGGCACCTAATCTATCAGATTTCAGAAAACCCGGAATCTTGGTCGTGGATAAAGTATAGTATTCAACTCGCATTTAATGAGCGTTAGTCTCTCGGGCAACTTGCGCCACTAGCTTCGCTCGTGGTCAAACGTTACCTTCGGGAATAAGCATTCTCATTAAATGCTTGTTGTATTCACGACGATACTATAATAATCACATTATTCTTGTACATTCTCAAGATCAAAGCTAATCTTATTCACTTGTGAATAATGTTCATTATTCACAGTAATGAGTTGTCATGGAAACGAGACGTGTCGTAGGCAACTGGAAGCTCAAAAAGTAAATTGCCCTAAACATGAAATCGGTAATTACCACAGGTTCATTCAAATAATTATCCTTCTATTAGGATATGTGATGATAAATGTAGGTTAGTGTCTCTTTCTCATTAAAAAATGTAATTCCCACTAAATGATACTTAAAATAGGCGATAAAATGAAGTAGTTTACCGTCCACCCTCGTAGCATTTAAATGATCGTCATTTATCTGACGCAACAAACGTCGCGCCGTCGATTAGCGAAACCAGTGGTGATTTCAAAATTATGAATTATCTTTTTAGCACCTATAACCTATCTTATTTGAGAAAATCTGGAATCTTGGTCGTGGATAAAATATAGTATTTAACTCGCATTTAATGAGCGTTATTCTCTAGGGCAATTTGTGACACTCGCTTCGCTCGTGGTCAAACGTTACCCTCATTAAATGTTTGTTGTTTAATATGCTATTATCCACGGCTTAGTTTACATAATAAGCAATTAGATAGCTCGGTTTTCAACACGCGTTTTTTTTTTATTGTCAAAGTCAAAGTGTCGTTAAACTACCCCACCATTATGGCCGCCCTGTTGGCGGCCATAATGGTTTGGGCTGATTAATATAGCTTGAGCTGCTTGTAATTTCCAACATGGTGGTGTCTGTATTCGATTATTATGAAGCATATAATAAAAAAAAAACAAAAAATTCATCGTGGATATTTAATATCTTTTCACACTCCTCCAGTTCAAAGGTCATGACACACCCTATTAGGTGTTTAAAACCTGACATCATAATGACTTTATTATTGCACAGCCGTAGACACACAATAGTAATTTAAGAAAACTAGAAGATCTGATTTGAAAAAAAAAAAAAGAAAATGGTTTCGCTATCCCCACGAAACAAAGGCAAACGATAAAAAGAAACGATGTAAACAATACAAAAGTAGAGAAGAATAGCGCGTTCCCATAGAGACATTTTCACATCAGGAATGACCGCACCGTCGGGAACGACGCGCTTAACAAAGTCGCCGCGTAGAGGGCGCTTTATTATGCAGTTTTTTGTTTTGGCGCGCCCGACAATATTGCCAACCGTGAATGGGGCCGTGAAAAATAGCTCGCCAGTTGACAGTTAGCTCGGTCGGACCGAGCAAAATTAAAGAGGTGGAAATGGAGTTGAAAGCTGCAATGAAAAAAACGGGACCGACGATTCGGACCTCTGTTCGTGAAGGACGAACGCATATTTTAAATTAGCGATGAGGCAGTTAGTTTTAATTTGTTAGGCGAGTCCGATGTTGCTGCTCCTGCCACTGCTGCTGCAGCTTTTATTATTAATTGTTGTTTCGAAAGGAAAGCTGAGGTTATGGGGATTTCGACGATTGGATGTAATCAATTAAATCTTGTCGTACAGTTAAACTCACCAATGTGGTAAAGAAAAAAGTTTTATTTTCGTTTTTATAGCTTTTTTTTAAAGAGTAACTGAAGAAAAATACTGGACTGTGTATGTGTTTATTACTTGTTTTTACGTTCACAACACCTTAAAATTACACTTTAAGGTGTTGACTGTGAGAGGTGTAACTCAGAGAATAGTTAGATCAAAACTGCCAAAACTACTCTACATGCAGCAACCGATGATTAGTTAGTGCAAGTCGTATAGCTGGGGAGGTACTATACCTTAGCTGGGGCGGCTAAGAATCCATAATGCATTGTACTTTTTAAATTAAAATTGCAACTTATCAATATCGAATCCTTTGCGAAAGGTGTTTTTTCTCCTAGCCAATTGTAAAAGGTTAACTGAGAATTACATAAAATTTAGTGGTAACCGGTTTACTCGTTTTATGGAATTTTTAGATAGCTCACTTTCCAAAGAATGAGATCTTTTGCCATAATTGATAAATCAAATAGTCTCAACAAACTGGCGTCATCATTTGGCAACAGCAATCCAGATCAGAATTTTCAGTTCCATAATTTCCAAAAGTTGTAATTGACCTGATTTTACAGCGAGTCTTGAAATAGACTGCGAATTGTTAGCCAACCATTATTACTTTATCACAAAAGGTAATTCCAGTAGATGAATCTTCACAGAATATTTAATTAACTGATCAAAATTTAAGACGTTCTCTTTTAGTTGAGGTTAATTCAGTTTAGAGCTTTTTTAAATTTTTTTTTCAATTTTTCTACATAATTTTTTATTTTTCTTAAATATTTAATTCAAATCTAGCAAATAACTGATAGAATCTGCACAGTCTTATTGCTTCGGGATTCTGTTTATGTTGCGGCGTTGACGAGTATATTTTACCTAGTTTTCTTCAATTTTAGTTCATTTTTTAGAATTTTTGGTTAGTAGCTATAACAGCGGGGTTCTGGGACACTTTGACCTTGAGGTCTACGCGAGCCCTAGTATAAGAGGGCGCCCTTCGCCCCCCGCGTCAAACTTGTCAAATATGACAGACTTGACAGATAACATATGACAGATGACGTGTGAAATATGACAGTTGTGTTATATAGTACAGGCGAGGTGTGTCATATATAACAGACTTTACACATGGTGACACCTAGGTGGGGCTAGACAGGCTAGACAGACTTGCAAGCAGGGCAGACCGAGCAGACAGTGTAGATGGAGTAACCCCAAGTGCCCCTGAGTGGAAAAGGAAACAAATAGTTTACGAAAAAATTGTCATTTAACTTAAAAAAAAGTTTTACACGAAGGTGCTGTTATTTTTGGGTTTTTTATTTTTCCTACAAGAAGCCAATTGTTTTACAAGGTGATTCTTTTGACCTGGTAATATTTTTTCACGATCTATGCAAGCATTAAGGTTTCCTAGAATGTAAGTGTTATCTTTAAAAATTTCATGGCTCTCTTAAACTGTTCAATTTCTTCATCTTTCTCCATCAGCAACTTATAAGCTGTAGATTTCCTGTCTTCACATTTAGAAGCTTTTAGTTTTTGTACCAACAAATCAATTCAGTTTTTACGGTTTCTCTCTTAAGTTTGACATAACTAAAGAAAGTTAATTATTTTTAGAGGATTTACAATGTTCTAGATTTTTTGTACACACATTCAGGAGATCCACTTCATGACCGTATAATCCTACGTATTCATCCACTGAATGAATAAAGTTTAAGTACATATCTAAACTAGTATTGTACAGAATTATATTTATGTATTATAAAAATTTATGCAGAATTATATTTATGTATTATAACTCATTTTGACGCTCGCAAATAAGAACATCTTAACTTTATAATCGTAGTTTTACAGGAAATAGGTTTGAAGTTCCGGGGGTTTTCTCTTATTCGCAGCACGATTTTAAAAAATTGAAAGGTAAAATTTGGCAAGAGGCTAAAAATATGATCTACAAACCTCGTCCTACAATATGATAGTAAAAAAACTATTTTTCCTTTTAATCTAATTATAAAAACTTACGATATTAGTGTTTGGTAGCCTTAAACCGGATTATTTGGTATCTCAAGATACGCTGTAACTATCTTTCATCTATCTCTATATTTGCTATTTTTTAAGTAACTAATAACGTTTGTGAAGTTACGATGTAACTGTTTGCTATTCCTAGAAAAGCTAATATCTTATCTACAGATTCACATGTTGTAGATGCATAATTCTTGGGCCTCTAACATTATTGTATATAAATATACGATGCTTCTTCTAAATAATAATATCTGCTGCCGTCTTGTAACTCTAGATGCGTTAAAATTATTTGGCTTCTGTTCGGTTTAGTGCAATTGTAACTGTAAAAATGCTTTTTCCAGAAATTAATTATTTTTTCAAAAAAACTTGAAAAAAGTAATTTTAACTGAGAAAGAAGATATTTTTTTATAGTGTAGTGATCTTAACTCATTTTTGCTAAAAATCGAGATACGATGTTCTTATTTGCGAGCGTCGATCAATGAATTCCCACATTTGATGGACAAGGTAAGAGTATTGTAACAACAGGAAAGTAATATATAGAGGTATACTGTTGAAAATATGTTTTCTGTTCAAGAGCGAAACAACTAATAAAGCTAAATGTGTTATTTACATGTTCATATTATTCTAGAAGAAACACTAAGTGACTACATTTTTTAAAATCGGGAAAATTTACAATTACAGTTTTTTTATTTTTGAAACATTGCCTTACTCCAAATTCATTGAACCATTTCAAATTATGATTAATGTTCGCTATACCACAGTTCCAATATTCCTCTGTCACTGCATCACACAAAGCACTATATTGATAATAACTTTTTCTCCCCATGGATACAAGAGATAGCAGGGCGCAAAGTTTCGTATGTACGAGGCATAGTTTATGTTTAAATATTATATAAGTAAAGATGAGGATTCGTTCTTCTCTAGCAATTATTTAAGGGATAATCTGGCAGTGTACCGGGTAAGATAAACTGAATTAAATTAAAATTAGAACTACTGAGCACCGGAGCGCGGCGGGGTTAATTAGGGAAAGAAGCGAATTAACATTTAAGGGATCCATCGTCTAGCGCGGCGCCTTTTCGTCGAGTCACCGGAGCAGGAAAGGCTGATTAGGTGGGTTTATCGTCGTCATGTTGCGAAGTCATAGTCGGAAGACATGACGAGAAGACTGATATGCTTATGCCTTTGGCTCTATAGCGTGCTGCGACGCGAGGCAAAGTAGACAAGGATGTTTTTACGATCGAGATCGCAGGAATGGTAAATTGCTGCTAAAATATCAAAAAGAAGGCAACTGTAACGGAATGCTTAATCAGAGATTATGAGCGAAGGAATACGTTCGGTGACTGACCTGAGTTTGTTAAATTAAAAAACTCTCGTCCTTGATCACTATAGATTTATCTATCGTCTGAGAGCAGTTTTTATCACAGATAAATGAAACGCAGCTTAATGAAACTAAGTTTATGCAAAAATTAAACTTAGTAAGCGTCACATTGTTTTCATCAGTCCTACCTTAACTACGTTTAGTAAAACGTAGTTTCAAAAAGTCACAAACACAAGATTGACATAAGTTCCCCTAAGTACCTGTCTGAACACAATGCTCTTTCCATATCTCCACATCACAACAAGCAACAACAACAAGTTTTTCTGAAGGTAATCAGGTTGAAGTCATCACACCAAGAACATGCAGTCTTGTTTTTGTAACTCCGGTTAACGCAGAAATCCGCACTTAAGCTGATGACCTAAGATTTTTGAAGAACACTATTTACGAATCATGAAGGATGGCAAGAATCGAATATTGCTGCCAAACTGTCAAAGGGAGAGGACTCTAAGGGCGACTTTTACAAGTTCAAGTAAAACTTCAGATTGAAGATAAAACGCCATACTTGACGTACATTGCATTGTTTACCTGACAAATAAACAATGCAATGTAAGTCATATCTGGAGTTTTATCTTCAATCTGAAGTTTTACTTGAACTTGTAAAAGTCACCCTAAGGGAACCTTTACCAGAGATAATGAGGAGAGGGATAATTTCGGTGAGTAAATTTGAAACCTCGCATATTTGGTCACTCTATATTTATCGCCTGAAACCTTTCGTATGAAAGAATGAATAAGGACGACTTCTACAACTATCAGCAAAACTTCAGTTTGAGGCTTAAACTCCAGATTTGACGGACATCAGCTTATTTATCAGTCTATATCTTTTGTTTACCTTCAAACTCAAGTTCAAACTAAACTTGTAACAGTGGGTATTGGTGGGTAAGTACCTGATTTATTGAAGAACATTATTTGCAAATAAAGCAAGATCGCAGGAATAGTAATTAGCAGCTAAACTATCAAAAATAAGACGCCTCTAACGGAATGTTTAATCAGAGATAATGAGATAAGAGTGAGTTCCGTGAGTGACTTAAGTTTCTTAAATTGGAAAACTCACATTCTTGATTACCCTAGATTAGCACTTGAAAGTGGACGAACCTGAAGTTTTCGAAGAACGTTATTTACGAATAATGCAATAGCCCAGGAACGATTAATGGCTGCGAAAATATCAAAAAGAAGACGACTCTAATAGAAACTCTAATGGAAGATTCAGTGATATATAATTTGAAACCTCGCATCCTTCGTCACATAATATTTAGCGCCTGAAGCTGATCACCTGAGACTTTTGAAGAACCTTATTTGCAAATAATGCAGCATTGCAGGAGTGCTAAATTGCTGCCAAAATTTTAAAAAGGTCACGTCTCTAACAGAATCTTGAGTCAGAGGTAATGAGGGCAAGATTGAGTTCGGTAACTGACCTGAGTTTAATAAATTTCAAAACTCGGCAATGACCTGAGGTTTTTAAAGAACATCATTTATCAATAATGCAGGATTGCAGGGATGTTAAATTTCTGCGGAGAATTGGAAAAGTGACGGAATGCTTAATCTCTCAATGCTTAAACTCTAAAGGAATGCTTAATCAGAGATAATTAGAGAAGAGTAACTGAAGAGTTCTGAGACTGACTTAAGTTTCTTAAATTTGAAAACTCAACACACTTGAACATTCTTGATCACCCTACATTTAACACTTGAAAGTGATGACCTGAGTTTTCGAAGAACATTATTTACGAATAATGCAGGATCGCAGGAACGATAAATTGCTGAAGAAAATAAAATAAAAGATGATAATCTGAGGTTTTTGAAGAACATTATTTGCGAATAATGCAGCGTTGCAAGAATGCTAAATTGCTGCCGAAATTTCAAAAAGAACACGTCTCTAATAGAATCTTGAATCAGAGATAATAAGAGCAAGATTGAGTTCGGTAACTGACCTGAGTTTAATAAATCTGAAAACTCGGCAATGACCTGAGGTTTTTAAAGAACATCATTTATCAATAATGCAGGATTGCAGGGATGTTAAATTTCTGCGGAGAATTGGGAAAAAGACGACTCTAACGGAATGCTTAATCAGAGATAATTAGAGAAGAGTAACTGAAGGGTTCTGTGACTGACTTAAGTTTCCTAAGTTTGAAAACTCACATTCTTGATCACCCTACATTTAAAACTTGAAAGTGATGTCCTGAGATTTTCGAAGAACATTATTTACGAATAATGTAGGATCGCAGAAACGATAAATTGCTGCTAAAATATTAAAAAGAAGACGACTCCAACAGAAACTCTAATGGAATGTTTACTCAGCGATAATGAAGGGATGAGTGAGGTCTGTGGATGATCTGACTTTGTTAAATTTGAAAAGTCGCGTCCTTGATCACACTATATTTAATGCCTGAAGATGATAATCTGAGGTTTTTGAAGAACAGTATTTACGAAAAATGCAGATTCGCAGGAATGATAAATTGTTGCTAAAATATCAAAAAGGCGACTCTAGCGGAATAGCTAATCAAAGATAATGATCAGTGAGTTTGGTGACTGACCGGGGTTTCCTAAATTTGAAAACTTGCATCCATGATTACTCTATATTTAACTCTTGAAGCTGATTACCTGCGGTTTATTAAGAAAATTATCTTCGAGGAATTGTAGTGACCTGACTTTGTTAAATTTATAAACTCTCATCCTTGATCAGTCTATATTTAACGCCTGAAGCTAATCACCTCAGGTTTTTCAAAAAAACATTATTACGAATAATGCAGAGTCACAGTGATGGTAAGTTGTTGCTAAAATATCAAAAAGGCGACTCTAGAGGAATATTTAATCGGAGATAATGATGGAAAAAGTGATTTCGGTGACTGATCGGGGTCTCTAAAATTTGAAAACTTGCATTCTTCATTACTCTCCATTTAAGTCTTGAAATTGATTACCTGAGGCTTGTAAAGAAAATTATTTTCGAATAATGCAGTATCCCAGAAGCGATAAATTTCTGCTAAAATAACAAAAAAAAAAGACGACTATAACAGAAACTCTAATGGAATGTTTACTCAGCGATAGCGAAGGGATGAGTGAGGTCGGTGGATGACCTGACTTTGTTAAATTTTAAAACTCGCATTCTTCATCACACTATATTTAACGCGCGAACATGATAATCTGAGGATTTTGAAGAACATTATTTGCGAAAAATGCAGCGCTGCAAGAATGCTAAATTGCTGCCGAAATTTCAAAAAGAACACGTCTCTAATAGAATCTTGAATCAGAGATAATAAGAGCAAGATTGAGTTCGGTAACTGACCTGAGTTTAATAAATTTGAAAACTCGGCAATGACCTGAGGTTTTTAAAGAACATCATTTATCAATAATGCAGGATTGCAGGGATGTTAAATTTCTGCGGAGAATTGGAAAGAAGACGACTCTAACGGAATGCTGAATCAGAGATAATTAGAGAAGAGCAACTGAAGGGTTCTGTAACTGAGTTAAGTTTCCTAAATTTGAAAACTCACATTCTTGATCACCCTACATTTAAAACTTGAAAGTGATGTTCTGAGATTTTCGAAGAACATTATTTACGAATAATGCAGGATCGCAGGAACGATAAACTGCTGCTAAAATATTAAAAAGAAGACGACTCCAACAGAAACTCTAATGGAATGTTTACTCAGCGATAATGGAGGGATGAGTGAGGTCTGTGGATGACCTGACTTTGTTAAATTTGAAAACTCGCGTCCTTGATCACCCTATATTTAACGCCTGAAGATGATAACCTGAGGTTTTTAAAGATCATTATTTACGAAAAATGCAAATTCGCAGAAATGATAAATTGTTGCTAAAATATCAAAAAGGCGACTCTAGCGGAATAGCTAATCAAAGATAATGATCAGTGAGTTTGGTGACTGACCGGGGTTTCCTAAATTTGAAAACTTGCATCCATGATTACTCTATATTTAACTCTTGAAGCTGATTACCTGCGGTTTATTAAGAAAATTATCTTCGAGGAATTGTAGTGACCTGACTTTGTTAAATTTATAAACTCTCATCCTTGATCAGTCTATATTTAACGCCTGAAGCTAATCACTTCAGGTTTTTCAAAAAAACATTATTACGAATAATGCAGAGTCACAGTGATGGTAAGTTGTTGCTAAAATATCAAAAAGGCGACTCTAGAGGAATATTTAATCGGAGATAATGATGGAAAAAGTGATTTCGGTGACTGATCTGGGTTTCTAAAATTTGAAAACTTGCATCCTTCATTACTCTCTATTTAAGTCTTGAAGTTGATTACCTGAGGCGTGTAAAGAAAATTATTTTCGAAAAAGGCAGGATCCCAGGAGCGATAAATTTCTGCTAAAATAACAAAAAAAGGCGACTATAACAGAAATTCTAATGGAATGTTTACTCAGCGATTACGAAGGGATGAGTGAGGTCGGTGTGTGACCTGACTTTGTTAAATTTCAAAACTCGCATCCTTTATCACACTATATTTAAAGCGCAAAGATGATGATCTGAGGTATGTGAAGAACATTATTTGCGAATAATAATAAATAAAAGCGTTGCAAGAATGCTAACTGACTGCCGAAATTTCAAAAAGAACACGTCTCTAACAGAATCTTGAATCAGAACTGATCTGAGATTAATAAATTTTAAAACTCGGCATGCCGTTGACGCCCTAAGGTTTTTAAAGAACATTATTTATGGCATTTAATGCAGGTTTGCAGGGATGTATATATCGCGTTAAAATATATTGCTGAGGAAAAATGGAAAAAAAAGGCTACTCTAACGGAATGTTTAATCAGAGCAAATTAGGGAAGAAGTGAGTTCAGCGACTGACCTGAGGTTCTTAAATTTAAAAACTCGCAATCTTGGTCACCCTTTATTTGGCGCCTGAAGCTGATTACCTGAGGCTTTAGAAGAACATTATTTACGAATAATTCAGGTTCACAGGGATGGTAAATTGTGGCTGAAATATCAAGAGATGACTCTAACCGAATATTTAATCAGAGATAATGATTGAAGGAGTGAGTTCGGTGATCAGCAAACTATAAATTTGTTAAACTTAAAAACTTGAATCCTTTATCGCTCTGTACAGGGTATTTCAAATTCGAGACACATCATTGGTATCCCGGCAACGGTAAGAGCTACAGGGTCGTTTACATCAGGGCTAAGTTGCGCAGTTTGGAGTTCTATAATACGCAGTTTCAACATTTTAAAAATCCCGATTACCTCCGGAGATATCCGAGAAAATACGAAATTTTGAAATATGGTTTTATATAACCTGAACTAACCTGGAATTTGTATTCATTATTTTGATCGCTCTCTTTAATCAGAACACGTTATGCAATATGAAATATAATGCAATTAAAGTCTAGCTAAAAATTGTTTTTGATTTAAATATACCGATATTATTACTAAACGAAGTATTAATACAACACAAAAATACAAACAGACATAACATTAAAGTAAATACTCAAAAGACTCTCCCTGCACCTCAATACATTTTTGATTTCTTCTAAGCAAGTTGCTGGTCAATTCCTGGCCCGTTCAATTCTTCTAGTTCGTATAGCCTTTGCTTTCGTTATTAAATTTTCCCTTAGAATATTGATATAATTGGTTGGGTGTTTGAATATGCAGTTTTTCAAATAACCCCAAAGAGAGTAATCAAGAGGAGAAAGATCGGCACTTCCTGCTGGCCACAGCAAGAAGTCTCGATGTTTGTTTCTAATCCACTGGTTGGGAAAGAATTCGTTTAATAGTATATTGTGCAACTAGTGTCGGAAATTGCACTTTTCGCACGAGTGTGACGGTTTAAGCACGAGCCATAGGCGCGTGATACAAGGTCTCAAGAGTGGGGGACAAGTTTTCGCACTCAAATGCGTGCGGAAAAGTAAACTTTCGCACACACGAGGAGAAAAAACAATTATTAGAGTTTCTTGTTGCAAGTTATGTATTTATAAATGATTTCAAAAATTCTTGATAAAAATTGGAAATATAATAGAACAAGGGCTACACGCGACCTGGAATAATTCAACTGGCAGTAACCAAAACATTACTTAGAAGAAAACAAAAACGTATTGAGGTGCAGGGATGGTTATTCGAGTATTTGCTGTAATATTTTATCTCTTTGTTTAATGCTTTGTTTGGTAGTTAGACATCCTAGTAACAATAGGTAGTAAAAAAAAATATATTTAAAGAAAAAAAAACGATTTTTAGCTAAACTATAAAAGCAAAATATGTCAGATTGCATATCGCATTATTTGGATTAAAAAGTGCGATCAAAATAACGAATAAAAAAAGAAGTGCCAATCATTTTGAATTATTTCTTACAATAAGTTCAAAACAAAATAAAAACAATTTTTCAAAATATCGTATTTTTTCGGGTATCTCCGAAGGTAATCGGAATTTTTCAAATGTTAATACGGCATGTTATCAAACTCCAAATTGCGTAACTTGGCCCAAATTTAACCGACCCTATATCTCTTACGGTCCTTGAGATCCCCATGATGTGGCTCGAATTTGAAACACCCGGTACTTAACGCCTGAAGATGATGATCTAAAGCTTTTGAATATCATTATTTACGAATAGTGCAGAATTGCAAAAATGGTAAACTATTACTAAAATTATCAAAAACGATACGGCCCTAAGGAATGTTTATCCGGAAATAATGAGGAAAGGAGTGAGTTCGGTGAGTAACCTGAGTTTCTTAAACTTAAAAACTGGCATACTTAATCACTCTATATTTAACAATGAAGAACAAACAAATAATGCAGGATAGGAGGAATTGTAGACTACTGTTAAAAATATAAAAAAGACGGCTCTAATGGAATGTTTAATCACAGGTAACGAGGGGGGGATGAGTTCGGTGACTGACTTATATTTGAAAACTCGCATCCTTGATCACTCTATATTTAACACTTGAAGCTGAGCACCTGAGAATTTTGAAGAACGTTTACTAATAATGAAGAATTAAAAATGGAAAATCTAATTTAGGAAAAGAAGAAGACTGCAATGGAATGTTTAATGAGAGATAATAAGTAGAAAAGTGAGTTTGGCTAACCTGAAACGGATGACCTTAGATGTTTGAATAACATCATTTAGGAATAACTCAAAATTGCAGGAATGATAAATTGCTGTTAAAATATCAAAAAGAAAGCGGCTCTAACGGAATGTTTAATCAGAGGTAATGAGGGGAGGAGAGCGTTCCGTGATTGACATGAATTTGCTAAATTTGAAAACTCGCATCCCCGATCACTTTATACTTGCCACTTTTGTTTGTATCAAACATTGGTTAAGTGGGTAGTACATAGATTTTTTAAAAACAATATTTTCGAATAAGACAGGATCGCAGGAATGGTAATTGCTGCTAAAATATGAAAAACAAGACGACTTTAAAGAAATTTTTAATGAGAGGTAATAAAAGGAGTGAGATTGCGTCATTGTGTTTCTTCTGTTTCTCCTGAAACTCTTTATATGAAACACTGTGTAAGTGGATATGTACCAAAATTTTTGAAGAACTTTATGTACGCATAATGCAGGATCGCCGGAATGGTAAACTGCTGCTAAAGTAGGCCAAATCTGCTAAATTTGTAAGAAGACGACTCTCGCGGAAATGATGATGAAATGAGTGAGTGAGCAGACCAACCTGAGTTTGTTAAATTTGAAACTCGCATCTATTATGCCTCTATATTTATCGCCTGAAACTGTTTGTATAAAACTGGGGGTAAGTGGTACTCTCGGTAGTAAGTAACTCTCGGTAAATTTTATTATTGTCACAGTCCCCTCTCCATCAATCTAACCTTCCTCTCCGAAACCGACACAATTTTCCTCACATGTTCCCGAAAACGGGCACCTCAACCTAATCCGGCAAAACCTCCTTGTGTCATCAAAAACATCTTCGAAACAGAGCTTAGGTACCGGGCAAACTTTGGCGATGAAAAAGTCACCCCCGTATTAAAGTTCCGTGGCCAAAGTTTAATCTTGTTTTTAACTTTTAGGCCCGACATTAGGTAGGCGCATTAGGCCGACTAAGGGCATATTTAATGAGAGGAGCTCCAAGATGAGATATAACCTGGGGAGTTTTACCTGGAAAATTCGAGCAGGAAGCGCCGGGGTAAATCGAATTTTCCGAGATTAAATTTTTTCAGGTGTTTCCCCTTTGAGAATCTAATTATGCGTTTGTTTGTCACTTTTGTGCGTGAAAATGGGACTACAAGTAGGCGTAATTAAAGCGCGCAAATGCGCGTCCGACAGCGTTCACCGGGGGGCGCCACTTGTCCGCGAACGGGCCCCCATTCATATTTCAAAGCGTTTTAATTTGCGATTTTTAATTAAAAAAGAGTGCCCCGTAGATCGCTTAATTGCGAGAGTGACACTAAAGCCGGCTGATAACGATAAAAGATTTTTTTGAGCCCGGGCAATTTTTAATGAACGGTTTGTCCCCAAAAAGGCTTAATTGGATTTAATTATGATTTTTACGTTGGCGCCCCTAGTCCTCGGCGTGGGAAACTTATCAGAATTACTCGGAGGAAAGGTGGTTCTTTGGATGCTATAATTCCTCAAAGAATTTCTTAATTAAAAAATTACTAGACAGTGTGCAATGCTATACTTTTGTTGCCTTTACCCAGAAAAAATAATAATTAAATGAAACCTAATAATCAGCTGTTCATTATCACAACAGAGCAGTTAAATACAGCCCTTGCCTATAACGGAGGTATTCATTAAAAGCTCCGGTGGTATTAAAGGCTTAATTAGGGACTATTAAGTTACTCAAACTCGAATTTCTTAACGAACCTGCATAGCGATTATAATATAATTTTTCTCTAGTGTCTTTTTGAAACCATAATAACAATAGCATGACTTTGAAGAAGTCAAAAATCTAAGTTCATTAATCTAATAATTTCCAAAGACAAGAGATCCTTTGTTGCTTGGGTTAAAATTTTTTATCACGTAAACCTAAAAAGGTAGTAAAAATGTAAATTTTTATGAATAAAGTAGCAGCAGAAATTGATACACCTAGAAATTGCTGATGTGGAACTATATCCAAAAGACACGTGAAAGATCCCTACAAGTGAGAAAAATGCATCACTTTGTTAAGAAGGGAAAACGGCCATCTTTATTACCACTCTCAGCCCTACTCATAGGTGTTTACATATTTTCGTCATGGAAGAGAGCAAGAGATAAATTCTATTAAGGCGAAATGAGGGCCCCTGTTTTTTTGACTCTCTCACTCTTGTATATTAGCTTATTCAGAGTAGCTGATCACAATTTTATGGTTCTTGAAAATGGCATTTTTAATGATTCAGTTGAAGGCTCCTTGGAAGCTTGTTTGCTCCTCCCAAAAACCCTAAAGGGTGCACTCTTCTGCTTATGCACATGATCTTCGCCGCCCATCAATTGCCCCAACTGCTCTATTTCACAATTGGAAAAGGCCTGTGCGTTCTAAAAATAATTTTTAAGGAGAGTGAACGATTTTTTTTTTCCAGGACCGAGGACATAGAAAAATTAAGAAATTTGAAAGGGCACAAAGGCGCCAATTTTATTAATTTTTGACTAAAAATATTCAATAATCTCTCCTTACTGTTAGAGATAACTTCGGTGTGTAACGATTTCGTTTTCTACTGTTTTGTGTTTTGCTATTCAGCACCGAAGGCACAACATTTGAGAAAGCACCAAAGCGTCAGTTTTATTATTTTCAGCTAAAAATATCTAATAATATTTTCTTACTCTTAAAAATAACTTTGGTGTGTAACACTTCATTACCGGCTGTCTTGTATTTTGCTATTCAATAATAAGAAAATGAAAAAATTTAAAAACTTGGAAGGCAACAAAGCATTAGTATTTATTTTGTGCTAAACATATTCAATAATCTTTATTAGTCTTAAAGACAACATTGGCCTGTAACACCTCGTTTTCTGCTGTCTTTTATTTTGCTATTCAACACTGAGGACATGAAAACATCTAAAAATTTGAAAGGCACCAAAAAATATTCAATAATCTCTTCTTGTTGTAGGAGATAACCACACCTATTTTCTTGATGATTTGTATTATGCTATTCAGCACTAAAGATATGAAAAAATCTAATGAGTTGGAATTCATCAAAACGTCAATTTTATGGATATGCAGCTAAACATACTCATTAATTTGTTCTTACTGTTAGAGGTACCTTTGGGATGTAACACCTCGTTTTCTGCTGTCTTGTATTTTGCTATTCAGCACTGAGGACATAAGGAGTGACCAAAGCTTTTTTATTGATTCTCAACTGAATATATTCCAGAATTGGTTTTTGACTATTAGAGATATCTGTGAGGTTTTCTGGAGCAGAACACCTCGTTTTCTGCTCTTTTGTGTTTTCCTATTGAGCTTTGAGAAAATAAAAAATCAAAAAATTTTAAAGACCCCAAAGAGAAAATTTTATTGGTCTTTACCTAAAAATATTCAATAATTCTTTCTTATTGTTAGAGTTAACTTTGGTGTGCAACACGTCGTGAATATTTGAATTTTTACTATTCAGCACTAAATATAAAAAAAATCTAAGAATTTGGAAGGCTTTGGAATAGATTTTTAAGCCGAAAATATACAATTTTTTTTTTACTGTTAGAGATAACTTTGTTGTGAAAGGATGTCGTTTTCTACTGTCTTGTGTTTCGCTATTCAGCACTGAAGACACAACATTTGAAAAGACACCAATGCGTCAATTTTATTATTTTGTGCTAAAAATATTCAATAATATTTTCCAACTCTGAATAATAACTTTGGTGTGTAACATTTTATTACCTACATTTTTGTATTTTGCTATTCAACACTGAGAAAATGAAAAAATCTGAAAATTTGAAAGGCAACTAATTTAACTGATTTTGAGCTAAAACTATTCAATAATCTTTTCTTACTGTTAAAAATAACATTGGTGTTTAGCACCTCGTTTTCTATTTTCTTGTGTTTTGCTATTCAGCTCGGAGGATATAAGGAAATTTAATCATTCTAAAGGCACCAAATCGTCAATCTTACTGATTTGCAGCTAAAAATATTCAATAATTCTTTGATGCAGCTAGAGATAAGTTTGGTATGCAAAATGACGTGCATTTTTTTTTTAATTTTTCTTTTAATTTTTTAAATCTGAGAATATAAAAAAAATTAAAAGGCATTTAATAATGCCTTCCAATAAGGGTGATTTAATAAGTGCAAAATAAGCTTTAATAAGGGTCAATTTTACTGACTTTCCAGCCGAAAATCTTCAATAATCTTTTATTACTGTTTGAGATAATGTGGGTCTGTAATCTTAGTATTCAATAATCTTTTCTAATTCTTAACAATAACTTAAGTGTGCAAAACCTCGTTATCCCCTGTCTTGAATTTTGCTATTCAGCACCAAAAAACATGAAAATATCAAAACATTTTGAAGCCACCAAAGCGTCAATTTTTATTGATTTTTAGGGTAAAATACTCAATGATCTCTTCTTACTATAGAAGGTAGCTTTGGTCAAGTATGCATGCAACTCGTTTTCTGCTGTTTTATATTATGCCATTCAGCACTGAAGATATGAAAAAGTCGATGTTCACCCAATGCCAATTTTTTTTATTTGCAGATATTCAATTATTTTTTCTTATTGTTAGATATCACATCTCTTATCCGCTGTCTTGTACAAACTGCAGCAGAAATAAAATTATCCAATAATATTTTGTAACTTTGTAACTCTTAAAAATAACTTTGGTGTGTAACACTTCATTACCTGCTGTCTTGTATTTTGCTATTCAACACTGAGAAAATGAGAAAATCTAAAAATTTGGAATGCAACAAAGCATTAATTTATTCAATAATCCTTTTCAAATCTTAAAGGCAACATTAGCGTGTATCACGTGCTTATTTGCTGTCTTGTACACCAAAACGTAAAATTTATTACTTTTCAGCTAAAACTATTTAAGAATCTTTTCTTACTGTTAGAAATAACTTTGTTGTTAAGCACCTCGTTTTCGGCTGTCTTGTGTTTTGCTAGTCAGCTCTGAGGACATAAGGAAATGTAAACATTTTAAAGGCACCAAAACGTCAATTTTATTGATTTGCAGCTAAAAATATTCAATATTTTTTCCTTGCAGCTAGAGATAACTTTGGTATGTAAACTGAAGTGATTTTTTTTTTTAATTTTGGTTTTTAATTTTAAAAATTTAAGAATAAAAAAAATTAAATATTTGAAATGCATTTAATAATGCCTTTCAATAGGCGTGGTTTAATAAGTTTTAATAAGCATCAAATAAACTTTAAATAATAAGTGTGCATTTTTTCTGACTTTCCAGCTGAAAATCCTCAAGAATTTTTTTATTACTGTTTGAGATAATGTTGGATTGTAACCTTAATATTCAATAATCTTTGCTTAACTCTTAAAAATAAGTTTGGTGTGCAACCCCTCGTTATCCGCTGTCTTCTATTTTGTTATTCGGCACCAAAAACGTAAAAATACCAAAACATTTTGAAGGCACAAAAGCGTCAATTTTTATTGATTTCAGCTTAAAATATTCAATAATCATTGGGGTGTAACACCTTGTTTTCCGCGGTCGTGTTTTTTGCTCTTCAGCACTGAGGACATAAAAAAATCTAAAGATTTTGGAGGCACCAAAACTTTTTTATTGATATTATTGATTTGCAACTGCAATTATTCCAGAATTTTTTAATTACCATTAGAGATAATTTTGATGTTTTGTGCAGCAGAACACCTCGTTTTCTTTGCGTTTTGCTATTCAGCTCTGAGGAAATAAAAAAAATTTAAAAATTTTAAAGACGCCAAACAGAAAATTTTATTGATTTTGAGGTAAAAATATTCAATAATTTTTTCTTACTCTTAGAGATCACTTTGATGTACAAGTCGCGTATTTTTGGATTTTACTATTCAGCACTCAGAATTTAAAAAAAGCCTTAGAACTTGGAAAACATTAATGGAGCGTCAATTTTATTGATTTTCAAGTGCATTTTTTCTGAGCATATGAAAAAATCTAAAGAGTTGGAATTCAACAAAGCGTCAATTTCATTGATCTGCAGCTAAAAATATTCAATAATTTGTTCTTACTAATTCTGTTTTTACTGTACACCTCGTTTTCTGTTGTATTGTGTTTTTTCTCTTTTCAGTACTGATGACATAAAAAATCTAAGAATTTTAGAGGCACCAAAGCTTTTTTATTGATTTTATTGATTTTTAGCTAAAATTATTCCCATTACATATAACTTTGATGTTTTCTCGGGCAGAACACCTCACCTCTTTTTCTGCTCTTTTGTGTTTTACTATTCAGCTCCAAGGAAATAAAAAATAAAAAAATTTAAAGACACTAAAGGGAAAAGCTTATTGATTTTTAGCTTTTCTTACTGTTAAAAGTAACTACAGTATGTAATACCTCGTTTTTTGTTGTTCAACACTGTTAAAGACATAAAAAAAATCAAAAACTTTTTACGGCACTAAGGCGTCAATTTTATTGATTTTGATTTTATTGATTTGAACCTAAAAACTTAAAAGGTAACAATGCGTCAATTTTATTGATTTTTAGCTGAAAATATTCAATAATCGTTTCTTAATATTAAATAACCAAAGAGTCGATTGTATTGACTTTAGCTAAAAATATTCTATATTCTCTTCTTACTGTAGGAGATAACAACCCCTCTTTTCTTGATGTTTTGTATTACGCTATACAACACTGAACATATGAAAAAATCTAAAGAGTTGGAATTTACCGTTCAGCGTCAATTTCATTGATTTGCAGCTAAAAATATTCAATAATTTGTTCTTACTAATTCTGTTCTTACTAATTCTGTTCTTACTGTACGCCTCGTTTTCTGCTGTCTTGTTTTTTTTGCTTTTCAGTACTGGTGACATAAAAAATCTAAAATTTTAGAGGCAAAGCTTTTTTATTGATTTTATTGATTTTCAGCTAAAATTATTCCATAATTTTTTTTTTCCATTAGATATAACTTTGATGTATTCTCGAGCAGAACACCTCACTTCGTTTTCTGCTCTTTTGTGTTTTACTATTCAGCGCCAAGAAAATAAAAAATAAAAAAAATTTAAAGACACTAAAGAGAAAAGCTTATTGATTTTTAGCTAAAAATATTCAATAATTTTTCTTACGGTTAGAGATGACTTTGATGTGCAACACGTGGAGCATTTTTGGATTTCTACTATTCAGCACTGAGAATATAAAAAAATCTAAGAATTTGGAAGGCATTATTAAAACGTCACTTTTATTGATTTATAAGCTGAAAATATTCAATAATCTTTCTTTACTGTTCGAGATAATTTTAGTTAGTACCGCCACGTTTTCTGCTTTCTTGTATTTGGTAATTCGGTGCCGAGAACATAGAAAAATAAAAAAAAGAAATGGCAAAAAGCGCCAATTTTATTAATTTTTGACTAAAAATATTCAATATTATTTTCTAACTCTTAAAAATAACTTTGGTGTCTAACACTTCTGTCTTGTAGCTGACAGCTGGTGTCTTGTATTTTGCTATTCAACATTTAGACCATGAAAAAAGCCAAAAATTTAGAAGGCAATTAAGCATAAATTTTATTGATTTTGAGCTAAAAATGTTTAATTTTTTTTTGTCTTAGAGGCAACATTGGCGTGTAACACCTCCTTTTCGGCTGTCTTATATTTTGCTATTCAACACTGAGGACATGAAAACATTTAAAAATTGGAAAAAGCAACAAAGATTCGATTTTATTGACTTTAGCTAAAAATATTCAATAATCTCTTCTTAACTGTAGGAAATAACAACACCTCTTTTCCTAATGTTTTGTATTATGCTATTCAGTACTAAAGATATGAAAAAATCTAAAGAGTTGGAATGCACCAATGTGTCAATTTTATTGATTTGCAGCTAAAAATATTTAATAATTTGTTCTTACTGTTAGAGTCTTTGGGTTGTTACACCTCGTTTTCTGCTGTCTTGTTTTTTGGTATTCAGCACTGACGACATAAAAAAATCTAAAAATTTTAAAGACGCCAAACAAAAAATTTTATTGATTTTTAGGTAAAAATATTCAATAATTTTTTATTACTGTTAGAGATCACTTTAATGTACAACACGTTGAGAATTTTTGGATTTTTACTATTCAGCACTGAGAATTTAATATAACTTTAGAACTTGAAAAACATTATTGGAGCGTCAATTTTATTGATTCTCAAGTTGAAAATATACAAAAATCTATCTTACTGTTCGATAAAAATTTGATCAGTACCACCTCGTTTTCTGCTGTCTTGTATTTGGCAATTCCGTACCGAGAACTTAAAAAAATTTGAAAGCCCACAGAAGCGCCAATTTTATTAATTTTTAACTAAAAATATTCAATAAACTTTTCTTACTGTTATAGATAACTTTGGTGTGTAACGATTTCGTTTTCTACTGTCTTGTGGTTTGCTATTAATCACTAAATACACAACATTTGCAAAGACGCCAAGCGTCAATTTTGCGCTAAAAATATTCAATAATATTTTCTAACTCTGAAAACTAACGTTGGTGTGTAACACTTCTAATCTGCTGTTTTGTCTATTGCTATCAAATACTGAGAAAATAAAAAAATCAAAAAATTTGGAAGGCAACAAAGCTGTTATTAAAGCTTTCAGCTGAATATTTCATTAATATTGATTCATATTCAATTCATTCAAATTCAAATTTTCTTACTGTTAAAGGTATCTTTGATGTGTAACACCTCGTTTTCTATTGCCTCGTTTTTTTGCTATTGTAACACTTTGTTTTCTGCTTTTTTCTGTTTGGCAATTTAGTACCGACGACATAAAAAATTGTGAAGGAAAAATACTAACACGCCAAATTTATTAATTTCTAAGTAAAAATATTCAATAATATTTTCTTATTGTTAGAGATAACTCTGGTGTGTAACATCTCGATTTCTACTGTCTTGTGTTTTGCAAGAATTGGAATTCACCAAAACGTCAATTTCATTGATCTGCAGCTAAAAATATTCAATAATTTGTTCTTACTAATTCTGTTTTTACTGTACACCTCGTTTTCTGTTGTTTTTTTTTCTTTTCAGTACTGATGACATAAAAAATCTAAGAATTTTAGAAGCACCAAAGCTTTTTTATTGATTTTATTGATTTTTAGCTAAAATAATTCCAGAATTTTTTTTCCCATTACATATAACTTTGATGTTTTCTCGAGCAGAACACCTCACCTCTTTTTCTGCTCTTTTGTGTTTTACTATTCAGCTACAAGGAAATAAAAAATAAAAAAATTTAAAGACACTAAAGGGAAAAGCTTATTGATTTTTAGCTTTTCTTACTGCTAAAGGTAACTCCAGTATGTAATACCTCGTTTTTTGTTGTTCAACACTGTTAAAGACATAAAAAAATCAAAAACGTTTTACGGCACTAAGGCGTCAATTTAATTGATTTTGATTTTATTGATTTGAACCTAATAACTGAAAAGGTAACAATGCGTCAATTTTATTGACTTCCAGCTAAAAATATTCAATAATCGTTTCTTAATATTAGAGAACCAAAGAGTCGATTGTATTGACTTTAGCTAAAAATATTCTATATTCTCTTCTTACTGTAGGAGATAACAACCCCTCTTTTCCTGATGTTTTGTATTACGCTATTCAACACTGAACATATGAAAAAATCTTAAGAGTTGGAATTCACCAAAGCGTCAATTTCATTGATTTGCAGCTAAAAATATTCAATAATTTGTTCTTACTAATTCTGTTCTTACTGTACACCTCGTTTTCTGCTGTCTTGTTTTTTTTTTGCTTTTCAGTACTGGTGACATAAAAAATCTAAAAGTTTCTGAGGCAAAGCTTTTTATTGATTTTATTGATTTTCAGCTAAAATTATTCCATAATTTTTTTTTCCATTAGATATAACTTTGATGTTTTCTCGAGCAGAACACTTCACTTCGTTTTCCGCTCTTTTGTGTTATACTATTCAGCTCCAAGATAACAAAATATAAAAAAAATTTAAAGATACTAAAGAGAAAAGCTTATTGATTTTTACCTAAAAATATTCAATAATTTTTCTTACGGTTAGAGATGACTTTGATGTGCAACACGTGGTGCATTTTTGGATTTCTACTATTCAGCACTGAGAATATAAAAAAATCTAAGAATTTGGAAGGCATTATTAAAACGTCACTTTTATTGATTTATACGCTAAAAATATTCAATAATCTTTCTTTACTGATCGAGATAATTTTAGTTAGCACCGCCTCGTTTTCTGCTGTCTTGTATTTGGTCGCCAATTTTATTTTTGTCTTGTAGCTGACAGCTGGTGTCTTGTATTTTGCTATTCAACACTTAGACCATGAAAAAAGCCAAAAATTTGGAAAGCAATTAAGTATTAATTTTATTGATTTTGAGCCAAAAGTATTCAATATTTTTTTTTAGTCTTAGAGGCAACATTGGCGTGTAACACCTTCTTTTCTGCTCTCTTATATTTTGCTGTTCAACAATGAGGACATGAAAACATTTAAAAATTGGAAAAGCAACAAAGATTCGATTTTATTGACTTTAGCTAAAAATATTCAATAATATCTTCTTATTGTAGGAAATAACAACACCTCTTTTCCTAATGTTTTGTATTATGCTACTCAGTACTAAAGATATGAAAAAATCTAAAGAGTTGGAATGCAACAATGTGTCAATTTTATTGATTTGCAGCTAAAAATATTCAATAATCTCTTCTTACTGTAGGAAATAACAACACCTCTTTTCCTATGGTTGGTTGTTATCTTGGGTTCTGGTCCTTTTGTTTGATTAAAATGAGTTACAGCGGGTGCTTCTAACTCTAACTTCTAACCTCTTTTCCTGATGTTTTGTATTATGCTATTCAGTACTAAAAATATGAAAAAATCTAAGGAGTTGGAATGCACCAATGTGTCAATTTTATTGATTTGCAGCTAAAAATATTTAATAATTTGTTCTTACTGTTGGAGTCTTTGGGTTGTTACACCTCGTTTTCTGCTGTCTTGTTTTTTGGTATTCAGCACTGACGACGTAAAAAATAAAAAAATTTTAAAGACGCCATATAGAAAATTTTATTGATTTTTAGGTAAAAATATTCAATAATTTTTTATTACTGTTAGAGATCACTTTGATGTACAACACGTTGAGCATTTTTGGATTTCTACTATTCAGCACCGAGAATATAAAAAAATCTAAGAATTTGGAAAGCATTATTAAAACGTCACTTTTATTGATTTATAAGCTGAAAATATTCAATAATCTTTCTTTACTGTTTGAGATAATTTTAGTTAGTACCGCCTCGTTTTCTGCTGTCTTGTATTTGGTAATTCAGTACCGGGAACATAGAAAAATAAAAAAAAATAAAATGGCAAAAAGCGCCAATTTTATTTTTGTCTTGTAGCTGACAGCTGGTGTCTTGTATTTTGCTATTCAACACTTAGACCATGAAAAAAGCCAAAAATTTGGAAAGCAGTTAAGCATTAATTTTATTGATTTTGAGCTAAAAGTATTCAATATTTTTTTTTAGTCTTAGAGGCAACATTGGCTTGTAACACCTTCTTTTCTGCTCTCTTATATTTTGATGTTCAACACTGAGGACATGAAAACATTTAAAAATTGGAAAAGCAACAAAGATTCGATTTTATTGACTTTAGCTAAAAATATTCAATAATATCTTCTTACTGTAGGAAATAACAACACCTCTTTTCCTAATGTTTTGTATTATGCTATTCAGTACTAAAGATATGAAAAAATCTAAAGAGTTGGAATGCACCAATGTAGTACCACCTCGTACCATCTCGTTTTCTGCTGTCTTGTATTTAGCAATTCCGTACCGAGAACTTAAAAAAATTTGAAAGACCACAGAAGCGCCAATTTTATTAATTTTTAACTAAAAATATTCAATAAACTTTTCTTACTGTTATTGGTGTGTAACGATTTCGTTTTCTACTGTCTTGTGTTTTGCTATTAATCACTAAATACACAACATTTGCAAAGACGCCAAGCGTCAATTTTGCGCTAAAAATATTCAATAATATTTTCTCTGAAAACTAACGTTGGTGTGTAACACTTCTAATCTGCTGTTTTGTCTATTAATAATAATAATAATAATAATGACTTTATTGCAGTTCAATCTTACATACGTAAATCTAAAAAAAAAAACAATAAACCCAGCAAAAAACGAACTGCAAAGGGCGAAGTCGAATCGCAGATTCCTCACTTAACCCATATTGCTATGTAATACTGAGAAAATTAAAAAAGCAAAAAATTTGGAAGGCAACGAAGCTGTTATTAAAGCTTTCAGCTGAATATTTCATTAATATTCATTCATATTCAATTCATTCAAATTCAAATTTTCTTATTGTTAAAGGTATCTTTGATGTGTAACACCTCGTTTTCTGTTGCCTTGTTTTTTGCTATTGTAATACTTTTTTTCCTGCTTTTTTCTGTTTGGCAATTCAGTGCCGACGACATAAAAAATCAAAAAATGTGAAGAAAAAATACTAACGCGCCAAATTTATTAATTTTTAACTAAAAATATTCAATAATATGTTTTGATTGTTAAAGATAACTCTGGTGTGTTAGATTTCGATTTCTTCTGTCTTGTGTTTTGCTATCCATCACGGACAAAGAAAATCTAAAAATTTGAAAAGACAACAAAGCGTCAATTTTATTAATTTTCAGCTAATCTTAATATTCAATAATCTTTGTTAACTCTTAAAAATAACTTTGATGTGTAACACCTCGTTATCCGCTGTATTGTATTTTGCTATTCAGCACCGAAAGGTGAAATAAAATATTTAAAAAATCTGAGGAAATAAAAAAATTTAAAAAGTTGAAAGGCACCAAAGCGTCAACTTTTATTGAATTTCAGCTTAAAATATTCAATAATCGTTTCTTACTATAGGAGATAACTTTGGTCACGTGCGCGTGTAACTTCTCGTTTCCTGCTGTTTTTTACTCTATTCCGCACTGAAGATATGAAAAATGTAAAGAGTTAGAATTCACCCAATGCCAATTTTATTTATATGCAGTTAAAAATATTCACTTTTTTGAAAATCTGAAATGTGGAAGGCAACAAACCGTCAATTTTATTGATTTTTAGCTAAAAATATTCAATAATCTTTTCTTACTGTAGGAGACAACTTTGGCCATGTGCGCGTGCAATACCCCGTTTCCTGCTCTTTTTTTATTACGGTATTCATCACTGAAGATATGACAAAATCTAAAAGGTTGGAATTCACCAAAGCGTCAATTTTATTTACCATTTTCAATATCTTTTTCTTACTGTTAAAGGTAACTCCATTATGTAACCCCTCGTTTTTTATTGTCTTGTTTTTTGTTATTCAGCACTATTAGAGGCATAAAAAAATCAAAAACTTTTTAAAGCACTAAGGCGTCGGTTTTATTGATTTTGATTTTATTAATTTCAATCTAAAAACTTAACTATTTATGCCTCAATTTACTATTAGAGAAGAATTTGGTTCTTCGTTTTCTGGGTCTTGTGATGAGCTATTTTGCTAAAGCATCAAATTTACTGATAAGAAACTAAACATAATCAATAATATTAAGGAAAAATTTTATCTATATTATTTAAGGAATAGATTTTATCGTAAATTTTTTTAAATATGTCTTTGGTTAATCCCTATGGCGGTGATAATTTATTTTACAACTACGAGAAATTAAATTCTAGTCTAAAGCCCTGATATTTATTGTTGGATCAAACGAAAAGTTAAATTTGTTTCCCTTGTTCTCAATCCCCTAATATAAAGCGTAAATTATAAAACAAGCTTATGGCTTCAGACGCTTCTCCCTGGTTGATCCAAACAATCAAGGAGAAAAAAAGAAGAATGGCATGGTCTACGCAGTAGAAAGCTTTCCTTAGGTCACAAAAGACAAACGTATTGATCTGCAATGGTTAAGAGAATTATTAATGTCTAAAATTTCCAATTTTCTCGTCCAAAACCCCACTGAAACTCAGTAAAGGGAGGTTGCCTCAAAATGCTCAACCACTTGCACAGAAAAAGAACCTTTTCATAATTAGACATGTTGGGCAAAAGTGAGACAAGGCTGGTTACTGGTTAAGTCAGAGTACTCTTCCTCAAAGATGGGCTTGGCAAATATTGATGATTTGTTGGGGGAAGCAAAACGAAAATTATTCCAGTTTTAGTCAGCTTGAAGCTAAGACCACATAGATCTCGATTACTCTTATTATTTAAGCTATCTACGACTTCCCTAACCTGAACCGCAAAAACCTCCGAAGCCGAGTCGTCTGTATTGAGAAAATCACCAGGACTCATACTGCTAACAGGCATGTCCTAAGGTAGTTAGAGCTACGCTACTATTCGATCTTCTAGCCCCATGGAGTTAAATATCAATATCAATCTGTAGCATCATCACTTTCTGCCGAGACATATTATATTACATAAATTTGGTGGGGCTTTTGAACATTTTGGTCCTTCGAGCCAGGTAGTCCAACTCAATTTTTTCCCCTCCACTCAAAAAATAACTATTACATCTATTAACACTCCTCGTATTTTCTGGAAAAGCTATTTGAAAATTAGTTTCTGTGTGTAAGGATTCGCCACGTTTAGCATAAAACTACTTTGGAGTTCTGAACTGCAGTTCGGAAATTAATAAAGTTTTGTCCAGTTCTAAAAACGAATTTACTCGGGGCCTCCATAAAATAAATGAGGCATCGCCGCAAAAGTCCGCCATTTTAATTGAAGCGGAGTATCTCGGCTCTGGTTTTATACGAAATTCAATTATTCCTGCGAGCCTGAGATAATTGCCGATGAAATTGAATTAATAACGAATATATTATTGTTCGGCATGTGGGATGATATCTTTCATTATTTAATGGGGAATTTTAAAATTAACTTTGTCCATTGATCTCTCCTACTGCTGGACTCGACTAGTCTCGTCAATAAATCAGTAAAGTTCTCTTTAAAAGATAAATCTAGTGCACTTAGAAAAGCTGCAAAACGTTTAATGGTTCCAATTTAAAACATAACGGAAAATCGTTGCGGTTTTGCTCGAGAAATTTAAGATAAATGAACTACGTAAAGTTTTATAAAGGATATGCCCTTTTTGATCTCGCTGATGAAAGTTCAACTCGAGATTCTTAAAAGTTTTCCTTTGAACAGACATTTATTATTATTGAATTTTGTTTCACGTCAAATTATTATTGTTCACTTCACTCTTTGTCTGTAACTAACGAAAACAAATAAGTAATTACACAATTCGATTTCTACTAAGGCATAAAACAGGCCACCCTCGTTCTTTTTATGCTTGAAAATATAACGTAATTGAATTGTCCTGCTTCCAGTCCCCTCGAACACATTTTACTTCCTAATTTGAAATAAATGTGAGTATTTCTGTATCCATTAAGTCCAAATTGGATATGAAAAAGAACTTTCCTGGGTACATTTTTTGAACATAGAAATATGAGCTCTGCTTTAGTCCGTTATGGAATTTTTCAGCAAATTTATTAGAGATTGAATGTCTTTAGCTGTTTCGTAGAAATTGTAGTTTATAATATGCAAATTTCATATTTTAAACTAGAGTTTCTGAGAAAAAGCTAAAAAATTTATATCACTAACGTTCTTCGCAGAAAATAAATTCCTTTCAACTTTAAGAATTCTTGGATGCTTGCTAGAAATTTAACCCTGTCGAATCAAGAAGTAAAGTATATTTAATATCAGTAAGTGCTCAGTTTTACTAACAATGCCTGACGATAAATCATAAGCGTTCCTAACCTAATTACATTCCCAAGCATCAACCTAATACATCCCAAATTAATTGCTCAGTGATATACTATTCAGCTGACATGATATTATTGCATACTGCACCCTTGAGCACGTTTGTTTCGGCCCTTAGATTAAGCGATAGCTACCATAGCTAATAAAACATAATAACAATAATAATACACGAGTAAAAATAATAAATATTAACGTCGTCACTATTTCTCGACAAGTTTGAATAAATATTACTCTTAATGAAAGAATTGAGATGGTTTTATTGTTTGGTGCTAATAACTGGTAAGCTAAAATGTTTCTCAAGCCTACATTATTCAATTAACAGCAAAATTTTGTAGAACCGGTTCTGCAGAAAATTTAAAAGAAACGAACCAAAAGCTCTAGATGAAGCAGTCCATATTGCAGTATTAGGTATGCAGCAGATTCGATGACATTTATTAGAAAGCTTACTAATGATACGAGTTTCTAAGAGTTATAGATTCTTTCTCCAGCTGATTCGGCATAAAAGAAGAAATATTCTCTGAAGCCGGACATGTTGTAAAACTCAGAGGAAACTTATTGATATGCCCTGATGAACTTTTTCATTACTCGATTTTTTCTTATTTCTAAAGTTCCTTAGGGCGTATATAACAATAATTTAAAATAAAAACATTCTTGAAACAACTTTTGAACGAATAAATTATCATCAAAACCTCAAAATGTCACTTCTGAAGGCAATGCGAAAACTCTTAAACTGTGACAGCACGATCAAACGATAATTGCAATGTTGCCAAATGTGTAAATTTATATTTATGATGTAGTAGGTGACTTTGCATAGTATAAAACACTGTAAAAATTAAATTTGTTTTAAAAGATCAGAAAATACGTCGTTCTGTATATTGTATGCATAGTTATATACATTATCTGTTCCTATTGTTAGGACTCATAAGAGAGAGAGAGAGAAGGAAATCCGAAAAAAAGCCAATTCTGTACGAAATGGTGACAATTGGCGCAAACGGTGCTCATCCGAGGCACGTTTGTGCCTAGAGTCACTATTTTGAAAGCATCATCCTGTATATTTTTTGCTTGAATGTATACTCCACGAAGCCCATTTCAAAGAACTGTTTAAACCATACTCGTGATCGTCTAACAATGGAAAATCTAAAAGTGAAGATTCTACACGTAAAATGATGACCATTGGCGCAAACACTTCTTATCGGAAATTTAATAGTGACCCTTCTGAGTCTGTATTTTCGGTTAAGGCACGCTGGCAGCAATGATCACGCTTTAATGCACCATCTTGTATATTTTATTGAACATATACACCATATGTTCATAGTGCCAGTGTCAATAAAAACGTTCGAACCCTATTCGCCATCTTCTAGCAACAAAAAATCCAAAAAGTTAAGGTTCCCTACGTAAAATAATCACCATTGGCGCAAGCATTTCTGATCGGAAAGTTGATAGTGAAGAGTCTCAATTTAAGCACGTATGATCAAATGTATACTCAATTTGTTCATAGTGCCCAGTTTTAATGAATTCATATGGACCATATCAGTCAAAAGTGGAGAATCTGCACGCAAAATAATGACCAATGGCGCAAACGTTTGATACGAGAAAGTTGACAGTGATCCCTTTTGTATTTTTGGATAGAGCACGTTCCAAAAAGTGAAGGTTCTACACGTAAAATGTTAACCATTGGCGCAAACACTTCTTATCGGAAATTTAATAGTGACCCCTCTGAGTCTGTATTTTCGGTTAAGTACGCTTGCAGCAATGATCGCAGCGTTAATGCACCATCATGTATATTGTATTGAACACTTACACCATATGTTCATAATGTCAGTGTCAATTAAAAAGGATCGAACCATATTCGTCATCTTCTAACAACAAAAAATCCAAAAAGTTGACCATTGGCGCAAACATTTCTTATTGGAAAGTTGATAGTGAAGAGTCTCAATTTTCGGATAATTTACGTTTGCACCAATGGTCACTGCTTTAATGCATCATCATGTATATTGTTCGCAAGGCTATATACATGCTTCATCTGTTCCAACCATATTCGTCTTCGTCTAGCAACGGCAAGTCCATAAAAAGTGGCGTTATATGGTGACTAATGGCGGAAACGATCCTCATCCGAAAGTTGTTAGTATTTTCACATAACCACGTTTGCGACAAAGGCCACTGTTTTAGTGTATCCTCCTGTATATTGTTTGCTCGAGTATATACTGCATCTGTTCATGGAACCTGTATTACAGAATTCTTTCTCATCGTCTGACAACAAAAAATAAAAAAATTTAGATTTACAAGTAAAATGAGGACCTATAGCGCAAACGTTTCTTATCGGCAAGTTGCTAGTGAAAACCTTTTGTCTGTCCGTTTTCTCGGATAAGGCACGCTTGCGCCATTACTCGTTGACTAAAAGCATCATTCTGTAAATTAAATGTATGGCTATACACTTATCTGTTCATAGTGTCTATGACAAAGAAGTCGTTCGATTACATACGATCAGGAGGCGTTACCTATTTTTTTACAGCTCGTCGTTCTTGACTGCGGCCATAAAGTTGACGGAAGATGGCAAAGGCGTAAGTAAAAATATAGCCCACTTTTTATCTTCGTTCGTCAACCATATTCGTCATCATCTAACAACGGAAAATCCAAAAAATTGGTAATCCTGTACGTTAAATGGTGACCATTGGCGCAAACAATCCTCATTCAAAAGTAGTTAGTACTTTCGGGTAAAACACGTTTGCGCCAATGGTCACTGTTTTAATGCGTCATCTCGTAAATTATATGCTCAAGTGTATACTCAATTTGTTCATAGTGAGTATTAATAAATTCATATGTACCACATCAGTAAAAAGTGGAGATTCTGCACACAAAATAATGACCAATGGAGCAATGATTTTATACGAGAAAGTTGATAGTGGTCTCTTTTGTATTTTCGGATAGAGCACGTTTCCGCCAATGATCACTAGTTTAATGTTTAAGTCTCCTGCATAAGTCTCGTATCGTACATCGATGTATGGTCCCACTTTCAATGAATTCTTATGAATCATAAGTTAAGTTGGATAATGTCCTTGAAAAACACTTTTTTTTCTAGAATGAGACTTATCCATGACTATTTTTTATCTAAGTATGCTGTTCATGAAACCCATTTCAGTGAACTGTTTGAACTATATTTGTCGTCGTCTAACAACAGAAAATCGAAAAAGTGAAAATTCTACAGGTAAAATGATTGATGATCATTGCCGCAAATACTTCTTATCAGAAATCTAATAGTGTCCTTTCTGATTCTATATTTTCGGCAAAGGCACGCTTGCAGAAATGATCACGCTTTAATGTACCATCCTATGTATTGTATTGAACATATACACCATATATTCATAGTGCCAGTGTCAATAAAATCATTCGAATCATATTCATCATCTTTGAACAACAAAAATTTCAAAAGGTTAAGGTACCACACGTAAAATAATGACCAATGGGGCAAACATTTTTTAATCGGAAAGTTGATAGTGAAGAGTCTAAATTTTCGGATTATTTACGTTTGCCCTAACAGTCACTGCTTAAATACATCATCCTGTATATTGTACGCAAGGCTCTGTCTGTTATAATTGCGCACGCGCCCATACAGAAGCGTGTCCAAAGTCCACTTTTGCACACGCCTTGCATATATTTTAAAATACGAATGATCATTTATGACGCACAATCGCAGTCGTAGAAAATAGTATATTGTTTAACGAGTGACGAAAATAGCATTTTCTCTCGCAAGAGAACAGTTTACCAAACGAGGCAAAGCCAAGTTTGGTAATGTTCTCCTGCGATAGAAAATGCTTTTTTTACGAGTAAAACACTATACTTTTTCTTCGACCATGCTAACATTAAGTCTTCATTAACTTTAAAAACAATCTCTATAGAGTATTTCTTTCAAAAAATAAGGCGCGTCATTGTCAACGTGACACTTCGAAGTGACTTGTCATTGTCAACGTGACACCTCGACCAACTTGACTCAGTTTGGTCAAATTTCAACACTTTGAATCACTTTTCTGAAGCCCAAGCAGGCAAATTCTACATGTTTTTGTATGATATCACCATTTTCCATGGTGTTTTATAAGATTAGAATAGTTAAATCGCATTTAATAGGCGATATACAGGCGAAATTAGAACAAATTACTTTCGGTACTAGAGACGAAAGTCACGTTTTCGGCTAGGGCAAGGTATGACGAAAGTTATTTACTTTTACATGGTCGTAGAAAAAGTAAAATATGCAACACGTACGAAAATCACGACTTCACACTGTTGTGGTGTTGTATCACTCGCCTACGGCTCGTGTCCAAAACGTCACGCTCGTGTGACAAGTGCAATTTTCGACACTAGTTGCACAATATACTATTACGGTATTCAGTCCCGTAAAAAGCTATTTACCGGGTTAAAATCCAGTATGTAAAAGTGTCCTAAATCGTACAGTATGAAGTAATAGTTATTTACGTTAAAATAGTTTTACAGTAGGAGTAAGATGTTCGGACGAGGCGCTAGCCAAGTCTACGATTTCGGAACGACTACTGTAACACGTTACCGCACGTATGATGTACAACATGTTACTTCATACTTATTAAAAACAGGAAAAAATTAATTTTATGCGCGGCGAATATATTTTTGAGATATCCGGTATAGTTTCATTACGGTATCCTGTACCGGTACAGAATACCATGGATACAATGGATTTTTCAATACCAGCAGAAGATGTGCCGCTACTCAATACTGTAAAATTTCTTTACTTCATACTGTATCATTTAGAAAACTTTTACGTACCTGATTTTAATTCGGTAAAGAGTTTTTCAACTTCATACTGTATCATTTAGAACACTTTTACGTACTTGATTTTAATCCGGTGAATAGCTTTTTACAGGATTGGGTATCGTAAAGAAATTTTACAGTACTGAGTACCGGCACATCTTCAATAAATCCATTGTATCCATGGTAACCTGTACCGGTACCTGTACCGGTACCGGTACAGGATATCATAATGAAACTATTTGTCAAATTGGCGGATTTGTCAAAAATATATTCGCCGCGCATAAAATTATTTTTTTCCTGTTTTTAATAAGTATGAAGAAAAACGTTGTACATCATACGTCCGGTAACGTGTTACAGTAGCCGTTTCGAAACTCCAGACTCGGCTAGCGCCTCGTCCGAAAACATTTTACTCCTACTGTAAAACTATATTTACCGGACTTATAACGTGAATAACTATTACAGAATTGGATATCGTAATAGTTATTTACGTTATAAGTCCGGTAAATATAGTTTTACTCCTAGGAGTAAGATGTTTCCGGACGAGGCGCTAGCCGAGTCTGGAATTTCGAAACGAATACTGTAACATGTTACCGGACGTATGATGTACAACGTTTTTCTTCATACTTATTAAAAACAGGAAAAAAATAATTTTATGCGCGGCGAATATATTTTTGACAAGTCCGCCAATTTGACAAATAGTTTCATTACGGTATCCTGTACCGGTACCGGTTTCTAGGTTACCATGGATACAATGGATTTATTGAAGATGTGCCGGTACTCAATCCTGTAAAATTTCTTTACTTCATACTGTATCATTTAGGACACTTTTACGTACTTGATTTTAATCCGGTGGATAGCTTTTTACAGGATTGGATATCGTAAAGAAATTATTTATTATTAATTATCCTGTACTGGTACCTGTACCGGTACATTTGTACCGGTACCAGTACAATTTGTCAAATTGGCGGATTTGTCAAAAATCTATTCGCCGCGCATAATAGCTATTTTTTTCCTGTTTTTAATAAGTATGAAGTAAAATGTTGAACATCATACGTCCGGTAACGTGTTGCAGCAGTCGTTTCGAAATTCCAGACTCGGCTAGCACCTCGTCCGGATGTATATTACTCCTACTGTAAAACTATATTTACCGGACTTATAACGTAAATAACTATTACAATATACAATCCTGTAAAAAGATATTTACCGGTGTAAAATAAAGTACGTAAAACTGTCCTAAATGACATAGTATGAAGTAAAAATTTTAAAATAGCTCCCTGGTCGTAAACTAATCATCCTCGCCAAGGAAACTAGGATGTAAACTAACAGTTTCGATTCATTTGTGGCGAAACTGGCTTCCGACTATTTATAATAACTTCTCTCATTGGAACCGCTAAATTAAAGTTCCTCTTCCGTAAAGAGGAAAATATATAGGAAATTTAATACGCTTTGATAGCGGAAACTCGTTAGCGTCTAAAGTTTATCAACAAATCCATCATTTAAAATTAAAAACCTGGATGCACTCTTATATCCCAGGAGGCGTGTTTTCCCGGAGATGCTTAAGTGATTAGAATAATCTTTCGAGTGTAAAGAAGTTTTTCTCGTCATTATGTAAGTGATTCGCGTCAAAAGAAGACGCCCAAGACTAATGCCTTTAAGGAGACCTTTCTTTGTCTGAGGTCATCAAGGGCGTTGCACAGACCTCCGCTTTAAAGCGGTGTCTTTTTTTTTAATTCGTTAGCTCCCTCAAGTGCAACTAAAACTTCCAATGGCAAAATTGACGAAAACAACGTTAGCTCTCACTAATTAAACGTTTTAGCGGGTCATGTGTATAATCGACTAGAAGTTTTAATAAGTGCGACGAGTGCACAAACTCCTCGGGGAATTTGATAGTAGCGAGCTGCAAGAAAGTTTAATAAACACGAAATCCTCCCAATACTGCCGAAACAATGTCACTGAAGCAACTTCAATTAGTAAGTTCGCAGCGGAACAAAGCGCACCCGAATGCAACGGGAGTAATCCACGCTGTGTCCTTACCACTTAAGGCAAAGCCGCACAGTAAATCCACTTGGAGACAATTGCATTCGGTATCGATCACTTAACTATTTGCTCCCCAGGGCCTATTTTGGCTTAACCGAAAACCGATTCGCAAATTATTTGGACTCTCCATCGGTACTTAATGACTGCATCCTCGTATTCCACTTTTAGCATCAGAAGCCCCGCTGTGTCTAGCGAAATAACGATCACTTCACAAGAGAAAATAACGTTATTCTTGGAGACTTCTGTAGAAGTTAACAACGTTCCAGGAATGTGCCTTTATTGTTATGTTTGTAGCCATATGTAGTAGGTTCCCGAATTCACTTTTCTTTTTTCGTTTTAACGCTTTCTGAAGAAAGGCAAAGTCAATGTCTTTTATTTGTACGTACAGGGACATCATTTAAAGTGTTTTACCTAACTTGCACTTTTTCTATTCCGAATTAAAAAAAGTTGCAAAAAAAGAAAATGCCAAATCTGAATTGAAAGGAGTGAATTAAGAAAAAAATCTGAAATTCCTGTCTTTTTTCACATCTCTTCTGTTATGGCACTCACTTTATAATAACTAGAAGCTCCGGCTTCTGAAGTAGTATTTGATTGACCGGCACAACGCTACTTTGTTAATAACCACTTAAACATGACATAAATAAAGTTGGAACATTGTAATTTTAACTTTCCCGTATCACAATTAGTTTTCGAATTAGAAAAGAAGTTTCTGGTGATTTGGTGAAAAGTTTTCTAAAAAGACCCCATAAAAAGCAACATTTTGTTAGTTTAATCACCTTGTAACTACAACCGTTTCAGAAATCTTATTGCAACTACCTAAAGCAATACTGCAAGTGCTCAAAAAAGACGTCTTGTATTTCAATTATAATATTTAAAATATAATATTGTTTTTAATAAATAGATTATGACATTTTTGAGACAAGTTATTATCACGTTAAATTTGTTATGATAGTGTTACCTATAGAATACCATGCAGTGACTGTGATTAGTTATTCCTAGTAGCAAGCCTTGAATTAAGTTTTATTTTTAAATAATAGATTTAATATTCATAATTAATATAGTTGTTTTCAGGAAGATATTCATCTAGCCAGCTATGGAAATATCGGATTTGTAGTGGCAGCCATTCTTCCAAAAATTTTTCAACTGAAATCTGGGGAAATTCTCATCATTTTGTTGGTATCAACGGCATCGCCATTACAATTTAAGAACCGACGTGGCGCTTATGTTCTATCCTTGTTTTCTGTACATATTTTGAGAGACAGAGAAAGAGAGCATAATATTCGTTGGTCGATTATTTACGTTCAAATTTTTTAATTTTCTGTTTTCTTATTTATGCCCTCATTTTAATTTTTTTTTGAGTTTGAGCTACTTCAGCTAATATCATAAACAGTCCTTCATAGGACTATTCTATTTCAGAACATTTAGAAATCCTTTAAAATGGCCAATTTGAGCGCCCGCGAGTGCGAAGCTATTGTCCGTTGCTACAAGCAATTTTTAAAAGAATCTGACAACACCAGTAGCAGCATGCATCGGGTAGCTCTTGTTTTTCAAGTTTGCACGAGGACCGTAAGCAAAGTGCTTGACATGAAGAAAAAGGAATACCAATCACAGACACTATCAAGACAAGACGAAAATCCATTATCCAGCAGTCAAATTATGCTTTCAAAGAAGAATTGAGTGGTTTTATATTCTCTAAGATCAAGAAGAATGAACATTCAACCCTCCAAGTTATCTATGAATATGCCAAAGAATATCTGGACTTTTCACACAGTTCTACCAGTCTTTATAGAATAATAAAGTCTATTGGATATTTATTAAAAAAAGTTGATAGAAGAAAAATTCTTATAGAACGTCAACAAATTGTACATTGGAAAATAAGATTTTTTGTTACAAGTACCTTCAGTTATTAAAACAGAATGACACTAAACTCGTTTTTTTTGGATGAAACATGGATATACCAAAATGGAAGCCCAGCTCCAAGATAATCCTAAAGGGGTTCCTTCCAAATTCCAACAGGAAGGCAAACGGTTTACCATCGTAAATGATGGATGCGATGAAGGCCTTTTACCAGGATGCGACTTAATTCTAGACACCAACATTAATGATCGAGATTAACATAAGACCATGAATGGAGAATTTTTTTTAAAATGGGTAAAAAAAAAATTGATTCCCGCATTAGGATTTTAGAATACCAAATGTGTTGTTGTTATGGATAATGCATCTTATCACTCTGTTAAAATCAATAAACCTCCAAATGTATCATCAATGACAAAGTTTTACAGCAGTGGTTAGAAAGCAGAGGAACAACAAAATTCTTACCCAAAAAAGCAACTTTTGGACCTAATAGCATCACATGCAGGCCCTGACTGTATAAAATAAGAAGTAGATAAAAGATCCTGATAAACCATACCGATATTGAATCTGAAAATATGTGTTTATAAAGTGAATCCTTTTAATTATTATTAGTTTTCTTACAACATTTTTTACTAAAATAAAACAACAAGGAACAAAAACATTTTTTTTTAAATATTTTTTTGTATTTACTTTGTTACTCATAGAAATAAGGCTATGGTAAAATGGGCTTTTTGTCTTCTTTTTTGCGAATGCTTATAAAATTTTGAGCACACTTGGACAAAAAATAAATAAAAATAAGTGTTTTTCAAGCACATTATCCATCTATATTTATGATTCATACGAATTCATTGAAAGTGACACCATACAGCGATATACGATACAATACTTATACAGGAAAGTTAAACCTTAAACTAGTGACCATTGGCGGAAACGTGCTCTATCCGAAAATAAAAAGGGGGCCACTATCAAATTTCTCGTCTAAAACCTTTGCGCCATTGGTCATTATTTTGCGTGCAGAATCTCTACTTTTGACCGATATGGTTCATATGAATTCATTAAAAATGGGCACTATGAACAACATGAGTATACACTTGAGCATACAATTTACAGTATGACGCATTAAAACAGCGACCATTGGCGCAAACGTGCTTTACCCGAAAGTACTAACTACTTTTGAATGAGGATCGTTTGCGCCAATGGTCACCATTTAACGTGCAGAATTGCCAATTTTTTTGATTTTTCGTTGTTAGATGATGACGAATATGGTTGACGAACGAATTCGCAAAATTTGCAGCGCAATTTGCCATTCGACTTTATGGCCGCATTCAGGAACGACAAGCTGCAAAAAGTAGATAGCGCCTCCAGATCGTATGTAATCGAACGAATTATTTGTCACTTTGTCACATTGATATTTTGTCACATTCAATTTACAGAATGATGCGTTTATACAATGACCAATGGTGCAAGCGTGTCTTATCCGGGAAAATAGACTCAGAGGGTTTTCACTATCAACTTTTCGATGAGAAACGTTTGCGCCATAGGTCATCATAATACTTGCTTTACTAATCTAAACAAAATCTAAACTTTTTGTTTTCTTTTTGTTGTTAGACGATGACCAACAATTCTGTGACACAGGTTCCATGAACAGATGGTGTAGACACTCGAGCATACAATATACAGGATGGTGCATTAAAGCTATGATCATTGTTGCAAGTGCGCCTTAACCGAAAATACAGATTCAGAGGGGTCACTATTAAATTTCCGATAAGAAGTGTTTGCGCCAATGGTCATCATTTTACGTGTAGAATCTTCACTTTTTGGATTTTCCGTTGTTTGACGATCATGAATATGGTTCAAACAGTTCTTTGAAATGATGAACTTCATGAACAGATGGAGCATACATTCGCGATGATTAATCTGTTTAAACGATACCTACTGCTAGGGTATATTCATTTATTTTGCTTGAGTGGTACATATTTCTATATTTACTTGCATAGACGGTATCATTACTTAATTTTAAGAATTTTATTTACTTTTAGTATTGCTGGACTTGTGTCAAGTAGTTTATGTTGTAATAAATACCAACTATTAGCAGTACAGTCTATCCTATTTTTAATTAATCATAGTGGTTTTTCGACAAACTAAATATAACAACCTTCTATGCTTTGTATTCGTTAGAAAATCAACCTTCGTGTGAAACCTTTTTTTAAGAGGTGTTTGAGCCAGGGTCAATTATATCTTATAAATAAAATATTTGTTAAACATAAGCTTTGTTTTTGAAAATTTTCAAAATTTCGAATTCTTGTTTCGAGAGAAATACACTATGAAACAAATAACTACCACTTCTTTCAGCAAAATTAAAGTGCCACATAAATATCTGCAACTCTTGATATATCTTTCCTTTTTCGAGTTTTTAACAAAATATACACAACCCCTAGTTTTAGAGTGGTAGTAAATAGTAGGTAACATGTTTCATCTCGCTGAAGTACTCCACATATAACTAAACTTCCGAACTTCCCTATGAAGCCGATAATGAACTTTCAAGATATTGCCTTCATTTAGACGAGCTCAAGTTTAATAAACCCGCACCTCGTCGATTTCTTTCCAGATGAAAGTCCAGACTAATTAATTGCTTAAGCATCGGACAATGAATAATCGGCATTAATTTATTCAGGATTCCGCGGAATTTTTATGGGGCAAAAAAGATCTAAAAATGGCTGGAGAATGTAGCCTTATAATTTTAATGAATGGAGTTATGAATTTTTTTTTCATTGACAAAAGGTCAGCATTTTATCCAGAAATTGGGTCTGGGAGAGACTGATAAGCACCCTTTCTTATATAAATTTTTTTAATTTATTACCTTCGACAACAAGCAGTTAATTTATTTTTAAAAGCCATTTTAAATTATGCAAGGGCAAACTTGATATCGGCGATACTATTTTTTTGCCCTCAGTTATTTAAAAGATGAAGACGGAAAATGAGTTATTTATTTTTTTTTTTAAATTTATATTCTATATCTCAAGGAACAAGAGTGTTTGCAATGGTTGTCGTGTACCAAAACTTTAATATTCTAAAAGTCAATAATGACCCACAGCTTCAATTTTTTACAATCACTTCTGTGTTTGCTGATGATCCGTATCAAGTATTGTGACGTTTGTTCAATATACCAATTCTCACATACAAGACAAGGTATCTTGTATATTATCTTGTAGTCTTGTAGTAAGGTTCTTGTATATTACATAAAACACTTAAACTCAAAGCTGCGTTTTGTTTAACCTTTAATCCTAGCCGTGAAAAGTAGTTTAGAAAATTATATTTTTGTTGTCAATATCCTTAAAAATTAATATTGACTATAGCAAAATGACCTAAGTAATTTGTGAATAGTAAAAGCTGTGAAAAATTCAACAAACGGAAGTTTTCAATTCTGAGTTCCAATTAAGTCCCCTAAGAAGGGCAGCGATTCAGCAGTCAGAACAGGTAGCAATATGCCTAAGTGATAAATATCCAACTAGACAATTGTTATCTACCCTCAAACCTCTTACAACCTATTATCAATTTATACGGTCATTATCCATCCATGTAATGAATCTATTTAATTCGCTTTAGTAAATAGCGCATAGAACAAAAATCGATACTTGAAAGTTGAAACAGAACGTTTCAACGTGGAATTAGAGTTCCAATTATGTCCCCCAAGTGGGGCGGCTATCAAATATACACGAGCGAGAACAGGACTCTAATAACACTAAATTAATCCCTGTCTGCATGAAGGCCATATTTGTAACGGCGAACTTAAGGCAAATTTACTAGGTGTCATGTTTACATAATTTCGAAACGAGTTTCCTCGGCCGTTAAAGCTGTCGTCGTGCGAGATTTCGTGACAAAACATAATTACAGCCCAACCCCCGCTCAATTCACATAATAGTACGGGGGTTTTCTGTCCTTCATTACCCCAACGCGCTTTGCCACTGATTATCATTTTTAACCTCACCTCTCGTCTCCACAGGTGTGGCCTCCCACACATACGGATATTAAGGCACCCAAACGTACGTAGTTTTAGGGAGTTAACAATTATTGTTACGTTGGTGGACTGTATTTGTCTTGGTTCGCACATCTAACGCTGAATTTAGATGCATTTTTGTTCACATTCATTTATTCATCATCGGTTTACAAAAAAAAGTGTTTTTAGCTACATGAATGACATCTTCCTTGACAAACTCTGTTTCGTACTAATTTTCTGTCTCTTCTCCTCGCTCGTCGCCGTCTCTCCGCCGTCTCTTAGCATACATTAATTTCCGCCAGTGCCCAGCCAATCAAAACACAGGGTGCACAGCGGCTGTGATGTACCGTGGCGCCAAATTTAAAATGAATGTGTTTGGTGGCTGTTATAGATGGGCGAAGGGAAAATTCCCAAAAAACCTTTAAACCCAATTTAGGGTTTTTAGCCGGGTTTTTCCCATCTTTTCTTGAAAGCACCCGGCAGTTTCTAGACTTAAGGTTAGATTTTAGATTAGAATTCAATAAATCCAGATTCTGGTTTGTTTTTTGATAAACTAAACACTGGTCAATTGATCAAAAGCTTGAAGCTGCACAAACCAACAAATTATTGCTTAATTGGTAAGAGTTAGGCATATTGAAAAAGTTAAATTTATAGGTTATAATGAAATAAACCCGGTATTTTCCCGGATGTGTGCAGGGAATAAACATGAAGACGTCGAATCTTGGTGCCGGAAGTGTGAAGTTTGTTGTGCCACAAAAGGACCTCGAACAAGATCACGGGGTCGAATGGTGCAGTACACTGTACAATGTAGGTGCTCCATTCGAGAGGGTAGCAATTGATGTCGCGGGACCGTTTCCTCAGACTGAGTCGGGCAATAAATACATCTTGGTCGCCATGGATTACTTCACTAAATGGCCTGAAGCATACGCCCTGCCTAATCAAGAAGCAACGACTGTGGCAACGGTGCTAGTAAATGAAATGTTCTGCAGATTCGGAGTCCCTCTCGAACTTCATTCTGATCAGGGCCGAAATTTTGAATCGGCTGTTTTCCAGAAGGTCATGGAACTTCTCGGAATTTGCAAGACCAGGACAACTCCTTTCCATCCACAGTCGGATGGGATGGTAGATCTAAAATGGTGGCAGATCATCAGCGTGATTGGGACCAACATCTACCTCTCATGTTGATGGCATATCGAAACTCTACGCATGAAGCCACTGGTTATACTCCGGCGAGAGTAATGTTCGGAAAGGAAATGAGGCTTCCTGCGGATTTGATGTATGGAACACCAGAAAAAGAGTCGCTCAGCTCTGAGAATTTTGTGGAAGAGCTTAAGGAGAGGCTGAACAATGTTCATGAACAAGTCAGGAATAAACTGCGGATATCCAGTGACCGAGCCAAAGCAAGATATGACTTATTAGCTAACTCCCGCGGCTTCTAGGACGGTGATTTGGTGTGGCTATACAATCCGAGGCGAAAGGTGGGGAAGTCGCCCAAACTTAGCCAAAATTGGGAAGGACCTTATACAATTATAAAGAAGATTAATGATGTGGTGTATAGGATCCAGCGGACCCCCAGGGTCAAAGATGAAAGTCGTTCATTTGGATCGATTAGCACGATACCATGGAACTCTATCTGTTCGGGACGAACAGCCTTAGGAGGAGGGCAATGTTACGATTCGCAGCAACGCCGCATGGGAGGCGGGGCAACGCGTGTGGTTGGTGGAGCTTCGCGACCTATCCGCGCTGCGTCATGGCTGACACGAGTGATTTATTGCTCGGTTTAATCTAGAAGGCAGTTGTTTACAACCTTTTTTTTATGTGAGATTATTCAAGAATTCTTATAAAGAAGTTTCTAGGTTTTTTGGTAATTTTAGGATTGTATTTAAAAGGCGCATAGAGCGGCGGTTAAGAGTAGTCTTATTTTAAGCGAGCTATAAGTAAGCTAAAGTACGAAGCGATATTAGAAGGCTATAAAGTGTTAAGTAGTGAGTTATTTACTAGTCGAATTGTAGTCGTGTGTATTTGTGGAGTAAATAAATAGTGTTTTCGTGTTAAATCGTTACACTGGAATTATTGAACCCCGAGTTCGCAACACTATTTTACCCTAAGAAAATGTAGGTATTGCATTTATAAAAATGTATTAAAGTTTTAAGTTTGATAGATTGAGAAATATATTTGATTTCAAATAAGTAGGTACTTATCAGCTCCACAAGTGAAATTATGGTTTTCTTTGTCTATGCTCTTGTTTTCTGTAAATAAATAATGCCCTAATTTAAAAATGGAAAATAAAAACACATATAAAATAATAAACTTGCAATCAAAATCAGGCCTTAGAAAATATATACACCAAGGTATGTTACATATATATACATATACAGGGTTACTGGTAATTCGATACATTCCTTTGGAGATGTGATAGGGGAGGAGGTAAGGAGTAAATTTAACCCTAATATGCATTATGCAAAACTCGATAGTTTTTGAGATATTTCAATTTTTCTTTTTTTCTCAAAAACGTAGACCTTAATGTCTTAAAAGCTAGTTATCAAAAAATGTATTGTACTTTATTAAAACTTTTTAACTGGATTACTTGCCCAACACTATGATCTTATGTTTGGAATGAAAAAAGTCCGGAAACATTTGGATTATAGGAAAATTTTAAATAAAAAAGCGCAAAAAATATTTTTCAAAAATAAAGTATCACAATTTCTTATCGGTTATTTTTACAAAAATCATCAAGCAACATTTGTACAATTTTGTTTTAAACTTCCTTATTGCAATAGCTATCCAACAAGGTAAAAACGATACCAAAAACCCTTGATACGGTTTTTATTTTTATGTGAACAGTGAAAAAAGTACTTGAAAATAGTGCTTAATTTTTTATTATTTTCATATTAATACTTACCTATTTGTTACAAATCTTGTTCAAAATGAGAGCCCCTATTTCGTATACATGCTCGGCAGCGTCTTCTTACTTCCGTCTTCGTTATCCTGGTTGTCAGGGTATTACGAATGTGTTGGGCAGCGTCGGTTATCCTTTGTGTAAGGTCTTCTCGGGTATTCACTGGGGTTGCATAAACCATCTCTTTCATATGACCCCACACATAGAAATCAAGAGGTGTTAAGTCGGGGCTTCGCGCTGGCCAAAGTATTGGACCTGCCCTTCCAATCCAACGGTTAGGAAAACATTGATCCAGTAACTGCCGCACTGTCAGCCGATAATGTGCTGGACAACCGTCGTTCTGAAATATCATTCGCTCTCTGACGGCGAGAGGAACATCTTCTAAAAGCACCGGTAGGTCATGCCTTAAAAAATTTTCATACATTTCCCCGTTTAAATTGTCTTGAAAAAAATGTGGTCCTATTAAATAGCGGCCAATGAGTCCCATCCACACATTTACCGAAAACTTCCTTTGAAAACTAGTTTCCCTTATTAAACGGGGGTTTTCTTCGGCCCAATAATGTAAGTTGTGGAAATTTGATATGCCCTCGCGATTAAATTTTGACTCGTCCGTCCATAAAATGTCTGTTAAAAAATTTACATTTTCTGCATCTGAATTTATCACAAAGCGGCAGAATTCTACTCTCCTTCCAGGATCACCTTCCTCCAAGCCCTGAACAGGGGTGTAATGGTAAGGATGGCTTCCAACTCCGTGTATCGTTGACCAAACTTTCCATTGTGATGCTCCGGTTTGCCTCGAGACTGTAGTAGTTGAAGTGGTTGGGTCGTCCTCAAAATGCCTCAATATTTCTTCCTCATCCTCTGGTTGATATACGGGAGGAGCACCGGCGTCACCTCTTCTACGTTTCGTGAAATCCGTGGATCCAGTTTCAGCGATAGTTCGGTATGTCCCAGCGAATACGCGGACATTTGGTATGCGGCGGTTAGGGAAGCGACGTTCGTATTCTCGGCGAGCCTCGGCAGCATTGCCGTCACAATATCCGTAGACAAACAAAATGTCTGCGTATTCTGCGTTGGTGTACGCAGCCATAGCACTCAAAACACGATAACAACAAAAACGGTGAAAAATAAACTCAAATTTCGCAACTACTTTGGATTACTGTCACTGTCAAATTGCATCGCAAATAATTAAATTGTTGTAGTAGATTCTTTATTGTTTCTCAAGCATAGCCTACTTGTATTTTCAAAAGACAAATTCTCTTTTATTTGGATAACTATTGCAATAAGGAAGTTTTAAAAAAAATTGTACAAATGTTGCTTGATGATTTTTGTAAAAATAACCGATAAGAAATTGTGATACTTTATTTTTGAAAAATATTTTTCGCGCTTTTTTATTTGAAATTTTCCTATAATCCAAATGTTTCCGGACTTTTTTCATTCCAAACATAAGATCATAGTGTTGGGCAAGTAATCCAGTTGAAAAGTTTTAATAAAGTACAATACATTTTTTGATAACTAGCTTTTAAGACATTAAGGTCTACGTTTTTGAGAAAAAAAGAAAAATTGAAATATCTCAAAAACTATCGAGTTTTGCATAATGCATATTAGGGTTAAATTTACTCCTTACCTCCTCCCCTATCACATCTCCAAAGGAATGTATCGAATTACCAGTAACCCTGTATACATATATAACTACATTTATTTATAAAATAAATTTTATCTCGGTGTTTATTAAAAACTCAAATATAACATTATACACACTGATGCAGACAGTATCCTTGACCGACTAGTGTGAACAGGTGAGAGTGTTCTTGGGTATTCGGTCTGGGCAGTGTGGAAAAACTAATAACATTCAGCTACCTTTGCAGCTGAATAGTATTAAGAAGAACAAGAACACTCTCAGCGATTATACTCACTGACGGAATTGAACAAAAATAATATATTTAATAATAATATATGAGGCATATCATACCAGAACCAGACCATACTATCGTACTAGAACTAGACACTAGACCATACCAGAGCCAGACCATACCAGATGAGATAGCATAACAGAAAATAACATATACCATTCCAACTCCTCCATTGTGAACAGTTTTTAAACGGCAGCTGGATATCCTGCCTATATAGGAATATTCAGGAACTAGGTGAAAGACAAACAAAGTATTCAAGATGCTTACCATATAATTAACGACACAAAGAAATGATGCAGAATGAAACATTGACGCAATTAGTTGCATTGAAACTTTGTTTGCAAACTACATGTGTCACTGCTCTTACCTTTGCAAATAATGCAAAAAGTTATTTTCACCAACTTCTTTTAAATACCTAAAATAGTTCACCTTTATAGCCAAACACTTCATTCTGAGTTCATCAAGATGTCCTACATGTGTTTCAATGAATTTCACATTGACCCCCCTCCTTGTAACAAAAAAATATCTACACAAATTATTCATATCCTTATTATTAATACCATAGAGGTAATTAATTACCAATTGCCATACTTGTGACAGACATTCTAGAAGGACATGTTCTATGAATATGAATACTACCACTTGCTTTCTACTACTGTGATCTTTACATGTGGCTTTTACATAAGTTGGTAAATCCTAAAAATAAATATAACCACAAAAGTATGTTCAACTTATAAGCAGAGAAAGGGTACAAACCTTTGGAATCTGTTTTGTGACAATTACATAATATACTCTCATCGCCATTTGGAAGTTTTCTTTTCCTGCGATCTGCACAATCAGCTTCTCTATTTTTTTGATCTCTTCATGCAGCAAACTCTTAAAATTTAAAATCAATTCTTTAATACTTACACTATGAATAGAACTCAAATGTCTAATTAAATCAATGTGAAATGAGAACTTTCCTTCATTTGTACACATTGGGCATGTAATATGCTTTGTCAGCTTCTCATGTGCAGAGTGCAGAGTCTTGGTGGGTGGTGGGTGGAACCTCATATGCCTATTTTTTATACCAGTACTTGAAAATTCAGTTTTACAAAACTGGCAGGATAAGTTATCCATTCTACAAAACTGATAATGTATCAACTAGCTCTTTGGTATCAACAATGCCCTAAACCTCCTTGCGAGTACTTCCGACAGTCTTGAACTACTGACTACTCCTACACACAAAACCGAAATTTTGTTTATATTAGCAATGAAAATTGCTCTTATGCACACAGACACTTCTTGGAAAACTATTTATTAATATTTAGCAATAAATATCTCCTTTCGTGTTAACAGTTATTTCCTAATAAAGATGAATTAGTCATCAGTATATAAACAAACAACAAAGACAAAAAAATTTTGGCCGGTTCAAACTGACAACAATGACAAGTGACAATGCGCGGGGACGCCACCACGGAGTGTCGGACGTCGAACGAACAAGACGGCTAGTGCCGGCGAATTCTGATTGGCTGGGCACTGGCGGAAATTAATGTATGCTCCGTCTCTTCCCCGATTCGTAGTTTTGCACGCCCGTCTTATGGTTTAATAGCGCTGTTGTCAGATTGGCGCGAACATTGCCCCCCGCCTTGGAAGTCCTCTCTTCCAATAGAAGTCCTGATGCAGTTGACCCCTCACACTGATCAAGTTGTCTGTTTGGTGATAGATCCAACGGTAGCACGCAAATCTTTTTCACTGCTCGCTTTACGGATCCTTTTGAGATAAAGACAGTAGCTACTTTTGGTATATTGTCAGCTCCTGTCTGTACAGACTCCACCCGACCCATAAGCCATTTACAGGGAGGCAAATTACCTTCTTTAATAACGACCATCTAACCCTGCTTCAATGTTACACAAGATTTATGCCACTTAACTCGGTGCTGAAGCTCTCAAATGACCTTCTGGCCCAAAAATGCTGCTGAAGCCTTTGAACTGCTTGCTTGGAAGTGTGATAGTCGGTTAATTGGCAGATGAGTCACAGTGGCATCTGGGACGCCAGTCATGGGCTGACCAATCAAAAAGTGGGAGGGAGTCAAGGGAGCTAAATCTAAGGGATCTGAAGACATAGGAGAGAGAGAGGACGGGAGTTTAATATGGCCTCATTCTGAACTAATAAAGTGTAAAATCTTTCGTACGTTAACAACGCATTACATGCAATACGCTTCAGATGGTATTTGGTAGCCTTCACACCAGCCTTCCAAATTCCTCCAAAATGAGGTGATTGGAGAGGAATAAACGACCATGATATACCTGCATTTTCAAGAGACTCTGTTAAGGTATTAGTATTATTTTTTAAAAATTGTTTGAGTTCACGTGCAGCTCCAACAAAATTGCCGCCGTTATCCGACAATACTTTCATTGGTTTTCCACGGTGCGAAGAAAACCTTCTAAGTGCGGCCAAAAATGCCTCAGTTGTCAGATCAGACACCAACTCAAGATGCACTGCACGGGTAACGACACAAATAAATAGAGCTATATAAGACTTGGTGGTCTTAAACCCTCTTTCCTGTCTATCCCTTAGCATAAATGGTCCTTTGTAACCGACAACAACATTATGAAAAGATGGTGCTGGTTTTACACGCTCAGAAGGTAAATTTCCCATCAAATAATCAACAGGCACTGGACTTGCGCGAAAGCACTTAACACAACTACGATATATTGCACGCACTAGGTTCCTTCCACATATGGGCCAAAACCTTTCTCTAACAGTTGATAACCGCAGTTGGGGTCCCGCAAGTTTTCGATGCTGCTCTATCAGAAAAAGTTTCGTGGGAGGATTATCGGGTGTTTCTTATTAAAGTCAAAATCTGAGTTGCTCAATCTTCCGTTAACTCTAAGTAGACCGTTCGAATCTAAGAAAGGGTTTAATCGAATAAGTTTGCTTTTTCCAGGAAGAGATTCTTCCATGACCTAACAACTCGATTTCACTCTTAAATGATTCCCATTGCACTATTCGGATAATATATTGTAATGCATCTTCCAATTCACTGTATGTTAATAGATCCCGTGCCTCAGCACGTTGATTACGGCAAACTCGCACAAACCTCAGAACGAAAGCCATAGATCTCTGCAGTGGAGAGAAAATAGAGAACCGATGAAAATCAATAATATTACACAATTTCGTGGAGAAATTAGAATGAATAACTGTTTTTTGAACTCTGGTAACGCTTCCCTAAGCTCTGAGAGAGAAGACCAATTTTCCTCTTGTTCATAAAGCCAAGGTGGCCCATGCCAATAAATATGTAAACACTTCAAATTGTTAGGCATTACCCCCTCGATACGTAGTCGGCAGGATTTTCCGCAGTAGGCACATGCGTCCAGTCATCTCCTGTTGACAACTCCTAAATCGCGGCTACGCGATTGGCAACAAATACCTGTAGATCGCTAGGCGACATTCCTAACCATCCCAAAACAATTGTGGAGTCACACCAATACACAACCCCGTGAATAACAGTGTCCAAGGAGGGAACAACCTTTGCTGTCAATCTTGTCAACAATAAAGCAGCTGTGAGTTCAAGCCGAGGTATTGTAGCAGGCTTTATTGGCGCTACCTTTGACTTGGCACACACCAATCTTACTGTGATCTCTCCATTCCTGTCAACTGAACTCATGTACACACAGGCCCCATAGGCATTAGCAGAGGAATCAGAGAACCCGTGTAGTTCTATATGTACTGCATCACCACATCGGACCTGACGCGGTATTGCAAGCCCTCTTAATTGATGTAACTCATCCCTAAAAGCAACCAACGGCTATGCAACGACGTGGGCAAAAAGTATCCCATGATAATTTTCCCTCCAAATGTCTCTCAGGAGGATTTTGGCAACAATAATAGTGGCACTGAGAAGTCCCAATGGGTCAAAGATTTGGGAGGCTTCTGAAAGAACAGTACGTCTTGCTATTTTTGAATTGAAAACCTCTCCAATGGAAAGCAGGACATCCAGCTTCCCATTCCACAAAAGTCCCAATGCCTTTGAGTTTTCATTCACACCCAAATCGACAAAATCGGCCTGATTACATACTTTAATTCCCGCTAACACACTTCTTCATTTGAGATCCATTTCCTTAAATGGAATGAAGCACTCATCAAAACATCAGTAACTCCATTAGCCAAGGCAGTCACCTCTTCCACTGTATCTCCACCAGTCAACAAATCGTCTACATAAAAATCCTCCTTAATCACACGAGAGACTTGCGGAAAGTCCTTCACACATTCAATACCGAGCAGAAATAGACACCTGATAGCCAGAAATGGCGCCGATCTGGTTCCGTTAGTCACAGTAGCCAATTCGTATATTTCCAATGGGTCTGTGGGTCTATTACGCCACAAAATTTGCTGAAGTGAGGGCTGTGAAGGATGAATCTGACACATCCGATACATCTTTTCAACATCAGCAGCAGTAACATAGCTATGTTTACGAAATCTCAAGAGAATAGTTAGGAGGTCTGATTGAATAGTTGGTCCCGTCATTTGCAGGTCATTAAAGGAACATCCCGAACTGCTGACGCAGGATGCATCAAAGAAAACACGAAGCTTTGTTGTCAAACTACTTTCATTTTGAACCCCATGATGGGGCATGTAATATCCTTTATCTTGCTTGGGATCCACATCTACTCTAGTCATATGACCTAATGTCTTATACTCGTTAATACAAGTCAGATATTGGGATTCAAATTCCGTATTACGCTCAAATTTTCTTTCCAAAGACAAAAAACTTCTTTCAGCCACCTCATATGAATCACCCGTTTTCTATGCCCTTAGACATTGGAATACTAACAATAAATGTTCCATCACTATTACGGTAAGTTGTTTTTTTAAAATGTTCCTCGCATGCCTTTTCCTCCGAAGATAATGCTGAAACTCTTCAATTTCCCAGAAACGAGCTAACCGGGCATCAATATCCATACTCCTCACCACATTGCAGTGGACAACATCCCGCTCTACAGGCTCATGAATAATAGGTCCCGAAACAATCGAATCAAACCTGGTCTTCTGCGCATAAGGTCCACACTCACCCAACTTTATTAGACCCACACACAAAACCTCATAAAAATGGTCAGCTCCAATCAATAGATCGATATCACTTGGAGTGTCAAAATGTGGATTTGCAAGCTGAAGATGCCAAGGAATATTTAGAGTTTCTCCATCAAAAATGAGATTAGGCAATGTGCCAGTAATACAAGGGACAATAAAGCAAGATATATTCTTAAAAAATGCATTTACACAGGACCTTACAACTACATTACACTTTTCTGAGATGGGGCACACGCACCACCAAGACCACACACAGTGACACTCATTGAACTTGTTTTTACATTCAATCGATAGCATAACCGTTCTGTAATAAAACTGCTTTGGGATCCTGAGTCATGCAGGGCTCTAGCCCTATAAGGTTTATTTTGTTCATCCAAAACATTAACTAACACTGTAGGCAAAAGTACTTGTTGGTTTGGAAACAAAATGCTGGATGATAGTTGATGTACAATGTGCTCTTCCTTCTGAAAATCCTCGTATTTAGGTATGTCACTTTGTGTATCATTTATTTCAACTCTATTATCTACGTGTAATAAAGTGTGGTGTTTGTTGTTAAATTTTTTACATTTACGAGAAAAACATTGTTTGTATGTGTGACCTAGCCTTAAACAATTCAGACAAAGCCGTCTTTTCTTAACCTCATCAAGCCTTGCACTCAAATCCAGTGCCTGAAATTCCACACTCTCAGTCATATAATGATCTTTATGACAAAAAAACATTTATGACAAAACATTTTCTTGTCTCTGAACTTGATGAACTTGCTAAAAATGTTTTTGTTACTCTTCCACTTGGTTTGTTTTGACCGCCTTTAAAATTACTGTTACTTTGCTCTATTGACTCAAGCAAATCTGCCCTATCTTTCAAAAACCTGGTTAGATCCTCCAACTTTGGTACCTGACATTTTGCTTTAGTTTCCTCCCACTCCCTCAGTGTTGCAGGATCTAACTTTGTAGTTACTAAGTAAATGACCAATGTATCCCAATGTTCAATCGGCTCTTTCAACGATTTTAACGCCCTAAGATGTTTTGAAACACTATATATTAAAGCCCTCAGTACTGCTGATGTTTCAAATTGAATTTTTTCAAGATTGAAAAAGGATCTCACATGATTTTGTACTAAACTTCTAATGTTACTAAACCGATCACATAATAGTTGCCACGCTATGTCGTAATTAGCACCTGATAGTTCCAAACTCAATGATTTCAAGTACAGAAGGACCCAAGTATGATTTAGTAATGAAATTTTTGAATAGGCAACAATCTAGAATTCTGATGAATTAATGCCTCATAAGTATCCCTAAATTCCAGCCATTTATCATATTCTTCATTAAATTTAGCTATTTATATGACAGGAAGCCTAAACTCACCAAAATTACCCACACCTGATGTCGGACCAATCGCTCCGGTACTTTCTTTCGCGCTTTACCCATAACGTGATAATATGAGATTTCAAATGCTTCACGAAACTCGTATTCATTTTTTACGTCAAGAGAAATCTCCTCAATATCGTCCTGCACTTTTTCAAATTCCTTAAACATATCAACATAACGCTGCATACATTGTTCCAATTCAAAAAATTCAGTTTTATTGAGCCGTGAAACATCAGAAAACTTACTTTCTAAACTCAGCACAAATTTTTCTAACGTCACAACTCTAGCCTTAACAGAATCTCTTTTTTGCATCAATTTGTCCAATTTAATCATTTTTACCGTATGTGTATTTACCAATTTACCAAAATAAACTCAATATCAACTATTACAGACAGTGCATCTAATTAAAATGTGCAATCACTTTTCTAAATAAAAGTTACTCCTGTAAATCAGTCTAGCAGATTAAAGCCATACAAAACTACCTACAGGAAAGCAACAATAAGGGAAAATAAGGAATGGACCCACCTGGATATTTATTACGTACTTTACGGCTTATAGGGCCCCTCTCAATTCACTTCTGTCTGCACTTCCCTGTTTATTGTGGCTTTGGCTTTCGATTTATATCGATTTTCGTCTCTAATCCGGTCGATGGATCAAATGTTACGTTGGTGGACTGTATTTGTCTTGGTTCGCACATCTAACGCTGAATTTAGATGCCTTTTTGTTCACATTCATTTATTCATCATCGGTTTACAAAAAAAAGTATTTTTAGCTACATGAATGACATCTTCCTTGACAAACTTTATTTCGTACTAATTTTCTGTCTCTGCTACTCGCTCGCCGCCATCTCTCCCCCGATTCGTGGTTCTGCACGCCCGTCTTATGGTTTAATAGCGCTGTTGTCAGATTGGCGCAAACAATTATGATTTGAAAGATTGAGACTTTCCGGAAATTTTCCATATTTGCCCATATCTATCTAAAAACAAGATTTGTCTGCTATATTTTGCAGTTTGCAGCTGTGGTAAGACAATAAAAATGCCCAGGCTATATAGTGTCCGTTCAGATGTTTGGCCATGGAATTAAAACTCTTGTCTGAGATAAGTTCATAAAAATTTCAATTTTCAATTGTTTTTATGAAGACATCTCAGATTTACTCTTTTAATTTCATAGCCTACTTGAGGTTTTTTTAAATGAACGCGTAATATTTAGGCACCTAGAAGTCTGTAAGTTCAGCGTGTTAACGTGTAATGTTTAAAAAAAGTGGCTCTATTTCTCTCTATCTTAAAACAAGATATTCTCTGCTCCGTCATGCAGTTTGCAGCTTTGGTAAATCAATAAAAATGCCGAGGACATGTTGTGTACCCACAAATGTGGCCTCGCACATATAGTATTATTTAGCCACCTAAAAGTATGCAGCATGTTAACAATGTTGTTTTGAAAGATTAAAACTTTACGGAATTTTTCCATAATTGCCCATCTATGGTAAAAATTTGGTTTTGCAGTTTGCAGGTTTGGTACTTTATTTAGTCACCTACAAGCATGTAGTTTTAGTGTGTTAACAATGACGTTGTGAAAGATTGAAACTTTCCGCAAATTTTCTATAATTGCCCACCTCTACCCTAAAACTACGATCCACCGACAAGTTTTGCTTTTGCAGCTTTGGTAAGTCAATAAAAATGCAGAGGCCATATAATGTCTCCACAGGTGTGGATTGCCGCACGTAATATTATTTATTAGATTAATACTATTATTTATTTATTATAGAAAGCAGATTGAAAATAGTTTTTTTCTGCAAAAAGCAAAAATTTTAAAAACAAAAAATTTTAATAACTAACATACATCGCAGAAAATATTTTTTTTATTTTCATAATATTAATCAGTCACCCAAAAAGTATGCGGTTTAGCATGTTAACAACGATGTTGTTAAATGTTGAAACTTTAAGGGAATTGTCTATGTTGTCCACCTCTACCTAAAAACTAGATTTCACTGCCCCGTTTTGGAGTTTGCAGCTAGTGGAAAAGTCAATAAAAAGGCCGAGGCCATATAATTTTCCCCATAGACGTGGCCTCCCACAAATACTAACATTTAGCCACATAAAAGTATCTAATTTGACGTGTTACCAATGATATTTTGAAAGATTGAAACTTTCCGAAAATTTTCTGTATTGCACAACTCTACCTAAAAACTAGGTTATATTGCCACGTTTTGCAGTTTCATAAGTCAAAAAAAATTCCGAGACCCTACAGATGTGGCCACCCACATATAGTATTATTTAGCCACTTAAATTTAACCTGATGACAATGATATTTTGAAAGATTGAAACTTTCCGAAAATTTTCTGTATTGCATATCTCTACTTAAAAACTAGGTTATAGTGCCACGTTTTGCAGTTTGGTTAGTCAATAAAAATTCCGAGACCCTACAGATGTGGCCTCCCACATATAGTATTATTTAGCCACTTAAAAGTATGTAGTTTTAACGTGATGACAATGATGTTTTGAAAAAATAACTTTCCGCAATTTTTCCATATTTGCCTTTCTCTACGTATAATGTAAATTTCACTGCCGCAATTTGCAGTTTGCAGCTTTAATAAGTCAATAAAAATGCTGCGGCCATACAGGTGTGGCTAGCCACATATAGTATAATTTAACCTAAAATATGTAGTTTTAACGTGTTAGCAATGATGTTATGGGACATTGAAACTTTCCGGAAATTTTCCATATTTATTCAACTCTTTGCAGTTTGCTTCTTTGGTAAGCCTATAAAAATGCTGAGGTCATATAGCATCATTTCAGATATGGCCTCTCACATATATAATTATGTAGATAAATAAAATCATGATTGCTAACAATTAAGTTTTGAAAAATTTAAACTTTCCGGAAATTTTCCATATTGCCCCTCTCTCTTTAAGAACAAGATTCCCTTGCTACACTTTGTAGTTTGTAGCTTTAGAAAGCCAATAAAAATGTCGAGGCCATATAGTGTCTCCACAGGTATGGCCTCTCATATATAGTAATATTTAGCCACCTAAAAGGATGTGGATTTAGCGTGTAAACAACAATGTTTTGAAAGATTGAAAGTTTCCGGAAATTTTCCATATTTGCCCATATTTACCTAAAAACTCTACTAGGTTCCACTGCCACGTGTTGCAGTTGCCGCTTTGGTAAGACAATAAAAATCTCGAAGCCATGTAGGTGTGGCCAGCCACATATAGTATAATGAACCAACCTAAAGTTATGTAGTTTTATCGTGTTAACAATGATGTTTTACAAAATTGAAAAAATACGGAATTTTTCCATATTTGCCCATCTCTACCCAAAGCCTATATTTAACTGCAACGTTTTGCAGTTTGCAGCTTTGGTAAGCCAATAAAAATACCGGGAGCATGAATTGTCTCCACAGACGTGACCTCTCACAAATACTCTCATTTAGCCACCTACAAATATGTAGTTTTGACGTGTTAGCAATGATATTTTGAAACTTAAGAAAATTTTCTGTGTTGCATATCTCTACCTAAAAACTAGGTTACACTGCCACGTTTTGCAGTTTACAGCTTTGGTAAGTCAACAAAAATGCCGGGGCCCTGCAGATGTGGCCACCCGCATATAGTATTATTGAGCCACTTAAAAGTATGTAGTTTTAACGTGATGACAATGATGTTTTAAAAAAATTGAAACTTTCCGTCATTTTTCCATATTTGCCTTTCTCTACGTATAATCTAAATTCCACTGCCACCTTTTGCAGTTTGCAGCTTTAATACGTCAGTAAAAATGCTGCGGCCATACAGGTGTGGCCACCTAGATATAGTATAATTTAGACACCTAAAATATGTAGTTTTAACGTGTTAGCAATAATGTTTTGGGACATTGAAACTTTCCGGACATTTTCCATAGTTATTCATATTTATACAACTCTTTGCAGTTTGCTGCTTTGGTAAGCCAATAAAAATGTGAACAATTGTGTTTTGAAAAAATTGAAACTTTCCAAAGATTTTCAATATTTGCCTTTCTCTACATATAATCTAAATTTCACGGCCACGTTTTGCATTTTGCATCTTTAATAAGTTAATAAAAATGCTGCAGCCATATAGCATCCCCTCAGTCGTGGCTTCTCACATATGGAATTACATAGCTAAATAATATAATAGACAATAGATTCCTCTGCTACATTTTGCAGTTTGTAGCTTTAGTAAGCCAATAAAAATGTCGAGGCCATATAATGTCTTCACAGGTGTGGCCTCACACATATAGTAATATTTAGCCACCTAAAAGTATGTGGATTCAGCGTGTCAACAATAATGTTTTGAAAAATTGAAAGTTTTCAGAAATTTTCCATATTTGCCCATTTCTACCTAAAAGCTCTACTAGGTTTCACTGCCATGTATTGCAGTTTGCAGCCTTGGTAAGTCAATAAAAATGTCGAGGCTTTGCAACATAAAATTATGTAGTTTTTAGCGTTTTAATAATGATGTGAAAGATTTAAATTTTCCGAAAATTTTCTATATTGCCCATCTCTACCTAAAGCAAGATTTCTCCGCTACGTTTTGCAGTTTGCAGCTTTGGTAAGTCAACAAAACTGCCCAGATCACATAGTGTCTAAACAGGTGTGGCCTCTCACATGTAGTTTTATTTAACCCCATAAAAGTATGTAGTTATAGCATGTTAACAATGATGTTTTGAAAGATTGAAACTTTCCGGAAATATTATATGATTGCCTAAATCTGCTGAAAAACTAGGTTCAACTGCCACGTTTTGCAGTTTGGAGCTTTAGAATTCACAAGAAATGCTTTAAAAAAATTTATAAGGTCTCCAATAACCCCGAGATATAGGACGACATTAAATTAAAAATCTTAGCAACTCTGAGAAAATTTCAGTAATTTTTAAAAACTTTCAGCAACTGAGAAAAATTCTCTGTATTTCTCAGTGGAAACTCTCTTTAATGTAACTTTCAAAATGGAGAGTTACATTAAAATTATAAAAATTTCCCAGAAGTTTGTGCAACTCTAAGTAAAATTTTAAATTTCAAAACCTATAAAGTAAAATTTTGATCTAATTCTTTCTAGTTAAAACGGCATTTATGTCAGATTTAACCATCTCTAACCACTCTGAGAAAGACGCAAGTTACTTATTTTTAAAGATAGACACATGAAGTGGGTACTCATTTTCGGCTAATTTATTCCAATTAAGACCCTACTGTTAACAGATTCGATGTATCTCTAAGCCAATCCAAAAAAAATAAACCTTTTACTTTCAAAATATCCCTATGAAGTGGAAACACACTAAAAAAAACATATATCAATTAAAACGATGCTGTTGACAGATTTGATGTATCTCTGACCCACTCCAAAAGAAGTTTAATTTTTTCTTTCACATTACTACTATGGAATGGAAAATTATTTTTACTTAATTCTTTCCAATTAAAATAACCTTATTTTCTATCTTTAACCCATTCTGAGAAAAACGTATGTCGCCTATTTTTAAAGATAGACCCACGAAGTGGGTACACAATTTTAGCAATTTTTCCCAATTAAGATGACGCTGTTGTTAGATTTGACGTATGTCTAACCTAATCCGTGAAAAGCATAAACTACTGCATTTTCTAGCAATTTTTTTCTAAATAAAACGTAAGTATTTTGATCTAATTATTTCCAATAAAAATGGCGTTTATGTTAGATTTGACCATCTCTAACCACTCTAATAAAGACGTAAGTTACTTATTTTTAAAGATAAGCTAAAAATTAGTTTCCATAAAGTAGAAACTCATTTTCAGCTATTTCTACCAATTAAAACGATGATGTTGACAGATTTGAAGTATCTTTGATCCAATTTAAAAAAAGTTAAATTTTTCTTTCACATTACTACTATGGAGTGGAATAATAATTTTATTTACTTCTTTTCAATTAGAATGGTCTTATTGTCAGATTTGGCTATCTCTAACCCACTCTGAAAAAAAAACGTATGTTGTCTAATTTTAAAGATAGACCTATGAAGTGGGTACTCATTTTCGGATAATTTTTTCCAATTAAGACGCCGATGTTAACACATTCGATGTATCTGCATCCCAATCCCAAAAAAAGGTAAATTTTTACTTTTAAAATATTTTTGTGAAGTGGATATTTAGTTTAACCTAATTTTGTCCAATTAAAACGGCGTTATTGTCAAATTTCACTGTCTGTAACCTACTCGTGAGAAAGATGTAAGTTTCTCATTTTGATTTTTAAAGATAGGCTCATGAATTTTTTCACATTACTACTATGGAGTGGAAAATTATTTTTACTTAATTCATTCCAATTAAAATGACCTTATTGTCTATTTTTAACCCATTCTGAGAAAAACGTATGTTGCCTATTTTTAAAGATAGATTATTTTCGAATAAAGAAGAGGTGCATTACTTGTCCCAATCCTGCTAACTTCACCAACAATTTAAAGATAGACCCATGAAGTGGGTACTCATTTGCAGCTATTTTTTCCCAATTAAGATGATGCTGGTGTTAGATTTGACGTATCTCTAACCTAATCCGTGAAAAGCGTAATCTACTACATTTTCTAGAAAATTTTCTCTAAATAAAACGGTCCTGTTTTTGGAGTTGTTTCTTTAAAGTCTGAAGTGTGTGTGCATTTTCAACATTTTTTTCAATAAATACGATGCTGTTGTCAAATTTGATGTATTTCTAATTAAAAAAAAAATTATTTTCAAAACCTATAAAATAGAAAAGTTCTTTGATTTAATTATTTCCAATAAAATTGGGGTTTATGTTAGATTTGACCATCTCTAACCACTCTAATAAAGACGTAAGTTACTTATTTTTAAAGATAAGCTAAAAATGAGTTTCAATAAAGTAGAAACTCATTTTTAGCTATTTCTATCAATTATAACGATGATGTTGACAGATTTGATGTATCTTTGATCCAATTTAAAAAAAGTTAAATTTTTCTTTCACATTACTACTATGGAGTGGAAAAATAATTTTATTTACTTCTTTTCAATTAGAATGGTCTTATTGTCAGATTTGGCTATCTCTAACCCACTCTGAAAAAAAAAACGTATGTTGTCTAATTTTAAAGATAGACCTATGAACTGGGTACTCATTTTCGGATAATTTTTTCCAGCTAAGACGCTGATGTTAACAGATTCGATGTATCTCCATCCCAATCCAAAAAAAAATGTAAATTTTTACTTTTAAAATATTCCTGTGAAGTGGAAATTTAGTTTAACCTAATTTTGTCCAATTAAAACGGCGTTATTGTCAAATTTCACTATCTGTAACCTATTCGTAAGAAAGATGTAAGTTTCTCATTTTGATTTTTAAAGATAGGCTCATGAATTTTTTCACATTACTACTATGGAGTGGGAAATTATTTTTACTTAATTCTTTCCAATTAAAATGACCTTATTGTCTACCTTTAACCCATTCTGAGAAAAACGTAAGTTACTTACTTTTAAAGATAGACCCATGAAGTGGGTACTCATTTTCGGCTAATTTATTTCAATTGAGACGCTACTGTTACCAGATTCGATGTATCTCTAAGCCAATCCAAAAAAAGTAAACCTATTACATTCAAAATATCCCTATGAAGTGGAAACTTATTTTAACCTAATTTTCTCCAATTAAGACGGCGTTAAAGTTAAATTTGACAACCTGTAACCCACACTGAAAAAGATATATCAATTAAAACGATGTTGTTGACATATTTGATGTATCTCTGACCCACTCCAAAAAAAGTTAATTTTTTTCTTTCACATTACTACTATGGAGTGGAAAATTATTTTTACTTAATTCTTTTTGAGAAAAACGTATGTTGCCTATTTTAAGATAGACCCATGAAGTGGGTACTCATTTGCAGCTATCTTTTCCCAATTAAGATGATGCTGTTGTTAGATTTGACGTATCTCTAACCTAATCCGTAAAAAGCGTAATCTACGACATTTTCTAGCAAATTTTTTCTAAATAAACCGGTCCTGTTTTTGGAGTTGATGTATCTCTAACCAACAGAAAAACGTATGTTTCTTTAAAGACAGACCCGTAAAGTATGTATGCATTTTCAGCATTTTTTTTTCAATAAATACGATGCTGTCGTCAAATTTGATATATTTCTAATAAAAAAAAAAATAAATTTTTATTTTCAAAACCTACAAAATAGAAAAGTATTTTGATCTAATTATTTCCAATAAAAACAGCGTCTATGTCAGATCTGACCATCTATAACCACTCTAATAAAGACGTAAGTTACTTATTTTTAAAGATAAGCTAGAAATGAGTTTCCATAAAGTAGAAACTAATTTTCAGCTATTTCTATCAATTAAAACGATGATGTTGACAGATTTGATGTATCTTTGATCCAATAAAAAAAAAGTTAAATTCTTCTTTCACATTACTACTATGGAATGGAAAAATAATTTTATTTAATTTTTTTCAATTAGAATGGTCTTATTGTCAGATTCGACTATCTCTAACCCACTCTGAAAAAAAAACGTATGTTGTCTAATTTTAAAGATAGACCTATAAAGTGGGTACTCATTTTCGGATAATTTTTCCAATTAAGACGCTGATGTTAACACATTCGATGTATCTGGATCCCAATCCAAAAAAAAGGTACATTTTTACTTTTAAAATATTTCTGTGAAGTGGAAATTTAGTTTAACCTAACTTTGTCCAATTAAAACGGCGTTATTGTCAAATTTCACTGTCTGTAACCTACTCGTGAGAAAGATGTAAGTTTCTCATTTTGATTTTTAAGGATAGGCTCATGAAGTGGGAACTCATTTTTATATATTTTTTTTAATTAACGATGCTGTTGACAGATTTGATGTATCTCTGACCAAATCAAAGAAAAAGTTAAACTTTTTCTTTCCCATTACTACTATTGTTAGATTTGACGTATCTCTAACCCAATCCCCGAAAAACGCAATCTTGTTAATTTTTTAGATAGAACCATAAAGTGTGCACTTATTTTTGACTATTTTTTTCTAAATAAGACGGTCCTGTTTATGGAGTTGATGTAACTTTAATCCGCTCCGAGAAAAACGTATGTCTCTTTAAAGACAGACCCATGAAGTGTGTGTGCATTTTGAGCAAATTATTTTTTTCATTAAAGACGATGCTCTTATCAAATTTGATGTATCTCTAATTAAAAAAACTAATTTTTACTTTCAAAACCTATAAAGTAGAAAAAAATGTTGATCTAATTCTTTCCAATTAAAACGGCGTTTATGTCAGATTTGACCATCTCTAACCACTCTAAGAAAGACGTAAGTTACTTATTTTTAAAGATAAACCCATGAAGTGGGAACTCATTTTCAGCTATTTTTTTCCATTAAAACGATGACGTTGACAGATTTGTCAAGTTCAAAAAATATCCAGTAACTGAGAGAAATTCTCTGTAGGTCCCGGTCCTTGCTTGTATACTACAATTTCAGAGCGACATTCCCCGCGGGGTAAGCCGCACTTCATAATATATAAACTGAAATTCCAAAAGTAGAGAATTGCTTGGAAATTACAAGTATTTTTCAAAAAGTCCGTGCAATTCTAAGTCATTCCTGGTATTTTCAATAAATTCTTTGGAAAATTCTAAAACTTGTAATAACTGAGGGAAATTCTTTCTAATTTCCAGTTATTGCTTGTACACTTAAATTTCAGAGTGACTTTCCCCGAGGGGTAAGCCGGTCCGGCATATTGTAAGGTCCTTACAATGTATAAATTGATTGAATTGATTTCCAAAATTGGAGAACTAATTCAAAATTTAAAAAAATTCTCAGTATTTCTCCGAGCAGTCTGTGCAGCTGTAAGTCAATCCATGTAATTTCAAGAAATCCTTTTAAAAATTCATAATATTTCCAATATCTCCAAGACATAGAATGTAATTTCATAAAAATCTTATAGTATTATTTAGCCATATAAAAATGTGTAATTTTAGCGTGTTAACAATGATGTTTTTACAGATTGAAAGTTTCTCGAAATTTTCCAGATTTTCAGACCTCTACCTAAAAACTACCCTGCCATGATTTGCAATTTGTAGCTTTGGTAAGTCAATAAAGATGCCGAGGCCCTACAGGTGTAGCTACCCACAAATAGTATAATTTAGCCAGATAAAAGTATGTAGTTTTAGCGTGTTACCAATGATGTTATGAGAGATTGAAACTTTTCGGATATATTCCAGATTTGCTCTTCTCTACCTAAAAACTCAATTGCACTGCCACGTTTTGCAGTTTGCAGCTTTGGTAAGGCAATAAAAATGCTTAAGTTATATAGTGTTTCCCCAGGTGTGGCCTCCTACATAATAATATGGTGTTATTTAGCCACATGTTTAGTTTTAGCGTGTTGACAATGATGTTTTGCAAGATTGGAACTTTCAGGATTTCTTTTGGCTAGCCAATGAAAATGCCTAGGTCACTTAGTGTCGCCTAAAGTTGTCCGTCGAAACCTAAACTGGCATGACTAAACAATCTCCTTCCTCCCACCCCTATATCTTCCTGATTAGATAAGCTTTCCCAATAAAAGCCAAAAACCAATCTCCAAGGTTTCGCAGCGGGATAGAAAACTATCGGAAAGTTAGAGGAGTCGTTCTATTGTGACGCCGCTCCTACATGCGATCCCGGAATAACATTTTGCCAATTGGGTCGTGAAACTTAATCAGAAGGATTTTATCGTTGCTGCTTTTACCCGACCTCAGTTTGTACGAACCGGGTTCGACTACGACGAACGGGAATCGAGTGCCGTATCGTCACATTCCGCTTAATCTTAATCCCGGATTGGGAGCGAGATTAAATGGGAAATTGCAGAAGGATCATGCTTGTAAGTGAGGTCTTGATGAACTTGGCCCATGCAAAAAACGTAATAATTAGGTGACTGACTACGACAGGCAATTATGAGTTCAGCAATAATTATCAATGACGCATGTCTCATTTGAGCTTTTTATGCAGGTTGATTGGTAAAAATATTGAATGTCACATCAATGGTATAGTCTGTAGGCTGCAGGTGTGGCGCCCTTCTCATAAACCAATAATAATGACATGTGACAGAACTGTCTTATCACTCTTGTTAGTTTTCAATTTTGGGGCTTTGTTAGATTACTTTTCTTTCTTATTTGGTGTATTCTTGGAAGTCATGTAGGTATTAAAAAAGTTTGAAGTCTTGTAATTCAATATCTTTAATACGTGACGTGACACGGCATGTGACATTTAGTAGGTTGTGGGTCCAGTATCAGAACATAAATCATAAGAAAAAAAGTGTTGTGTGGTATGCTACTGATTTACTTGGTGGAATAAAATTCAAGGAACATGTCTGAAAGAAAAGATAATGATTTCTACGTGAAACCACTTGACGCAAATGGATACACAAATTGGGAATATCAAAATGTGCCGCATATATTAACTCAAGAACCACCAACCCCTACAGCCGTTGATGATAAACCCTTAAAAAAATTCAACGTAATTTTACCAATAATTAAATTACCAACGAATATTTAACCAAGTTTAATCAAGCAATCAGTGAGTTGTTGGTAAAAATTTTGAGAAAAGTGTTGCTATTTTGTCCTTAGTGCCAGAGTTCTATCAAGCAGGAACAGCAAGTCATGAGAGGTCAAGTAGATGTGCATTTTGTGAAGAGCAAACTATTACTAGAAGCTCGCCTAGGAAAAACTCCGAGACAATTGTAAAATAGGGCAGTTTTTGGAAAATCACCAAGAGGAAATAGATGAAATTTTTCCAGAGAAAATTTCGGAAATAACACATGGGGTAGAAGTGCAAGTAAATTTGGTCAACACCTGATTCGATACAATTTAATTTTTTCTTTCAATGGTATTATTGTACACAAAGAGAAAAATGTTCTCAAAACAGTTAACGTTACTTTAAGAAATCCTTAAGGAGCTTACAATGCAACACAGTATCAGCAAGAGCTTGGAGATAACAGTCCATTATCCTTTAAAACCAAAGAAAATATATTAAAAATGCTAAGACTGGCAATTTTACTATTTTTTTTCTTTCTTTCTTCAGCTACAAATACAACCTTGGAGCCTCTGCTTTAGAGACAACTTATTAAGATAAAATTTAAACTCTATCTATAAAAGAAACCTCCGGAATAGACTTATAGTTCTTTCTGAACTTAGTAAATTCTAAAATCAATCTGATAGTTTCGTCGAACATAGTGCGTATAATCTGGGTTTGTTTTCAAACCCAGGGTGAGTTTCAGAGCAGCACCGGTTTTTATAGATTGTTAAATGTAAATAAGTAGATACCTATATCTATTTTTAAATAATAATTCATTGGATTTACCAGTTATGAAATGTCACACAACACGTCCATATGACTATCACTTGCTTTAAAAGAATCAAAATTAAATCCAAGCTTCCTAGAAGGAAATGGAACGAATGAAATATTGTCTCATTCAGCACACATTTGAACATTAACGACATTATAAGAAAAGCTAATATAAAATTATCAACAATTTGAATGAAGATTTGGGCTACTGGATAACTTCTAGTTAAATATATCTCAAATCAATTTGAGATTTAAAGTCTAGTGTCCAGTGAAGTTCCAGTAAAGTCCACTGAAGTTCTTTGAAGTCCAATGAAGTCCTTAAATATTACTTGGAGTATATGTTGTAATGTGAAGTTAGGGTACAAATTTCAGTCAGGTGTTTACCCCTCAGATTTCACCTTCTAAACATTCTTAATCAGAATTTGGAGACCCTTACACTCTCACCAAGCTGGGCCAGCTTGGTCGTAGCTGAGCTGTTTAGTCATGTGTCGTCCTTGTCTGGTCTTCGTTTGCTCGGAGTTTCGTATAGCTGCTGGATGTTTTTTTTTCAATAAAGTGGAATGTTATTCCTGAACTGTAACGCATTTCGCATATGAAAGAGCCCTGTGGAAGACCTCAATAAAGTTCGAAACCTTTATATCGGTATTCTGGTGGGCCAGGATACCAACGTCAAATCAAACATGATCTCAAAGTTTCGTCTGATATTTTACTAGGTTGGTCGGCCATAGTCATTTTTGTTTGACATCGATTCTGCTTCTGGCTGTCATAAAACTGGCAGATCACCTAATTTTCAACAAATCTGATTGGTTGAATATCAGCTTATCTGCCACTTTTATGTCAACCAAACTAGAACCGGTCTGAAACATAAATGACTCATATTACGTTCCTTAAGGGGCACATACCAAATAACGTAATTTTGGAATGGTCAATGGTCAATACAATATAAAAGTAGCGACACAAAAGCAGGAAATTTTATGTATCAGCAGCAACAGACAAGCTAATTAGCGTCAAGGGCGCTTTGGATACGTATTAACTCGAGTTTCTCTGTTCGAACATTGCAAGAACACTATTTCAGTGTACTTTTTGAAAATAAAAAGGTACTCATCATGAGGAGAAAACATATTGTATTTACAAAAAACAACTGGCAGTTTACATGTTATTAAGTCTAACTTGGAAAATCAGCCAGTTGAACAATGGTATAATGGTAAAATCGGTCATCAACAGAATCTTATGAAATTTGCTTCTAGAGTAAGCTCTAGAGTAAGCAAACTCGCTGGCCTATGTACACCCTAAGTGACGACAGAAAACCTGGAAGAATCCTGGAAGTGGTATTAACTGACAACTTTTCCAGACATTATCGAAAAAAGTACTTTGAGACTTTTATCGACCACTTCTCTGACATTCCAGTTAGTTTTTTGAGGTCAGAAAAGAGTGAGGTACTAGGCGTTTTTGAAGAGTATATACCTATTGCATAAGTAAAATTTGGAACTAAAATTGAAAATCTCCATTGTGAGGATATTCCTCGAAGTTTTATAGTGCCAAGGAGGATATCCGGATCCAGGACACTAGCGCCTACAATCCCAGACAAAATGGAGTAGCTGAAAGACTCAATGGAACTTCATTGGAACGATCCCTAATTTTCGATTCAAAGCTGAACAAAGACCTTTGGGGTAAAGCTATAGGAACACCTGTGTACTAAGCTAATCGTATAGGCACCAGGGTTTTAAATGGGGTTACTCCTGCGGAAATATGGAGTAGGATGGTAGAAACCAAATTTTAAGGAGCTAGAGCTTTTTGGTTGTGATGCTTACACTTTAAGACCCAAGGAACTAACCATTAAAAACTTGCTGCTCACAATGAAAAAACTTATCATTGTTAGTTACAGTCATAATTGTTACGGACTGTGGGATAATACAAAGTGGAAAATTGTCATTGGTCTTAACGTTATTTTGAATGGAAGTTGGTGACTATAGGCCAAGAAAAGTAATTAATGCACATAGCAATGGCCAGGAAGACTAGAAGGAAAAACAACTAGAAACAGAAAACCACCCCAATGAAAGCGAGACAAAGCATAGGCCAAGAGAAGAAATTCGCGATTTTGAGCTAGAGCTTTTTGGTTGTGATGCTTACACTTTTTAGACCCAAGGAGCTAACCATTAAAAACTTGCTGCTCACAATGAAAACGTATCATTGTTTGTTAATGTAATAATTGTTACGGACTGTGGGATAATACAAAGTGGAAAATTGTCATTGGTCTTAATGTTATTTTTAATGGAAGTTGGTGACTGTAGGCCAATAAAAGTAATTAATGCACATAGCAATGGCCAGGAAGACTAGAAGGAAAAACAACCAGAAACAGAAAACCACCCCAATGAAAGCGAGACAAAGCATAGCCCAAGAGAAGAAATTTGCGATTTTGGATCACAAAAAAATTTAAAGAAATAGAAAACCATGATCATATTTAAAGGACTACCTCCTAGATGGTAAAGTTGAGTTGTTTCCAGTTGAGTTGAGTGACGTTTGGTTGCTCGATGCTACTTCTTTCTATGAAGAGAAGTATACTCCAGTGATGACCTATTTTTTTCCTATATTTCATGGTTTTTTCAAGCTCACTCAAAGCAAACGTGAGAAAAAAGGTTTAATGGACATTTATGTGATTCAAAAACTCTGTCTAGTGATGTGCTATAGTCTAAAGCCCGAGAGCTGTTAAAGAAAAGACAACAGAACAAAAGTGCTCATTTATATCATATGACATCACATCCCCACCCAAAATTTTTACCGCATGACTTATTGTGAGACTATTATCCCTATGAAGATAGAAACGTTGACTTTTATTCAATAAACCATGAATTCTTTCTGAAGCTTTTATAATATATTAAAAGAGGAATACTCGGTCAAATTGAGATAACGTGACGTGCCAATTGGACTGCAAAATTGAATAGAAAAGGGGAGAATGTCTTCAAGACAGTTAACGTTACTGTAAGAAATCCATCAACATCAAAAGCTTGGAGATGACAGTCCACTACCCTTACCAACCAAAGAAAATATATAAAAAATTATAAAAAAATAGTAAGAATGGCAACAACACCCTGAGAGTTTATTAATGTGATGGATCATATTTGCTTTGATGTTTATGGATTTTTTCTTTCTTCAGCTGCAAATACAGTCTTGGAGCCTCTGCTCTAGAGACAATTATTAAGACAACATTTAAGCTCTATTTATAAAACAAACCTCTGAATCAGAGTTATAGTTCTTTCTGAATCTGAGTAAATTTTAAAACCAATCTGGTAGTTTTATCGAGAATAGTACGTAGAATCTGGGTTTGTCTTCCAGAGCAGCACTAGTCTTTTTACAATTTTAAATATAAATAAGTTGATATCTATATTTTTGACTAATAAATCATTGGACTTAACAGTTATGAAATGACACATAACACGTCATGACCGAAAATAGTATATTGTGTATCTAGTAGTAAAAGCGATATATTCTCGGCCGACGATGTAAATTGATAGCCGAGGCGCAGCCGAGGATAGCAATCAAAGGAGGTTGTACCTGCTCCTACGAGGTACACAAACTATTTTTTCTAAAATCATTCTTACTAAAAAAAAGGTGTTTTATGATTTGAATGCTTGATTTGATGAGTTGAATTTTCCAGGCCCAGGTCTGGAATATTTACCTATTATCAATTGTCTTCATAGTAACGTTAAACATCCTGGAACTGGTTGTTTTGCAGCCCCAGGTTAGAAAATAATGAGTACTCGTTAAATTTCAGAAAAAGTTACTTTATGAGTTTTATCGTCCACTCTTCTGACTTTCCAGTTTGCTATATGCGGTAAGAAAAGGGTGAGGTCCTAGGCGTTCTTGAAAAGCATATGTATTGTAAAAGTAAAATTTGGAACTAAAATTGAAAACTTCCGTTGTGATAATGGTGTAGAATATCCTTCGAAGTTTTATTGTACCAAGAAGGGTATCCGGATTCAGGACATACACACGATCCCTAATTTTCGAGTCAAAGCTGAACAAAGACCTTTGGGGTGAAGCTATAAGAACAGCTGTGTAGTCAGCTAATCGTATAGGCACCAGGGTGTTAAATGGGGTTACTCCTGCAAAAATATGGAATAGTATGGTAGAAACCAAGTTTGAAGGAGCTAGAGCTTTTCGGTTGACACGCTTGCACTTTAAGAGCCAAAGAACTAAACATATAAAACTTGTTGCTCACAATGAAAACTTATCATGGTTAGTTATGGTATGGTTATAATTGTTACGGACTGTGTGATAGTACAAAGTGGAATATTGTCATTGGTCTTAATGTTATATTGAATGGAAGTTGGTAACTGTACGCCAACAAAAGTAATTATTGATCATATCAATGGATCATATCAACCAGGAAGACTAGAATGAAAATCAACCAGAAACAGAAAACCACCACAATGAAAACGACACAAATAATACTTTGCGATTTTGGAACACAAAAAAGCCAAAGAAATAGAAAATCATCGTCATATTTAGAAGACTACCACCTAGATGGTGAAATTGAGTTGATTGCAGTTGAGTTGTTGAATTGAGTCACGTTTGGTTGTTCGATGCTACTTCTTTCGATGAAGAGAAGTATGCTTCAGTGATAATCTATTTTTTTCACCTTTTCCACGGTTTCTTCGAGCTCACTCAAAGCAAACTTAAAGAGACAACAGAACAAAAGTGTTCATTCATATCATGGGCCATCACATCCCCCCTCAAAGTTTGTACCGCATCACTAATTGTGAGACACTGTTGAAACATACTTGAAAAGATCTCTAAGAAGATAGAAACGTTGACTTTTATTCAATAATCAATGAATTCTGAAGCTTTTATAACATATTAAAACAGGAATATTCCAATTGTCAAAAATCCAACTGTCCAAATTTAATAAAATCTCTTCTACGCTTGTAACCTCGCCGTATCCAGACCATGGAATCTACACCACTTTCACATGTAGTTTAGAAAGTATCATTTGTATTTTAGAACGGTCACATGGATTTCAGAATATGTCACTTGTATTTCAGGATAGTGATTTTGATTTTAAAAATCATCAATTGTATTTCAGAATAGTCACTTGTATTTCAGAAAACTACACTTTAATTTCAGGACAATCAAATAGATTTTAGAATATATCACTTGTATTTCAGAAGGCGTCACTTGTAGTTTAGAAGATATCACTTAAATTTCAGAAAATATTTTGGAAACAAAGTTTGTTATTTGGATTTTTGTGGAGTTCTTCAAAAAGGTAAGTACAGTGCAAAAGTGAAGGACTCAAAAACCACTTTAACATAATATATTTCCTAAAAAAATTGACTTTACTCGCCCAACTTAGCATTTCTTTTAATGCTGCCATCTTAGTAATGCAAGATATACCAGTTGGACTAAATTTTATATTTGCCAAGAGTAAATTGTTGTCATTGTTAAATTTTGTGTATGTATCAAGTATAATTTATACAATATAATAAAAGAAAACTCGGTTGTAGCTGCATCGCATGCTTTTTTAATCCGATTCTGAAGATAGTATGTATACATTCATTTTCTGAAATTTAAATGACGAACTCTGACATACATCTGAACTTTTCTGAAATACAAATGACTAATCTAAATTCCAACTGATGGTTTCTAAAATACATGTGACGCTTCTAAATTTCAAATGATAATTTTTAAAATTCAACTGACTGTTCTGAAATACAAGTGATGATTTCTGGAATACAAGTGATATAGCTGAAATCCAAGTGACGTTTTCTAAAATACAAATGATACTTTCTAAACTACATGTGAAAATGGTGTAGAGATTCCAGCTATTAATATGGATTAGCATTATCTCAGACAATTCTTATCTTTCAGATTATCAGGCTCTGCCTTCAAATCTGTCGGCTGAATAATAGTTTACTGGTGTTAGCTCGAAAAATAATGAAACTACTTTACAGAAGAATGGGTCATCATCTGAACCTTATGAAATGTGCATCTACACCATTTTCACATGTAGTTTAGAAAGTATCATTTGTATTTTAGAATAGTCACTTGGATTTCAGAAATTATCACTTGTTTTTCAGAATAGTGGTTTCGATTTTGGATTGGAGCCTACAATCACAAGCAAAATGGAGTAGCTGAAAGACGCCATAGGACTTTCTTGGAACAGACAAGATCCTTAATTTTCGATTCGAAGCTGAACAAAGACCTTTGGGGTGAAGCTATAAGAACAGCTATGTACTAATGTAATCGTATAGGCACAAGGGTGTTAAATGAGGTTACTCATGCAGAAATGTGGAGTAGTATGGTAGAAACCAAATTTCACGGAGCAAATGCTGTTTTGTTGTGATACTTACACTTTAAGACCCAAGGAACTACACATTTAAAACTTGCTGCTCACAATGAAAACTTAACATGGTTAGTTACTGTCATAATTTTTACGGACTGTGGGATAGTATAAAGTGGAAAATTGCCATTGGTCTTAATGTTATTTTGAATGGAAGTTGGTGACTGTAGGCCAACAAAAGTAATTAATGCGCATAGCAATGGCCAAGAAGACTACACCATTTTCACATGTAGTTTAGAAAATATCATTTGTATTTTAAACAGTCACTTGGATTTCAGAATATATCATTTGTATTTCAGAATAGTGATTTTGATTTTAGAAATCGTCAGTTGCATTTCAGAATAGTCACTTGTATTTCAGAAAACTACACTTGTATTTCAGAACAATCATATAGATTTTAGAATATATCACTTGTATTTCAGAAGGCGTCACTTGTAGTTTAGAAGATATCACTTGAATTTCAGAAATTTTTTTGGAAACCAAGTTTGTTATTTGTATTTCTGTGGAGTTCTTCAAAAAGATACAGTGCAAAAGTGAAGGACTCAAAAACCACTTCAACACGATTTATTTTCTAAACAATTGGACTTTATTCGCACAACTTAGCATTTCTCTTAGTGCTGCCGTCTTAGTACTTATTATACCAGTTGGTCTAAATTTTATATTTACCAAGAGTAAATTGTTGTCATTGTTAAATTTTATGTGGATATCAAGTATAATTTATACAATATAAAAAAAGGAAACTCTGTTGTAGCATGCTGCGTTTTCAATCCGATTTTGAAGATAGTATGAAATATGTTAGTTTTCTCAAATTTAAATGACGAATTCTGAAGTACATCTGAAGTTTTCTGAAATACAAATGACTAATCGGAATTCCAACTGATGGTTTCTAAAATACATGTGACGCGTTTAAATTTCAAATGATACTTTCTAAAATTCAACTGACTATTCTGAAATACAAGTGATGATTTCTTGAATTGAAGTGATATATCTGAAATCCAAGTGACGTTTTCTAAAATACAAATGATACTTTCTAAACTACATGTGAAAATGTTGTAGAAGGATAATCAACCAGAAACAGAAAACCACCTCAATGTAAACGACACATATGATACCCCAAGTAAAGAAATTCGCGATTTTGGAACAAAAAAAAGCCCAAGAATTAGAAAGCCATTGTCATATTTAGAAGACTCCCACCTAGATGGTGAAGTTGAGTAGATTGCAGTTGAGTTGCTGAGTTCCATCCATTTTTTTTCATCTCTTTCATGGTTTCTTCAAGTTCACTCAAAACAAACGGAGTGAGAAAGGAGGTTTCATGGACATTTTTGTGAACCAGAAACCTTGTCTACACCATTTTCACATGGAGTTTAGAAATTATCATTTGTATTTTAGAACAGTCACTTGGATTTCAGAATATATCAGTTATATTTCAGAATAGTGATTTTGATTTTAGAAATCGTCAGTTATATTTCAAATTCGTCACATGTATTTTATAAAACTACACTTGAATTTCAGAACAATCATTTAGATTTTAGAATATATCACTTGTATTTCAGAAGGCGTCACTTATAGTTTAGAAGATATCTCTTGAAGTTCAGAAAATTGTTTTGGAAACAAAGTTTGTTAATTGCATTTGTGTGGAGTTCTTCAAAAGAGTGAGTACAGCGCAAAAGTGAAGGACTGAAAAACCACTTCAACACAATATATTTTTAAAAAAATTGGACTTTATTCGCACAACTTGTAGTAATGGAAGATATACCAGTTGGACTAAATTTTATATTCGCCAAGAGTAAATTGTTGTCATTGTTAAATTTTATGTGTATGTCAAGTATAATTTATACAATAAAAAAAAGAAACTCTGTTTTAGCTGCATCGCATGCTTTTTCAATCCGATTTCGAAGATAGTATGTAATTCATTTATTTTCTGAAATTTAAATGACGAATTCTGAAATACATCTGAACTTTTCTGAAATACAAATGACTAATCTAAGTTCCAACTGATGGTTTCTAAAATACATGTGACGCTTCTAAATTTCAAATGATACTTTCTAAAATTCAACTGACCATTTTGAAATACAAGTGATGATTTCTGGAATACAAGTGATATATCTGAAATCCAAGTGACGTTTTCTAAAATACAAATGATACTTCCTAAACTACATGTGAAAATGGTGTAGTTGTGAGACACTGTTGAACAGTGTTGAAAAAGATCTCTATAAAGATAGAAACGTTGACTTTTATTCAATAATTAATGAATTCTGAAGCTTTTATAATACATCAAAAGACGAATATTCGGTCATATTGAAATAACGTGACGTGCCAATTGGACTGTAAAATTTAATAAAATCTCTTCTATGCTTGTAACAGCTCCGTATCCACGCTTATTAGAACTCCAATATTGAATGGAATATAGGGATTCCAGCTATTAATATGGATTAACATTATCTCAGACAAGCCTTACGAGGATTTCTCCTCGCTGCTCGAGTTCTGTTATAATATGAGACTTTGCCAGCCTTTATCGTTCAGTTATAGTTTTTTTCTAAAAGTAAACTTCAAAACAGCAAAAACGAGAGACTTAAATCATAAATTCGTGGTCCATCTCAAATCAGTGAGCTTAACTCGAGACTTAACTCTGTCACAGCCTAATCTGTTTTTGCAGTATATGGGTCAAGTTTGCTTAGTCGTCTTATCGGATAATATTGCTTGCTAGAGGGCCACTTTGAGAATTAATGCCGGCTTATGCCCATCGACCGCAGATATACTGTCCGAGGCACAATCGCCCAATCGCCGCACAAAGGCCGAGTTTCAAATTTATAATTTATCGACATATAAAGTTGAGCTTCACTGACGAGAGTGATTACAATAAACAGCTCATCTCGCTTGCAGATCAAATTAATACTATGCATAATGCATTCTATTATTGGAGTAGTTATTGCTTTCGACGTGGAATAGAGCCCTCAGAGCATTCGGTGTAAAAGCACTTAGTTAGACATGAGAACTAAAGTGGAGATTTTTGACTCTTCAAATTAATTGAGGATTTTTTAATTTTGTGATTAGTTTTGCAATTTTTGTGAACAAATTGACAGTGACGGAGCAGTCATAGCACTCAGCGAAAAAAACGCCTAAATTACTAAATAAAAACTGACGCGTGGTTTGACTATTGATATTCGCGTCACAGTAAAGTATTACTAACTGGTCCTGAATGTTCAGAAAAAGGACTTAACGTTTTGTTTAATTTAGTGAAAATTTAGTATAAAATCTTATTGTAATAAACAGAGCGGATCCTTTATAGGAGTAGGTCGAATCCTCGGAGTAGTGGAAACGATCAGTGTGAGCGTATTAATTCGTTTGAGGTTTGGGCGAGTGTTCCTCGTTTTTTCTACTATTGATAACTTGATTAATATATAAATTATAAAATCGACAAAAGGGGGAAAAACTACGTTTTAGGCGCCATTTTGAAGGGGAAGGAAGCTACTGAAAATTTAAATTTTGCATATTTTTTACATATTTTTGTCACTTCTTTTATATGAGAATATTTTTGATAAAATCTACGACAATTTATTTCGGTCGAAAATTTTGACGATCTTCCCCCTTTGAAATTTTTGAGATTTTCACATTTTTCTCTTTCACTTCTAAAAGGTAAGATTTCTCAATATGTAGGTATATGTTGTATAAAGAGGTCATTGAGCTATCAGATACATCAATCAGAACAAAGCTGCCTTTCACGGTTTTCGAGAAAAATAAAAAAAAAGTGCGAAATTTGTACCTCATTTTTGGGCCACCCGTGCTCAGTTAATGTTCTAGGCAAACATTCAAAAATTAGCTCAGCGTGTAGCGCTATTCTTCTACTTTCTTAGCTCCTCTTACAAATTTTTGGATAAATCTTTATCGAAACGAGATATGACCTGTTAAATGCCGGAATGCACGATTTTGGTCTCCAAATTTAGGTTTTTAGGCTGCTTTGAGAGCTCCATATGCTTAACATAGAAATATCGACTTTTCCCATATAAACCAATAGTAATTGATTTTTTTTAATATTAGGGCATATATTTACGTTTTAGCCAGTATAGGGTGTCACAGCAAAATGCTGTAAAATGCTGCTTTAGATAGTACAGGGTGTCCCAAAAATTGGCAAATATTCCATTTTTAGGAAAGCTAGAAACGTAGCTAGAAACTAGAAAAGCTAGAAACTTATAAATGGCTATAAATTTAGAACTAGTGGATCGATTTTAGTGAATCCAACAGTTTTCTTTTTACTTTCTTCGATGTTTCGGAAATAGAACCCTTCAGTGATCAATTTTCAGACACTTATTGAAAACATTTTTTGCCACTTTTCAAAAATCTAAAATTTATTTGAACATGACCGAAAGTGTTTTTTCTTAATTTACAACTTTTTGTGCTATAACTTTAGAACGGGCGGACCGATTTCATTGAGTCCCAAAGCTTTTTATTAATCTCGATGCCCTCTTTTACCTCCCATCATCAGATGTTCCATTGGTTCAATATTTTCGAAGATACACCCCTTCAGTGTTCAACTTTAAGACACCTTTAGAATCGATTTTTTACCACTTTTAAAAGTAGCTTATAGGTCTAATCTGAGTCGTATTAGTTTGTTACGTTTATAGGGGATTCAAGATTTCTCATGTCCATCAAAAACATAATAAAATTTTATTTTTTTTTTGAAATTGACTAAAAGAATAGGGCATTCTTCTTTTTTTTTTCTCAATTTACAACTTTGACGGGCTATAATTTTAGAACGATTTGACCGTTTTGAGTCGGTACAATAGTCTGTTATTCCCACAGAGGAAGAATTAACTAGAGTCCCTTATTTACAAAATTTGGCTGGCATCATTTCTAAAGGTTCGTTGCGATGTTGCCCGCTCTCAGGGTCCAACTGCATAACCTATATGTTTATATGTTGTGTAGCCAAATGTAGCCGTACAGCACGATCAAAACATAGGTAGAAAATTTTCTTAATTGACGAATTGGCAACAGTGCTCTCAATGCAATGTGTGTGTCAACCTCATTGAACGGATGTCAACCACAAAACGTGCGTGCGAAAGTTTTGTGCGATTTTTGGGTGTTACAAAACATAATAAAATCTTTAATAATAAGGATTAAATGGTGAGATATTACGGCATATGTAAGACTTCTAGTTATATAAAGGTGCGACAGAAATCCTTCGTATCACAGGTAAGTGCATGTATCATGTTTTCACCGATTACCCGACTCGGCGGCCATTTTGTCATTCCTCTCGCGTCGCGCGCCCGCTGTGGTCCATATGCATGTTGGAAGTAAACAAACCTGACAATTTATGATTGACTCACTGAGTCTATCTAGTTTGAAGGTCGATGGTTATTCCTCACGATGTCCTCTTTTACCCAACGTAAGTCCCATTGGTTCAACAGTTTCGAAAAAAGACCTCTTCAGTGGTTACTTTTAGGCACTTTTAGAATCAACTTTCTACCACTTTTACAAAACTAATTAATAAGACTAATCTGACTCGTGCTAAGATTGTTGTGTTTGAATTGAAATTGTCCATTTCAGTAAAAAAAAACAGCGTTAAAAAAATCAAGGATTCAAAAGTGAAACATATTCACTTTAAAAAAAAATCAAGATTCCTAAGTTTGCAATCGTGATGTGCTATAATTTTACAACGAGTAGACCGATTTGCCTGAATCCAATAGTTCTTTTATTCTTCTTTTTATTCTTCTCAAAGCCATCTTCCACCTTCCACCAACGGAAGTCCCATTGATTCAATAGTTTAGGAGATAGATCTCTTCAGTTGTAAATTTTTAGACACATTTACATTGCAAGTTTTTACTACTTTTGAAAAAAGTCGCTTATGGGAATAATATAACTCTTATTAAGTTTGTTACGTTTATATAGCGTATTGAAATTATCTCATTTTGATTAAAAGTAGCATAAAAAATTATATATCTTCTTCTAAAGTACCAAAAGGGAGTGGGGGTTCCTTCTCCTTTTTTCTCAATTTTCAACTTTGAAGGGCTATAACTTTAGAATGAGTGGACCGATTTAAACAAACAGCTTTTTATTCTCGATGTTCTCTTTCACCTCCCATCAACGGTCTCATTGGTTCAATACTTTCAAAGATACCTTGGGTAGAAATATTCAGTGATATTTGCTGATAGATGGAGACAAGGTAGATGCATTAATATCACTGTGGTCCTGACGGCGCATAAGAAAAGTTATCACTTTAAGTAAAACATAAGTGGGTAGAAAGAAAAATCTGTGGAAGAAAACTTGTTAGAGCAATCGAAATTATGCTAAAGATAAGAAAATGTTGAATAAAATATCTTTTCTAGAGTAAATGATTTGATTAACGTAAGGTGGATTAGCAGGATGGAAAGAAAATAGCTATCACAAACAACTTACCAAAATATAAAGAAAAAACACAATGGGAAAACAAACCAAGATATTTGTAGATAGACAGGTACTGCAACGTCTAGGTTAAAAACAAAATATATGGTGAATGAAGAATGTTACTTCTGCAGGGTTTTCCTTCTGAAAATAATAAAATAGCTCTCAAGGAGGTGATGCGTGTTTGGCGTTCCTTGTTGTTGTTATTGCTATTGTCAAATAAAGTCAGTAAAATTAAAATCAAAACATTTTGTCTCTTCTGCCCCTAGCCTGCCTCAAGACTCGGTGACGACTGAGTTCCAAAGGAAACCCAGACAGCAACACTAATTTTACCCCACTTGAATATTCAGATCACCCAATTTTTTTAACAAAACATTGTTACATTTTGTGCATGGGGCTAAGTAACATAAAATGTGTTAAAAAACTGACTTAAAGCAAATTTAACTCCAGTCTAAGCCACTCTAACATAAGTAAAAAAACAGACGTCTCTTGGGCACCCTCTGTACCTCCTCCTCTTCTGCTGGTTACCTTTACTGAACCACTCTGAAGGAGTTCTAGTGCGTCGTGATGTTGGCACTAATGGCTCTTCGATATTCTTTTTTCCTAACTTCTGTTTATATGGTGAGCGTGTAGCTGTCTTGCTCCATCGGGTTGCCCCAGACATTTTATAGCCGAACATTCTCATCTAGAGGCTTGCCTCTTATCAACACATTTTCTCTTATGTTTCGATGTATCAAACGGAAATTCATAAGGAGCAAAGTGGCTCTTTCCTGGTGAGACTGTTTTACAGTTTACAACACGAGCTTGCTCGAAAAGTTACTTTAGCTCCGAATAAAAGATATTTTTTTCTCCACCTTTGAATCATATTTTTTTAATTTTCAACTTTTTAACGTTTAACGTTTAACGACAGATTTTTGGTTTGCAAAGATCTTTTTTGCGCCTCATGGCGTACAAACACGTAAATCAACTCTTTATCAATCAAAGAAACTATTAGGTACTAGCAGGTTGAATTCTAACATCCTACGGTAGACCTATGTCCTGGTTTATTCCTTCAAAAATACATTATAAATTAGCGTTTTCCTGACCGAAGCGACATTCTAAACAGAGTTTGCACCCATTTCTTCACGTGTTTACGAAGTTCGATCTGATTTTCCAACCGGTACACCGAATTCTGGTCTATTTAGCGACGGATTTTTTTTGTTTATACATATATCGGTTTTGTGTTTTGGCTTACAACTATTGCGACTATTGCGTACTAACATATTGCATTTCGACTCCCATAGTATATATTATAAATTGGCCGTGTTCTGAACGAAGCGGCATTCTAAATAATGTTTGCAATCATTTACTCACGTATTTACAGAGTTTGGACCGACATACCGAACGATTCATCGAATTCTGACCGGTTTAACGACGAATTCTTGCGCCTCGTATTGTGCCGCCTACGCGTGAATCAAGTCTTTAACAATAAAAAAAATTGTTAGATATTGACAGATTCCAATCTGATATTCCATAGTCGACTTATGTCTAATTTATTTCTTCTAGAATGCATTCTAAAGTGGCAGTTTCCTAACCAAAGACACTCCCTAAAAAGAGTTTGAACTCTTTTACTCTCGTATTTCATTCACATAATTTCATATTGCAACCACAATTCATATTTCATATCACAATTCATATTTCATCATATTCATACCCACATAATTCGGACCGATGTACCGACCAGTTTACCGAATTGTGAAGGGTTTAACGACTGATTTTTGGTTTGCGAAGATCGTTTTTGGGCCTCATGGCGTACAAACACGTAAACCAACTCTTTAACAATAAAAAAAACTATTGGGTACTAGCAAGTTGAATTCTGACATCCCACGGTAGATCTATGTCTGGTTTAATCCTTCAAAAATACATTATAAATTAGCGTTTTCCTGACCGAAGGGACATTCTAAACAGAGTTTTGACTCCTTTCATCACGTGTTTATAAAGTTCGATCTGATTTTCCAAATGGTTCACCGAATTCTGACCTGTTCAACGACGGATTTTTGGTTGTGCAGAGATCATTTTTGCGCCTCGTGGCGTACAACCACGTGATTTAACTCTTTAACAATAAAAAAACTATTTGGTACTCACAGATTGCATTTCTACTTCCATAGTAGACCTAAGTCTAGTTAATTTCTAATAAAATATATTATAAATTAGCGGTTTCCTGACCAAAGCGACATTCTAAATAATAATATGTGTGCTTTGTGTCCTTTTCAATGCAATGGAACTGCAGATAGCGGGTGTAGGACAATTAAACAGCTACTTCACAGTTGCGAATGCGCCAACGTTTCGATCTTTATTTAGATCTTCTTCAGGGCTAAAAGATATGGTAAATGAACATTCTATAAAAATACTCAATGCATGAACAAAATCATTAAAAGATATCGATCAAAAATACACATAAGCACATCGATAAAATGCATAAAAGTACATATTTGCCAATTAAAAAATTAAAAAATTAAAAAACAAATTTAATGTCTTTATTGTAGAAAGTTAAGTGTATTTGTTAGCTGTTAAATTTGTTTTTTAATTTTTTAATTTTTTAATTGGTAAATATGTACTTTTATGCATTTTATCGATGTGCTTATGTGTATTTTTGATCGATATCTTTTAATGATTTTGTTCATGCATTGAGTGTTTTTATAGAATGTTCATTTCCCATATCTTTTAGCCCTGAAGAAGATCTAAATAAAGATCGAAACGTTGGCTCATTCGCAGCTGTGAAGTAGCTGTTTAATTGTCCTACACCCGCTATCTGCAGTTCCATTCTAAATAATGTTTGCAATCATTCATTCACGTATTTACAGAGTTTGGACCAACTTACTAACCGTGCACAGAATTGTGGCCGGTTTAACAAAGAGTTTTTAATTTTCAGATATCCTTTTTACGCCTCATATTGTACAAACACGTAAATTAACTCTCTAACAATAAAAAAATTTTTAGATATTAACAGGTTGTATTCTGGCATCTTATAGTAGACTTAAGCCTAGTTTATATCTTCTACAAATAATTCTGAATTGGCGGTTTCCTAACCGAGCCCACACCCTAAAAAGAGATAAGATTCATTTACCATCGTATTTACATAAGTCGTACCGATTGACCAAGCGGTACCCTGAATTCTGACCGGTTTAACGACGGATTTTTGGCTTGTAGATATTGATTCTGCGCGTCGTGGCATACAAAATACGTGAATCAACTCTTTAAACTATTTGGTATTTACTTCCAGAGCATTTTTACTTCCAGAGTAGACCTAAGTCTAGTTAATTTCTAATAAAATATATTATAAATTAGCGGTTTCCTGACCGAAGCGACATTCTAAATAAAGTTTTCAATCATTTACTCACGTATTTACAGAGTTTGGACCGACATACCGAACGGTTTACCGAATTCTGACCGGTTTAACGACGAATTTTTAGTTTTCACAATCTTTTTTGCGCCTCGTATTGTGTCGCGTACACGTAAATCAACCCTTTAAAAATAAAAAAAAATGTTAGATATTGACAGATTGCATTCTGACATTCCATAGTAGGCTTATGTCTTGTTTAATTCTTCCAGTATGCATTCTTAAGTGTCGGTTTCCTAATCGAAGATACACCCTACAAAGGGTTTGAAATCATTTATTCTCGTATTTACATAATTCGGACGTCGATGTAACGACCGGTTCACCGAATTCTGACTTTTTAACGTTTAACGTTTAACGACAGATTTTTGGTTTGCAAAGATTGTTTTTGCGCCTCATGGCGTACAAACACGTAAATCAATTCTTTAACAAAAAAACTATTAGGTACTACAGAGTTTGGACCGACTTACCGATCGGTTCGCCGAATTCCAACCAGTTTAACGACGAATTTTTAATTTTCAGAATCTTTTTTGCGCTGCGTATTGTGTCGCCTATACGTGAATCAACTCTTTCATAATAAAAAATTTGTTAGATATTGACAGATTGCATTCTGACATTCCATAATAGGCTTATGTCTAGTTTATTTCTTCTAGAATGCATTCTAAAGTACACACATTCTACGATACACAATACAAAAAGTTTGAACTCCTTTACTCTCGTACTTACATAATCCGGACCGATGTACCGACTGGTTCACCGAATTCTGACTGGTTTAAAGACAGATTTTTTTTTGCAAGGATCGTTTTTACGCCTCATGGCGTACAAATATGTAAATCAACTCATTAACATTAAAAAAACTATTAGGTACTAGCAGGATGAATTCTGACGTCCCACGGTAGACCTATGTCTGGTTTATTTCTACAAAAATACATTATAAATTAACATTTTCCTGACCGAAGCGACATTCCAAACATACATTGGACCCATTTCCTCATGTGTTTATAAAGTTCGAACTCATTTTCCAACCGGTTCACCAAATTCTGACCTGTTTAACGACGGATTTTTTATTGTACAGAGATCATTTTTGCGTCTCGTGACCGACAACTACGTGAATCAACTCATTAACAATAAAAAAAACAATTTGGTACTAACAGGTTGCATTTCGACTCCCATAGTAGACCTATGTCTAGTTAATTTCTCCTAAAATATATTATAAATTTTCCGTGTTCTGGCCGAAGCGACATTCTAAATAATGTTTGCAATCATTTACTCACGTATTTACAGAGTTTGGACCGCCTTACCGACCGGTTCACCGAATTCTGACCGGTTTAACGACGAATTTTTTTAGTTTGCAAAATTTTTTTGCGCCTCGTATTGTGCCGCCTACACGTGAATCAACTCTTTAACAATAAACAAATTGTCCGATATTGACAGATTGCATTCTGACATTCCATAGTAGCCTTATGTCTAGTTTATTTCTTCTAGAATGCATTGTAAAGTGGAGGTTTTCTAACCGAAGCCACACCCTAAAAAGAGTTTGAAATCATTTACTCGCGTATTTACATAATTCGGACCGATGTGCCGACAGGTTCACCGCATTCTGACAAGTGTAACGACCGCTTTTTGGTTTGCAAGGATCGTTTTTGCGTCTCATGGCGTACAAACACGTAAATCGACTCTTTAACAATAAAAAAAAACTATTAGCTACTAGCAGGTTGAATTCTGACATCCCACCAGGTCCTGGTTTATTCCTTCAAAAGTACATTATAAATTAGCATTTTCCTGAACGAAGCGACATTATAAACAAAGTTTGGACTCATTTCCTCACGTGTTCATAAAGTTCGAACTGATATACCAACCGGTACACCGAATTCTGGTCTATTTAACGACGGATTTTTTGTTTATACATATATCGTTTTTGTGCCTTGTGGCGTACAACTACGTAAATAAAGCCTTTAACAATACAAAAAGTCTATCGCGTACTAACAGATTGCATTTCGACTCCCATAGTAGACCTATGTTTAGTTAAATTCTCCTAAAATATATTATAAATTAGCCGTGTTCTGACCGAAGCGACATTCTAAATAATGTTTGCAATCGTTTACTCACGTATTTGCAGAGTTTGGACCGAATTACCGATCGGTTCACCGAATTCTGACCGGTTTAACGACGAATTTTTAGTTTTAAAATTCTTTTTTGCGCCTCGTATTGTGCCGCCTACACGTGAATCAACTCAATTTCTCAAACAAATTCTTAGATATTGACAGATTGCATTCTGACATTCCTAGAAGGCATTCTAAAGCGGCGGTTTCCTAACCGAAGAAACTCCCTAAAAAGAGTTTGAACTCATTTATTCTCGTATTTACATAATTCGGATTGATGTACCCACCGATTTACCGAATTCTGACAGGTTCAACGACAGATTTTTGGTTTACAAAGATCGTGTTTGCACCTCATGGCGTACAAACACTTAAATCAACTCTTTAAAATAAAAATAAAACACTATTAGGTACTAGCAGGTTAAATTCTCACATCGCATGGTAAACCTATGTTTGGTTTTTTTCCTTGAAAAATACATTATAAATTAGCCTTTTCCCGTCCGAAGCGACATTCTAAATAGAGTTTGGACACATTTCCTCACGTGTTGATAAATTTCGAACGAGTTGATAAATTACTAACCTATTCACCGAATTTTGACCTGTTTAACGACAGATTTTTTGTTGTACGTAGATCGCTTTTGTGCCTCGTGGCAATACAAATACGGGAATCAACCTTTTAACAATAAAAAAACTATTTGGTGCTATCAGGTTGCATTTCGACACCCATAGTAGGCCTATGTCTAGTTAATTTCTCCGAAAATATATTCTAAATTAGCGGTTTCCTAACCGAAGCGACATTCTAAATAATTTGTGCAATCATTTACTCACGTCGTACCCAATCGGTGCACCGAATTATGGCCGGTTTAACGACGAATTTTTAATTTTCAGAGATCCTTCTTGCGCCTCACATTGTACAAAGACGTAAATTACCTCTTTAACAATAAAAAAAATTAATAAGCCATTAATAGGTTGCAATCTGGCATTTCATAGTAGACTTAAATCTAGTTGATTTCTTTTACAAATAATTATAAATTGGCGGTTTGCTAACCGAAGCCACACCCTAAATAGAGTTAAGACTCATTTACCATCGAATTTACATAATTCGTAACGATTTACCAACCGGTTCTCCGAATTCTGACCGGTTTACGACGGATTTTTGGTTAGCAGAGATCGATTCTGCGCGTCGTGGCATACAGATACGTGAATCAACCCTTTAACGATAGAAAAAAACTATTTGATATTAACAGATTGCATTTCGACTTCCATAGTAGACCTAGGTCTAGTTAATTTCTCCTAAAATGTATTCGAAAATAGCGGTTTCCTGACCGAAGCGACATTCTAAATAAAGTTTTCAATCATTTACTCACGTATTTACAGAGTTTGGAACGACTTACCGACCGGTTCACCGAATTCTGACCGGTTTAACGACGAATTTTTAGTTTTCAAAGATCCTCTTTGCGCCTCGTGTTGTACAAAACATGTGAATCAACTCTTTAACGAAAAAAAAATTGTTAGGTATTGACCGATTGCATTCCAAATGGCATTTCAAATTTAAAATTAATCGAGCCGATGCATTGCCTCAAATAAAGTAGCAATACACTCTAAGATACGGATTTCTGACATTTGTACTGACGCAGCGAAAAACCAAAGTATAAAAATCAGAACAAATAAAAGCGTGTAAACAATTTCAATGTCAGTCTGCAGACAATTTTCAGGAATTTGCAGGTAATGCTGATTGTCTCATATGTAGGCTGATTGGAACAATCAACAGGGATAAATTAGAAATGGGAGATTGAGTCAGACCTTCCAGACAATTCGTTGAGTTGTGGTGCTAGTATGAGTGTACACAAAACTTAGGTGATCGTCAGGTTCTATTTTTGAGAATATATAGTAAAGAATTTTTGATGAAAATTGGTTTCACTAGTGTTTTGCCTGGCAGTTTTGATTTTTTAGTGTTTACATTTTTCCCTACGTGAGGTGAAGCCAAGCCCGTTTTCTGCCGAAGTTTTCGCTTCCCACAGACAGATAGCGGAGATTTCGTACCTGTACTGTCTGGGGACGACGTTCAGCAGAGTATCAAACTCATTTCTCTATCAGGCAGAGGAACCATAGACCGGCTTCGCTTTCATTGGAGCTCATCAGTATGGTATACCTCAAGCCTGATAGAAATACGAGTTCGAGGATGACTTGCTTTCCTCTACTGCTCAAGGCACTGCGCATATGCATATGCAAGTGGCGCCACCAAACGACGACAGGTGCTTCCACTATGGCATGCGAGATATATCTGAAGTGAAAACAAGCCAGTTTTCTGCCGAAGTTGTCGCTTTCTACAGACAGATGACCAAGATTTCGTACCTATAAAATTTTTAATTTTTTCCTATCATAGGAGCTCTATCTGTGGTAACACAAAACAATTTTTTCAGAACAAATTAAAAACATTAATTGCTTTCAGAATCTTTTATATCTAAAACCTATAAACTAATAAATACTAGAATAATAAAAGAAACTTCTAGCAAAGATATGAATTTAAGCAATGAGGAGCGTGGACCCGTCGTTGCGATTTTCGAGGTCAGAACCAAGCGATTGTCATTGCTAAGGTGGAAGAAAGTCCTTGGACTGTTTTCGTATCGGTATAGCTTAACTACTGGCGAATCAAGCAGGTTGGTTCCTATTCTAGCTTCTAATTAGTCACTTTCCATAGATAAGGTTCGCATAACTTATAACCTGCTCTTTAATTTTAGATAAGGCTCTAGACAGCATTTGAAATTTGTGACCTGTCGTAGTGGGAACAATCTTATCTCAAATGTAGGGAAAGGTATGCGAACAACACAAACGTGTTCTCAAAAAGAAGCATTGTTTACTAACCTAACTGTTACACAAACAAGTATGAAAATAAAAAAAATATATAAATATAAAGAAACATTTACACTGGTTTGATGGGATGTGTTAAAATGAAAAATACCGGTACTACTTAGACAAACATCTACAGATATGATGTTCATAATAGAAATTATAGCATGATAGTTAACGAAAACTTACGTCGCAAGGCGGTGGGGCACTTCGGTAAGAGGGAACTATTTTGAAGGTGGCTAGAATTTTTTTAACAATATACAAATAAACAATATTAAAAACAAAGCAAATAACTTGCAAAGGCCTGCACACTTCCCGCAACAAAACCGTTTTGAATGAAAAGTTGACCTCTAATGAAGCTTTGCTACACAACAATATGTTTTTGCTGTATAAATTTTCGAAATGTCCTCAATCTAATTAACTATAAAATTTAAGGATTGACTTTTTGATTAAAGATCAGAGCTTCAATGTTCCTAGAAAAAACAATTAAAGAGACTGTTATATAAACCAACAAAATCGCGACAAAGCAACTAATCATTATTAGTTAATCATTTTTTTAAAATCCAAACCTAATCTTCTTTAAATCTAAATATCAGTTGCCATTTCCCCAGAATCGCTCTTGAGCGATCTGAATGTGCCACCCGAACCTGACAAATCGTTCCAGATCATGACATTCGAACATGTATTTCCGCTCTCAGAGCGCTCCAGATCAGCCACCTGAAAACGCTTTTCATTTAACTAGTCAAATAATTACACCAATCCTAGATGCAGCCATTTTTGGAGTATGAATAATACATGGTATTTCGCTGCTAGAGCGAAACTCTTCCATGACATCCTTCTAGGCATTTCCGTAAAAGCCATTAGTGTCACCGACGTATCATTATTTTTGGAAAGCGGATCTCCGTTCCAGAGCAAACACTATATTAAATTACTGGATAGCGCCAGTGAGCAAACTTGACCCACATCCAGGGTAAACAGATAATGTTTTAGGACACTTTTCTTCTATCTTGTTAGCCTGTGCCCTCGCTGAAATGGATATTCCATTGCTGGGGACGCGCAAAACATGAAATTTTTAATTAACAATGTTTCAACGTTTATAAATTCTAATTAATTTAACAATTAAATCTGCAGGATATTCGCGTTTTATGCGGACAAATAACTAATAATTTATGAGACGCGGGGAAAAGGAGGCGTGTGGAAATTGGCTATTGGAAACCTGAATAAGCAAATTAGAAGCTTTATTTAAATCTATACAAATGATGAACATAAATAATGAACAATAAAATGGAATAATTAGCTGGAACGTGCTTGTTTGTAGAGCCTTTTAATTTTAGCAAAAAGTATAACGTTTCACTGACCATGCTAAAAGAGAATTTATTATCGTTTCACAATAAAAACCTACTACCAATTATTCTATTCGGTAAAGGATTTATTTTAGTTACAAATTAGGTATTTGCATAATGAATTACAAAACGACATAAAAAATATATTTAGATATGTTTAGTATTTTTTTAAGTGCGCATTAATAGCTATGGAGAAATAGTTCGAATTAAATACGTATTTTTAATCAATCAAATACTTAGCTCTTTTGAGTAAATGCAACGTTATAATAATATAATAAGTGCAGTGACACTGTACGAAGACGAGAAGCTGCATTAGTTATAACTGATGGTTTATTTAACAAATTTAATAGTTATTATTTAATTTTTGTTGTAGATTATACAAATTTTTAGTTGCAAAAATATCTATTATAGGACGTCACACATGAGTTTGTAAACTTGTGCAAATTTTTTGAAAGAAGTTATTTTTAGAAAATAGAAAAAAGTAAAAAGGTAAAAAAACAATAAGTTTTAAAGAAAATTATCCTATTAGTAATTTGCCAAGATATTAATATGTTGGGTTTTAGACTCTATTCATTGTTGCTCTCTTTTATTAAAATTATTGTCTATTTTATTGATATTTCTTCGTAATTTATATGGTTTCGAAATATCTTGTCATGTCAATGTAGATCAGAGCAGCCACCGAACTTTATTAACAACACTTGAAGCATATTAATTAATATTCCTTGTTAGCCTAATGTAGTCGTGCATTGTATAGAACAAGCCTAGAGACATGGCAGTTTAATAAACCTTGACGCGGTTGACAGCACGGTTACCAAGGAGACCGTCTCTATAACCAATAGGAATTCACTTTCGGCTGCCAAGGTCAAGAACAAGTTGTAGGCTTACCCATGTCTCTGTACAGTTAAAGGCATACGTCACTCGGATTATTGTTAACTGACGATTAGTGTTAGAGTATGAAGGTTGGCGAAAACAAATTTTCAGTCCTACCTCTTCTGGACTGAACAAATTGGTTTTGGCATATTTCTTCTGACAGCTGTCACTTTTTTAATGATGATATAAACCTCTAAACCTCTAAATCCATTTTAAAAATTGTTAGTAATTAAAAAGTTAGCTTTAGATAGCTACCAATAGCTAGTCGGTTGCTTTTCAAAATGGCTGACTTATGGACATAATTATTTCTCGGACATATCGTAATTAAAAAATGACATCTGTGGCCAAAAAACATAAATTAACAATAAAACTTAGATTGATTGAAGAAATTGGCAAAAACCTAATTTTTTTTATATTTTAAAAAAATTATCAAATTTTATTTTTTTTGCCACTGTCATATTTCAATTAGGCATTCAAACGAAGTGGCAAAAAAAATCCGACATGGCGAAAATTGGCACACGCATCTTTTCATAATAAAGTTATTAACATCTTTCAATAATATTTTAAAGAATTCAATGTTAAGTTGGACATTGTTATTGTTCTTGACGGGTAGTTAATATAGTAGTGGTATTTTAATAGACAGTGATTTCAGTTGGGTAATATATATTTTTAAGGCTGAAAACTTTGCATCTATATTTGGGATGGTTTGAGTCTTTAGATTTTGCAAATGAGAACAGAAACCAAAAACTGAACTGTGGAAATTGAGTGTAGAAGTCGCTCCAACCGGGATAATCTTAGCTTTTTTTTCGGTATCCGCTCTTCTGAACCATCAAATTTCTCACAAATATAAAAATTAGTTTTCTGATAAATGTGGAAAGTTTTAGTTAGCAGCCATCAAACGAGCGCGATCAAACCTCAGAAATGTTCGTTTTCCTCAAAAAGCATTAAATTTGTTACATATTACCAATTTCTAAGAAAAAGGTTATTAAGTAATCTCACTGTATCTTAAAAATCAAATATCAGTTAAACACTTTAAAATAGCTATCTTTAATTGCAATGGTATGATTACTAAAACCACAACTAACAACAAAAGAATAATTCAATTTTTATAGTGGTTTTGAATTGATGTTCTTTTCCCTCTCAACCCACTTGGTAGCTCTGCTAATTTCTGAGATTGCTTCGCTAAACATGAACTCACGCTGTATACATACTAAGAATGCTTTTTTGCAAATATACAGGGTCTACTAATTTTAGAATGGATTTTGCCAACGAACCATCAGGAACATTTCAGTTGGTATCTTTACTTTAGCAACTAGCTTACATTATTAAAAATATCTCATTTTAACATATTGTAACTAAGGTTTGATTTTATATAAAAAACTACGAAATTTGGTGATGAGCTTGTGAAGTTAAAAAATAATTTTTTATTGCAAAATATGCGTCTTTCTTAACCATCAACATGTGCAAAATATCCCTGAAATATCTCCAATGATTTTGAAGATTTTATTTTTTTTTTCAAACAAATTTTAACACCTTGTATCCTCAAAGAAGTACATTTGGGAATATAGTTTTTGTGATGAATTAATATTATTTTTTAATATAGAGTTTGTGGTTAAAATGTTTTGCGATCAATTACAATTACCATATGCAGAGTGTACAGAATAAAGGAGTTCATCATAAAGTTCTCCTAAACTGTAATAGATCAAAACCTGGTTAAATAGAAGAAAAGTTGCGCATTCAAGGGATTAGGATTCTGGTGCGAACAGATCCACAAAATAACTTATTTCATTAGGTTAAAACAAAATAAAATTTGGAACTTTCTTTTTTATTTTTTTTCGAATTGTGGTGGATAGATGGATAAACCTAGAATAAATCGTCCAATGCAGTTTTTAGAAACTTCAAAGTGGTCAATAGAAGCTTCAGTCTTCGTATAGTTCTGCTTTGCGTTCTGGGACTAAAATCTTATTATTCAGACATAACATTTGACAGTAAATGGCCCAGAATCCGTCCAGCTATACTACTACCAAAATTTGTCACACTATCACTTTTAAATTATTACCCTATTTTGGAGTAGAATTTAATCAAGAAGAGCAAAATTAGAAAACTGAAAGTTGTATGACTCGACAATTAGCAGTAAATGACCCAGAATCCGCTCAGCTGTACCACTACCAAAAGTCTGTTAAATTTTCACTTTTGAATTGTTAATCCGTTTGGATTAGAACTTAATCTAAAAGAACGAAATTAGAAAACTAAAAGATGTATGAGGCAAAAATTGGCAGTAAACTGCCCAGAATCCGCCCAGCTACACAATTATCAAAATTTGTCAAATTCTCACTTTTAAACTGCTATTCTATTTGGATTATATTTTCATCTAGAAGAAGACTATCAATTATTCCATTCGGTAACTATCTAAAACCATCATAAACTTCTCCTAAACTGCAATAGAGAAAAACATGGTTAAATAGAAGAAAAGCTGCACATTCAAGGGAATAGTATCATGGTGCGAACATATCCGCAAAATAACTTAGTTCATTAGTTTAAAACAAAATATTTGGAACTTTTTTTTCGAATTGTGCTCGATAGATTGATGAACACTAGAACCATGCAATTTTTTTTTTGGAAGCTTCGACATGACAGTCTTCGAATAGTTCTGTTATTAGTTCTGGGACTAAAATCTTCGGCTTTTTTTTTTAAATAGTGTCCAGGTATATTTTTTTAATTTTCGGACAACTTTAAACAATGCATCCGAACAATATCTAAACAATTTTTGCAGTCACCATACCAGCCAAAAGTTGAAAACAGTAATTAAATAAAGAAAATAATAAACAAGGCGTAATTGAGGAAAACAACCTTTGAATAACTTGATGAAGAAATGGCGATGAAAGGGTGAAATGGTCTATATTTAAAAAAATATATACTGGTAACCGTTGACAAGTGTCACATGAAGCTAATCAGGATGTTATGTGGTAGAAATGAAAGTGTAGTGAAACTTTGTAACTTATTTTTTTTTTTGTGTCACCCATAGATTTTGAAATAGAAGAGATTGAAGTTTTTGGTATTTTCTACATTTTCTGTAAAAATGCAAGCTACATTTTAAAAATGTATTACATATTATTAAAAAATAAACAATCAATTGACTTGACTTCAGAGAGAAAGCTGAAATCAGCCGCAAATTACGGACAAATCTTGATTGTTTCAATATACTGGCTAATCTCGTCAGACCAGACCTTATATAGAAGTATATAAAATCCTTATTATTCCCCTTGAATTAGAATTTACTCTAGAAGGACCGAACTAGAAAATTTAAAGATACAGGAGTAAACATTCGACAGTAAATGGCTCAGAATCCGTACAGCTACGCTACTACCAAAATTCGTCAAAATATCCGTTTTAAATTATTACCCTATTTGGATTAGAATTTAATCAAGAAGGTCAAAATTAGAAAACTGACAGATATATGAGTTGATAATTAGCAGTAAATGGCCCAGAATCTGCCCAGCTGTACCACTACCAAAAATCTGTCAACTTTTCACTTTTAAATTATTATTCCGTGTGGATTAGATTTTCATCTAGAAGGATGATCACCAATTATTCTATTCGGTAACTATCTGAAAACATCATAAAGTTCTCCTAAACCGTAATAGATAAAGAATCTGGAAAAATAGAAGACAAGTTGCGCAATTCCAGGGACAAGTGTTATGGTGCGAACAGATCCACAAAATAACTTAGTTCATTAGTTTAAAACAAAATAAAATTTGAAATATTCCTTTTTATTTTTTTTTTCAAATTGTGCTGAATAGATGGATAAAAACTAGAACCAATTGCCCAATGCAGTTTTTTAGAGGTTTCAAATTGAGAGTCTTCGTATAGTTCTGTTATGAGTTCTGCGACTAAAATCTTCAGTTTTTTTTAGGTTCAGGTAATTTTCAGAAACATTTCAACAATGCATCCGAACAATATCTAAACTATTTTTCCAGTCACCCTACCAATCAAAAATACAAGGTATTAATTAAATAAAGAAAATAATAAACAAGACATGAATGAAGAATACATGCCTTGAGTAACTTGTTGAAAAATCTACGATGAAAGGGTGAAAGGGTCTATATTTAAAAAAATATAATGGTAACTCAGTTGACAAGTGTCACATGAAGCTAATCAGGATGTTATATGGTAGAAATTAAAGTGTTGTGAAACTTTGTATTTTTTTTTGTGTCACCAATGGATTTTGAATGTCACCAATGGATTTTGAATGAAATAGAAGAGCTTGAAGTGTTTGGCATTTTCTACACTTTTTGTAAAAATGCAAGCTAAATTTAAAAAATGAATTACATATTATTAAAAGAAAGCACTCAGTAGACTTGACTTCACAGAGGAAGTTGAAATCAGCCGCAAATTATGGACCAATCTTGATTGTTTCAATATACTGGCTAATCTCGCCAGTCCGTAATACATATAATCCTTATATAGAACTATATAAAGTCCTTATTATCCCCCTTGAATTAGAATTTACTATAGAAGGACCGAACTAGAAAACTGAAAGATACATGAGTCAACATTTGACAGTAAACGGGCCAGAATCCGTCCAGCTATACTACTACCAAAATTTGTCACACTATCACTTTTAAAATATTACCCTATTTTGTATTAGAATTTAATCAAGAAGAGCAAAATTAGAAAACTGAAAGACGTATGAGTCGACAATTAGCAGTAAATGACCCAGAATCCGCTCAGCTGTACCACTACCAAAAATTGTTAAATTTTCACTTTTGAATTGTTAATACCTTTTGATTAGAACTTAATCTAGAAGAACGAAATTAGAAAACTGAAAGATGTATGAGGTAAGAATTGGCAGTAAACTGCCCACAATTCGCCCAGCCACACAATTATGAAAATTTGTCAAAGTTTCACTTTTAAACTGCTATTCTATTTGGATTAGATTTTCATCCAGAAGGATGACTACCAATTATTCCATTCGGTAACTATCTAAAAACATCATAAACTTCTCCTAAACTTCAATAGAAAAAACCTGCTTAATAGTGTCACGGTGCGAACAGATCCACAAAATAACTTAGTTCAGTAGTTTAAAACAAAATAAAGTTTGGAACTTTCTTTTTTATTTTTTTTTCGATTTGTGTTGGATAGATGGATAAAAACTAGAACCAATTGTTCGATGCAGTTTTTTAGAAGCTTCAATTTGACAGTCTTCGTATAGTTCTGTTCTGAGTTCTGGGACAAAAATATTCAGCTTTTTTTCTAAAAACGATACAGATATTTTTCTTTTTTTTTGATTTTCAGACAACTTTCAACAATGCATCCGAACGATATCTAAACGACGATAAAAAAAATAATAATAAACAAGGCATGAATGAGGAATACATCCCTTGAATAAGGGCGAATTCCAAAATTCATCGGGTCAACTACCGGTTAAGCTGGTCATGTGATGGCCATCTAGCTATTTTATGGATTAAGCAGATGACTGACGTATCCGGTAGATGATCTGGTGAGTTTTGGAATTCGCCCTAACTCGATGAAGAAATGTCGATGAAAGGGTGAAAGTGTTTATATTTAAAAACATATACTGGTAACTCTGTCGACAGGTGTCACATGGAGCTAATCAGGATGTTATATGGTAGAAATGAGAATGTAGTAAAACTTTGTAACTTAATTCTTTTGTGTCACCAATGGATTTTGAAATACAAGAGATTGAATTGAAATACAAGAGATTGAAGCTTGAATTTTGCTTTACAAAAATTGTAGAAATCCAATTATTTATGTTGAAAATTGGTTTTCTATATTTTTTGTAAAAATGCAAGCTAAATTTAAAAAGTTTATTACATATTATTAAAAAAAATAATAATCAATAGATTTAACTTCACAGAGGAAGTCGAAAACAGTCGCAAATTATTGAGTGTATTGAAACAATCGTGATTGTTTCAATACACTCACTAAACTCGCCAGACCGTAATATATAAAATCATTATATGGAAGTTTTAAGTTTTTAAACCGTGTGTGTAAAAGTATTAAGTGTTTTACATTCCCGCAGTATTTTGCTAGACGTTGTTTAATATACTTATAATTATTCACCATAGCAGAATTTAGGCTCTGATGATAAAATTGTATTAAATTTGCTCGGAGTTTACACTCTAGTCTTCCTCGAATCCTTTCGACTATTACATAATAATATAAGTGCCTACCGGCCAGTTCGAAATTGTATAGCAAAATTAATTACTATTCATGTGTACATATCAATGTTACATAGTTCAAATTCATTGCGGTTAAATTGCAACTACAAATATATAAAATTTTCAAGCATCAAATTTTAGAAGCTAATTGTTGTTCATTGCTAATGGCTGATACAAACAGAGCAATATTGTGTAATTATGAATTACAATATACAAGATATGTAAATAGGCGCCTAAAAATCTATACGTGACTATACGATATAATCGTTATTTCATATTCATACAATCTGCTGTTATGACTAATAATTTGCAAAGCAAAATGGATTAATGTTTTTGTTGATGTTTAATTAAAACTAATTATTAATTTGTTACGTGGTCGCGTAATGTTTTTAAAGTGTATTAAACCCAAAATGTTGCTTCTTTCCGCAATCATGAGTTTTACAAAGAAATCTAATCCGAGAAGTTCAACCATGCCCTCAGAAGGAAATCTTAAACGAAATTGCCATGCTGCACCACAAAACTTCCCATATATTATGGATATGTACTGAGACGTCTCGCCGAACACTCGTAAAAGTATGAAGTGCTCTACTTTTGTACCTCAGAGTCGTAAAAGTTTATTAGCAAACTGAACATAATATAGTTTTTTGCATCATTATGGATGCAATGCTAGTCTCCTATATGAGGAACATCTTACTTTCAAGATCTAAAAAAGCATTTTGGAATAAAGAACATAATTATCAAATTTTTCATTCTCAAAGTTCATTTCTTGTAAAAAAAATATTTGATACTTCATGAAAAACGATTGCACAAACTCACATTTTTGAACTGAAGGACGATTTTCTATTCGTATCAAGTAACCTGATGTTTGAATTTCATTATGTAATGCGAAAAAGAATTCAAGATCCCCTCGAGCAAAAAACACACACACTACGAATTTCCGGGGCCTTAGGCAAACACAATTACATACCTTCTTGGATTCCAACCCTCTTGAAGGGTCCGGCTTCTTAACAAGACTATTTCCAGTTCATGTTTATGTTAAATTTTTTCCATCTTTTTCCAGGTAGTGGCGGTTGTTATTTTTCTGTAGGAGAAGTCCTAGAAAGTTGAGAACTGGGATGTGACATAAATATTACGAACTAGTTTGTTCTGGAAAGAAGCTGTTATTAAAAGAAAATATGAATTTAGGTGTGATAATAACTGGTGTAGAAGAGCTTTGTTGAAAGTTGATTATAACTTCTTAGTTTAAAACCGGTTGTGGTCCAAATTCGTTAATCACTATTGGATTCTCAGAAGCATTGAATTGTAGCAAAGTCGTCCAATTTTGCCGAAATATATCATATCTATCTAAAAAGTGTAGTTTTCTTGTTTGAAGCAAAATGTTAGTTTAGTAGTGACCTATCGTATTTCCAACAAGTGGGTTGTCACTTTTTTCTTACTGTTTTGATCGAAGTCACGTACGCAGTTTCGTCTGGTTCAAAGGATCAAAATAATCAAAAGACTTAGTTAAAGACCAGATATTAAAAGGGTAGCTAATAAGAGCTGCTGCGTCTATGATGGAGAAGAGAAAATATGTTTATTAAGGGGCACAAATGTTCTATATTTTTATAAAAGCGAACTTGTAATAGCTACAAAAGTAGCCATTTTCTTATTACAACGCTCAGTTTGTAAGTGGAATAATTACTCTAAAATGAATCAGAGTTTCAATTTATTGTAGTTGATTTTCCTTGTCAAAGCTTTGTGTTATATCAATATTTTCTTAGTACAAAACAATGTTAAATAAAATATAGAAATAGACTGGATGGAAGGCAACAACATATGCTCAAAGACAAAGCGTGTTTCTTTATTGCAGTGAACGGGCGTGTAATCTAAATCGTGTGTCCGTGATAAGCCTGACGAGACGTATATAAAAGTGCCAATTTTAAGAGAAGAGATATTCAACTGCGAAGCAAATTCGGGTATAAATTCGGAAATAACATGCGCCGGCGACGAATCACGCGAAATTATATTTTACTTCCTGCACTGTGAAGGTGAAATTGTATTCCCAGATTATCATGGATGATGGAGACGTCTCTTTGCGTATGTTTTGCTTAAGAATTTTGTTTGCTTAAGAATTATTGCACACTACTCATTAGGTTTTGTTTCAAATTAGTTTAAAAGTAAACTACACATTAAAAAAACTTTAAACCATTATTAGAACGTGAATCTAGTCTGGGGGAACAAAAGTAGAAATGTGAAAGTTACATGATTCAACAATTGACAGTAATTTTCCCAGAATCCGTCCATCTATACTACTACCAAAATTTGGAAATTAACACTTAAATTATTACTTCGTTTGAATTAGCATTTAATCTAGAAGGACGAAATTAGAAAACTAAAAGATGTTTGAGGAAAGAATTCGCAGCAAATAACCAAGTATCAGCCCAGCTATGCTACTATCAAAATTTGATAAATTTTAGCTTTTAGGTTATTTTTTCGTTTGGCTAAGAATTTAAACTACAAGGACAAAAATACAAAACTGAATCATGTATGAGTCGACAATTAGCAGTAAATGGCTCAGAATCCGCTCAGTTGTCTTACTACCAAAAATCTGTCAAATTTTCACTTTTTATTGGTTAATACGTTTGCATTAGAATTTAATTTAGAGGAACGAAATTAGAAAACGGAAAGATAAACGAGTGAAGTATTGAAAGTAAACTACTCAGAATCCGCCCACATACACAATTATCAAAATTTTCTTTTTAATTGATAATCTGTTTGGATTAGGATTTAATTTAGAAGAAGAAAATTAGAAAATGAAAAGATGTAGTAGTCAAGAATTGGCAGTAAATGGCTCAGAATCTGCTCAGCAATCAATATTTCTCTTTTGAACTGATGATCTGTTTGGATTATAATTTAATCTAGAAGAATAAAATTAGAAGACGGAAATATATATGAGCCAAGAATTGGCAGTAAATTGCTCAGAATCCGAAATTTCACTTTTAAATTATTATTCTCCATGAATTAGAATTTTGTCTAGAAGGACCGATCTAGAAAACTGAAAAATGTATGAGTCAACATTTGACAGGAAATGGCCCAGAATCCGCTCAGCTTTACTACTACCAAAATTTGTTAAATTTCACTTTTAAATTATAATCCTGTTTTAATTAGAATATAATCAAGAGGACAAAATCAGAAAACTAAAAGATATATGAGTCGACAATTGTAAATGGCTCAGAATCCGCTCAGCTGTCCTACACCAAAAATCTGTCAAATTTTCACTTTTTATTGGTTAATACGTTTGCGTTAGAATTTAATTTAGAGGAACGAAATTAGTAAACGGGTAGATGTACGAGTCAAGTATTGGCAGTAAACTACTTAGAATCCGCCCACCTGCACGATTATCAAAATTGTCTTTTTAATTGATAATCTGTTTGGATTAGGATTTAATTTAGAAGAATAAAATTAGAAAATGAAAAGATGTAGTAGTCAAGAATTGGCAGTAAATGGCTCAGAATCTGCTCAGTAATCAATAATTCTCTTTTGAATTGATGATTTGTTTGGATTATAATTTAATCTAGAAGAATAAAATTAGAAGAGGGAAATATGCAACATAAGAAAACTAAAAGATGTATGAGTCGATAATTAGCAGTAAATGGCTCAGAATCCGCTCAGCTGTCCTACTACCAAAAATCTGTCAAATTTTCACTTTTTAGTGGTTAATACGTTTGCATTAGAATTTAATTTAGAGGAACGAAATTAGAAAACGGAAAGATAAACGAGTGAAGTATTGAGAGTAAACTACTCAGAATCCGCCCACCTACACGATTATCAAAATTTCATTTTTAATTGAAAATCTGTATGGATTAGGATTTAATTTAGAAGAACAAAATTAGAAAATGAAAAGATGCAGTAGTCAAGAATTGGCAGTAAATGGCTCAGAATCTGCTCAGCAATCAATATTTCTCTTTTGAATTGATGATCTGTTTGGATTATAATTTAATCTAGAAGAATAAAATTAGAAGAGGGAAATATGTATGAGTCAATAATTGGCAGTAAATGGCTCAGAAACAGAAATTTCATTTTTAAATTATTATTCTCCTTGAATTAGGATTTTCTCTAGAATTACCGAACTAGAAAACTGAAAAATGTATGAGTTAACATTTGACAGTAAATGGCCCAGAATCCGCTCAGCTATACTACTACCAAAATTTGTTAAATTTTCACTTTTAAATTATAATCCTGTTTGGATTAGAATTTAATCAAGAGGACAACATAAGAAAACTAAAAGATGTATGAGTCGACAATTAGCAGTAAATGGCTCAGAATCCGCTCAGCTGTCTCACTAGCAAAAATCTGTAAAATTTTCACTTTTTATTGGTTAATACGTTTGCATTAGAATTTAATTTAGAGGAACGAAATTAGAAAACAGAAAGATAAACGAGTGAAGTATTGAGAGTAAACTACTCAGAATCCGCCCACCTACACGATTATCAAAATTTTCTTTTTCATTGATAATCTGTTTGGATTAGGATTTAATTTAGAAGAACAAAATTAGAAAATGAAAAGATGTAGTAGTCAAGAATTGGCAGTAAATGGCTCAGAATCTGCTCAGCAATCAATAATTCTCTTTTGAATTGATGATCTGTTTGGATTATAATTTAATCTAGAAGAATAAAATTAGAAGAGGGAAATATGCAACATAAGAAAACTAAAAGATGTATGAGTCGATAATTAGCAGTAAATGGCTCAGAATCCGCTCAGCTGTCCCACTAGCAAAAATCTGTAAAATTTTCACTTTTTATTGGTTAATACGATTGCATTAGAATTTAATTTAGAGGAACGAAATTAGAAAACAGAAAGATAAACGAGTGAAGTATTGAGAGTAAACTACTCAGAATCCGCCCACCTTCACGATTATCAAAATTTTCTTTTTAATTGATAATCTGTTTGGATAAGGATTTAATTTAGAAGAACAAAATTAGAAAATGAAAAGATGTAGTAGTCAAGAATTGGCAGTAAATGGCTCAGAATCTGCTCAGCAATCAATATTTCTCTTTTGAATTGATGATCTGTTTGAATTATAATTTAATCTAGAAGAATAAAATTAGAAGAGGGAAATATGTATGAGTCAAGAATTGGCAGTAAATGGCTCAGAATCAGAAATTTCACTTTTAAATTATTATTCTCCATGAATTAGGATTTTCTCTAGAATTACCGAACTAGAAAACTGAAAAATGTATGAGTTAACATTTGACAGTAAATGGCCCAGAATCCGCTCAGCTATAGTACTACCAAAATTCGTTAAATTTTCACTTTTAAATTATAATCCTGTTTGGATTAGAATTTAATCAAGAGGACAACATAAGAAAACTAAAAGATGTATGAGTCGACAATTAGCAGTAAATGGCTCAGAATCCGCTCTGCTGTCCCACTAGCAAAAATCTGTAAAATTTTCACTTTTTATTGATTAATACGTTTGCATTAGAATTTAATTTAGAGGAACGAAATTAGAAAACGGAAAGATAAACCAGTGAAGTATTGAGAGGAAACTACTCAGAATCCGCCCACCTACACGATTATCAAAATTTTCTTTTTAATTGATAATCTGTTTGGATTAGGATTTAATTTAGAAGAAGAAAATTAGAAAATGAAAAGGTGTAGTAGTCAAGAATTGGCAGTAAATGGCTCAGAATCTGCTCAGCAATCAATATTTCTCTTTTGAATTGATGATCTGTTTGAATTATAATTTAATCTAGAAGAATAAAATTAGAAGAGGGAAATATGTATGAGTCAAGAATTGGCAGTAAATGGCTCAGAATCAGTAATTTCATTTTTAAATTATTATTCTCCATGAATTAGGATTTTCTCTAGAATTACCGAATTAGAAAACTGAAAAATGTATGAGTTAACATTTGACAGTAAATGGCCCAGAATCCGCTCAGCTATACTACTACCAAAATTCTTTAAATTTTCACTTTTAAATTATAATCCTGTTTGGATTAGAATTTAATCAAGAGGACAACATAAGAAAACTAAAAGATGTATAAGTCGACAATTAGCAGTAAATGGCTCAGAATCCGCTCAGCTGTCCTACTACCAAAAATCTGTAAAATTTTCACTTTTTATTGGCTAATACGTTTGCAATAGAATTTAATTTAGAGGAACGAAATTAGAAAATGGAAAGATAAACGAGTGAAGTATTGAGAGTAAACTACTCAGAATCCGCCCACCTACAAGATTATCAAAATTTTCTTTTTAATTGATAATCTGTTTGGATTAGGATTTAATTTAGAAGAACAAAATTAGAAAATGAAAAGATGTAGTAGTCAAGAATTGGCAGTAAATGGCTCAGAATCTGCTCAGCAATCAATAATTCTCTTTTGAATTGATGATCTGTTTGGATTATAATTTAATCTAGAAGAATAAAATTAGAAGAGGGAAATATGTATGAGTCAAGAATTGGCAGTAAATGGCTCAGAATCAGAAATTTCACTTTTAAATTCTTATTCTCCATGAATTAGGATTTTCTCTAGAATTACCGAACTAGAAAACTGAAAAATGTATGAGTTAACATTTGACAGTAAATAGCCCAGAATCCGCTCAGCTATTCTACTACCAAAATTCGTTAAATTTTCACTTTTAAATTATAATCCTGATTGGATTAGAATTTAATCAAGAGGACAACATAAGAAAACTAAAAGATGTATGAGTCGACAATTAGCAGTAAATGGCTCACAATCCGCTCAGCTGTCCTACTACCAAAAATTTGTAAAATTTTCACTTTTTATTGGTTAATACGTTTGCATTAGAATTTAATTTAGAGGAACGAAATTAGAAAACGGAAAGGTAAACGAGTGAAGTATTGAGAGTAAACTACTCAGAATCCGCCCACCTACACGATTATCAAAATTTTCTTTTTAACTGATAATCTGTATGGATTAGGATTTAATTTAGAAGAACAAAATTAGAAAATGAAAAGATGTAGTAGTCAAGAATTGGCAGTAAATGGCTCAGAATCTGCTCAGCAATCAATATTTCTCTTTTGAATTGATGATCTGTTTGGATTATAATTTAATCTAGAAGAATAAAATTAGAAGAGGGAAATATGTATGAGTCAAGAATTGGCAGTAAATGGCTCAGAATCAGAAATTTCACAAATTATTATTCTCCATGAATTAGGATTTTCTCTAGAATTACCGAACTAGAAAACTGAAAAATGTATGAGTTAACATTTGACAGTAAATGGCCCAGAATCCGCTCAGCTATACTACTACCAAAATTCGTTAAATTTTCACTTTTAAATTATAATCCTGTTTGGATTAGAATTTAATCAAGAGGACAACATAGGAAAACTAAAAGATGTATGAGTCGACAATTAGCAGTAAATGGCTCAGAATCCGCTCAGCTGTCCCACTAGCAAAAATCTGTAAAATTTTCACTTTTTATTGGTTAATACGTTTGCATTAGAATTTAATTTAGAGGAACGAAATTAGAAAACGGGAAGATAAACGAGTGAAGTATTGAGAGTAAACTACTCAGAATCCGCCCACCTACACGATTATCAAAATTTTCTTTTTAATTGATAATCTGTTTGGATTAGGATTTAATTTAGAAGAACAAAATTAGAAAATGAAAAGATGTAGTAGTCAAGAATTGGCAGTAAATGGCTCAGAATCTGCTCAGCAATCAAAATGTCTCTTTTGAATTGATGATCTGTTTGAATTATAATTTAATCTAGAAGAATAAAATTAGAAGAGGGAAATATGTATGAGTCAAGAATTGGCAGTAAATGGCTCAGAAACAGAAATTTCATTTTTAAATTATTATTCTCCATGAATTAGGATTTTCTCTAGAATTACCGAACTAGAAAACTGAAAAATGTATGAGTTAACATTTGACAGTAAATGGCCCAGAATCCGCTCAGCTATGCTACTACCAAAATTCGTTAAATTTTCACTTTTAAATTATAATCCTGTTTGGATTAGAATTTAATCAAGAGGACAACATAAGAAAACTAAAAGATGTATGAGTCGACAATTAGCAGTAAATGGCTCAGAATCCGCTCAGCTGTCCCACTAGCAAAAATCTGTAAAATTTTCACTTTTTATTGGTTAATACGTTTGCATTAGAATTTAATTTAGAGGAACGAAATTAGAAAACAGAAAGATAAACGAGTGAAGTATTGAGAGTAAACTACTCAGAATCCGCCCACCTACACGATTATCAAAATTTTCTTTTTAATTGATAATCTGTTTGGATTAGGATTTAATTTAGAAGAACAAAATTAGAAAATGAAAAGATGTAGTAGTCAAGAATTGGCAGTAAATGGCTCAGAATCTGCTCAGCAATCAATATTTCTCTTTTGAATTGATGATCTGTTTGGATTATAATTTAATCTAGTAGAATAAAATTAGAAGAGGGAAATATGTATGGGTCAAGAATTGGCAGTAAATGGCTCAGAATCAGAAATTTCACAAATTATTATTCTCCATGAATTAGGATTTTCTCTAGAATTACCGAACTAGAAAACTGAAAAATGTATGAGTTAATATTTGACAGTAAATGGCCCAGAATCCGCTCAGCTATCCAATTACAAAAATTGTCAAACTTATACTTTTAAACTACTATTTATCCAGATGTATCCCACCAATAATAATTAGTACATTTACATTTCATAAAACAATAGCCCCGCAAACTAGTTGACAACTTTGATATATGACATTTAATATTCGTCACCATTGCTATGTAATTCGTACAGAAATTGATTTAGTGAGACATAAAGCGTATTGAAACTGCGTCGCAAATTACATTACAGTTGTCTCCATTACGGTTGTACAACATGCACGATGAAATATGCCTGTTCGTCATGATTGAGACGAGTTTAGATATCGACCTATAGAAGTAAGTTTCATATAATGCACATGCTCTCAATACTTCCTGCAAAATTAATTTAACGATAATAATTTAATTTGTCCTGTGTTTCGTAATTTATTTTACGAGCATTGTTGCCTGAAAAATATTTTCAGATTTCCAACATTTCCAAGTTCATTAGTGATGTTTATATTTAAAGCTAACAACGCGTAGTTATCTCCAAATGACACCCATTAGCATCGGCCACTGTGTATTTATTGGAAATTTCATTTACTCAAATATAAAGTAATATTGCAAAATCCAGATTTTAGTAACGTGGAAATGTGCATTCTAATGATTTAAAAATGAAGTAAATCTCGTTGCGGATAATTTTTAGGGACTTATTACACATATAACTCAGCAAGAAATAGTGGCCAATATAAAATGGTCTCCTTCCTGGGAAAAGGATACTTTATTTCTCCCTAACGGGCAAACCCCGCAATTTTTTCCGCTGATCTATGTCCTATCCCTTCCAGATCGTAAACATTTTTATATATAAGACCCTCGAACAGATCCCCTCGTCCTAACTATGTTTACATTTGCATTCTCCCGAATAAATAACTCCGAAACAGACTTTTGAAAGCCCGTAATCGGACAGCTGTTCTGCTATTTGCGTTTTGGTAAATAACGTTCAAAAAAGAAAAGAGATGTTGTTGTGCTTTAGCTATAGTTTTAGCACAATATACAAAATGATAATGTTTTTTGGCTATTGCCATAATTCTCATGTTTTAATCGTTGTTTGTTCCTCTACCTGACAAATGTGAGTAAGATTATTCGCGCAGCTACTCACTTATATATTGACTAGCTCCCCCCCCCCTCCTATTGCTTGAAATACGAGAGAGCTATTCGCCGAAGTTTTAGCGGAAGCTACGTCCGAGCTTATGTTACTGAATACGCTTGAATTGCTTCTATCGAAGATTTTTGGTAGGAGGAGATTTGCAGGACACTTAGATAAGAGAAAAAAAAGAGCAGGAACAAGAATAAGTGACCTTAAGAACGCGAAAATTTACAGATATAAATCATACAATTGATGTTTCTGCAAAACGGTCGAAAATTGTGTTCGTTAAGATTAACTTCCGATTAGTCGATACATAAGGCAAAAATTAAAATGTTTTTTTTTCCAGCTTTTGCAGCAATTGGTGTAAAATCATTAGAAAAGAGGGAAATAAATTAAAACACACGACAACAGAGAAAAAGAGTAACACAGGACAAATCTGTCTCCTAGATATATTTTATAGATATCAGAGTTTCTAGAAACGAATTATAAAATGTGAGAGATAGGATGTATTTTTAAAAGATATGGCCTCCATTTTGAAGGACAATACTGAATTGCTATTTAAGTGGGCACGTTCATTTCAAGTTATCAATTTGGCTACGAATTGAACTATGATGAGGGGTAGCATGATAACAAATAAATGAACTTTTGTTACTTCATCCTTTTTTATGACAATTTACAGTCAACTTTTTTTAATGAACAACCATAAGGCAAACTAACCAGTGAAACTGGAACAGAGGACTAGTCCCGAAGACTACGACATAGTTTAGCTGGGTATCGGCTAACCTAGTCCGGCTCCTCTCCCAAACAATACTGAATTGCTATTTAAGTGGGCACGTTGATTTCAAGTTATCAATTTGGCTACCAATTGAACTATGATGAGGGGTAGCATGATAAGAAATAAATGAAGTTTTGTTACTTCATCCTTTTTTCTGACATTTTACAGTCAACTTTTCTTAATGAAGAACCATAAGGCAAACTAACCAGTGAAACTGGAACAGAGGACTAGTCCCGAAGACTACGACATAGTTTAGCTGGGTTTCGGCTAACCTAGTCCGGCTCCTGTCCCAAACATTTGAAAACCTTGAAATTTTATCTTTAAAAAAATATTCTTTTTCAATGCAGAACGTACCACTAAATACCAATACATTTAAAATTTTAAAGTAAAGTAAAAAAAACATTTAGGTTGCAGTACCTATAAAGCTTTATGTGCAAAGACTAATAGAGTTATAGAAAATTTTTCTAAATTATTTCCCGACTTCCTTTATTAATACTCAATGTCCAGTCCCTCCAAATTTTGGTAGTAGTATTGCTGGGCGGAGCTTGGGCTATTTACTGCCAATTGTTGCATCACGCATCTTTAATTTCGTCGTTGTAGATTAAATTATAATCCAAACGGAATAATAATTTAAAAATAAAAATTTGACAAATTTTGGTAGCTAGGCGGATTCTGGACCATTCATTGTCAATTATTGTGTCAAACTTCTTTCAGTTTTCTTAGATTTCGAAAGAATTTCGATAGAAATTTCGACAAATTTTGGTAGTACTATAGCTGGACGGTTTTTGGGTCACTGACTACCAATTATTGGATCATGCTTCTTTAGGCATTCTAATTTCGTCCTCGATTAAATTCTAGCCCAAACAGAATAATAATTTAAAAGTGAAAGTTTGAGAAATATTGGTAGTGGCATAGCTGGGCGGATTCTGAGCCTTTTACTGCCAATTCTTTACTCATACACCTTTCCGTTTTCAAATTTTGTGCTTCTAGATTAAATTCTAATCCAAACAGATTATTAAGTCTGCAACACATTTACTGCAAGTTCTTGATTTTTACATCGTTTTCTAATTTCGTCATTCTTGATTAAATTTGAATTCAAATAAGATAATAATTAAAAAATGAGTCTTTGATGAGTTTTGGTAGTAGCATAGCTAGGCGGATTCTGGGCCATTCACTGTCAATTATTGTGCCACACCTCTTTCAGTTTTCTAATTTTGTTTTTGTAGGTTAAATTCTAATCCACACGGAATAATTATTTAGAAATTAAAATTTGACAAATTTTGGTAGTATTATAGCTCGCCGGATTCTCAGCAATTTACTGTCAATTCTTGAGTCAACTTTCAGTTTTCTAATTTCGTCCTTCTAGAATAAATTATAACGAAACTCTAGATAGCGGGTGTAGGACAAATAAGAAGCTACTTCACATTTGCAAATACGCCAACGTTTCGATCTTTGATTCATTTTCGATCTTGATTTCATTTTTTAATTCAGTTTGAGAAGTATGTCATCTAAGCTGTATGTATGTTTTCTAGCGGACATAACTCAAAAACAGAACAATGAATCCACAAACAGACGACTACATGAGTTAAGGACAAAAGGAACACCAGCCGCCAGGAACAAAATAAACAATGGATGATGATGAGTTTATTTTGTTCCTGGCGGCAGGTGTTTCGTTTGTCCTTAACTCATGTGTTCCGGTTGTTTTTGCGTTATGTCCGGTAGAAGACATACATACAGCTTAGATGACATACTTCTCAAACTGAATTAAGTCCTGAAGAAGATCTCAATAAAGATCGAAACGTTGGCGTATTAGCAACTGTGAAGTAGCTTCTTATTTGTTCTTCACCCGATGTCTACAGTTCCATTGCATTAGAAAGGACACAAAGCATACACATAATAAATTCTAACCCCAACAAAAAAATAATTTAAATGCAGTCATGGTCCTCGATTTTTCGAAAACATTTTTAAAGTCATTTATAAAAGGTGGAAAAATGTATACTCAGCTATTAGTATTAGTATAGTATTGTAACGTAATATTGTAAAGGTAGAGAATAATTTTTACTCTCCAACAGTAATATTTTACTGTTGGAGAATCCAGAAGCCTACGTGCCAACCAGTAATATTTTATACTTCATAGCAGAATTAACATTTTCATAAAAAGCGATGTGAGTTCAAAAAAAAAAATTCAAGTAAAAAAACTTCGATTTTAATAATGCAAAAGTATAACATAAAAAATATTTTGGGAAAAAAGTTGTTCTTCCACTCAGGAAGAGCAATTAGTCCAGATATTGAATACTACTTCCTTCTTATTACTTCCTCTACACTTATTACTCCTAGTACCTCCACCAGATCACTAACTGCAATGCTAACCGCACCTATTTTATAGGTGGTAAAATATCTGCCTTTATACCATATGTTAGTCAGGTTAGTTCAGGTAGAAGGTTAGTTCAGATTTTGGGAGGCAAACATATTTTATGGAATTTAGCATTTCCCGAAAACATAAATAAATTATACATCTAAAGACTACATTAGGTGCCTACAATGAATCTATTGTGCTTAAAACCCTGCTTATACAGGGTGTCCGAAAACTATACCGACAAATGAAGGCAGCATATTTCAGAGATGTTTTATTGTCGATTTGAAGTAAATTGTCTTATCCAAAAATGTCTCCTAAGGGAGCTAAAACGCTTTAAAGATAGCCCTTAGACATTGTTTTTTTTTATAACTTCTCAGATTGTTTTAATTAGAAAAACCTAACTTTGGTTTTGTGTTAATTCTTACATAAGCGATGTTATTATGTAAAAATGTATAGGTGTCACATTTGGGGCATCATCAAAACAATTTTTGGAGAGGCTACAAGGTCATGATACCTGGAAAGTTCGTTGGCAGCGTTTGTGATCGGATGCAAAGGGATGTAGAATAATAGAACAATGGTATATAGAGACGGGACTGTCAGTCAAGCTTGGCAAGACAGAGTTTGTGCACTACACCTAAAGGATTTCGCTCAACCACGCTGTATGGTGAACCTCTACTACTAAATCCTGAGGCTAAGTTACTGGGGGTGACCATCGACTGCGGGCTGACCTATAAGTCACGTGGAAAAGGCATGCAATAAGGTAACAGCACTGCCATGGCAGCTACGCAGGAAGTGGGGTCTAAAGCCACACTTCCTGCACTGGCTCTACATTGCGGTAATCAGACCGAGGATAACATATGGGGCCGTGGTCTGGCCATCGGTGGACAGGGCATGCTATGTGCTGAGGTTGGCCAGACTGCAGAGAACACTGGGTCTTACTGGGTCTGCCGGAGCTTCCAATCTATATTAAGAGGAAGACGATGGAGTCCTGCTGGAGGATGGATTGCTGCGGCCAATGGAAGAACACAGCTATGGGAAGTGGTCACACGCAGGTCGCCAGCCTCATTCAGAGGGATATCTTGATTGTCTCGATCGCAAAAGGGGCGCAATCAGCTGAGACTGAAACAGCCAATTGGGATAAACATTACAACAAGGGACGAATTCAAGGAAGAGCTGCTTTAGCAACCTTCTGAGAATAATAAGGTATGGTATACAGACGGACCAAGAATGGGTAATACACAGTCTAGGAGTCGGAATATACAAAGCAGGTCATGTAGACGGCGAGGGCTTCGCCTTGGGAAGCCACACGACGGTTTTCCAAGCGGAGGTGTTTACAATACTCGAGGTGGCCAAACGAACAGAAGTCAGACAGGGAGCAGAGCAGGACATCTACATCTACTCCGACAGTTAGGCGGCTCTACCAGCTGTCTGCCGGAGAAGCACGAGTTCAAGGCTCGTTCAGGACTGGCAGAAACAAAATGGGTAACTCTGGGATGGGTTCTTGGACATAGGGGCATCGAGGGGAACGAGCATGCCGACGAATCGACCAAGCGTGATTTCCAGACATGCTTTACGGAACCAGAGCCATGTCTAGAAGTAAGTGAAAGGTACGTCTCTCACTCTGAATGAGTGGACATGGGAGAGTACAAGGACAAACTAGATACACTCAGGAATATGTAGACGAGGAATATGTAGACTTGCCACGAGTGTCAAGTCTGTCATATGACACACCTCACCTGTCCTATGTCACACGTCATCTGTCATCTGTCAATTCTGTCACATTTTACAAGGATGACAGCATTTTGGGCCTTCTTTTACCCTAGGGCTCACGTAGACTTCAAGGTCAAAGTGTCCCAGAACCCCGTCGTTATAACTACTGACGCGACTACGCCATAGGACATTTGGGGCCGCTTTTCATTATCGAGGGAATGAGGGCCCTGATGGAGTAGGAATGGGCGGACCGGGGGACTTTGAAAAGGGCCTCACTACTACTACTCCCACAGGGTGGGGGGGGTCAACTGATAATTTTAGTAAGTGAGAAAAATCGAATTTTGTTTTATTTTTTTTGCCTAATTATCGAGAATTACACAGTCTTTGTGAAATTTATCAGTAAGCTTTATAAAACTAATTAGTTGAAATTTGATATGTAGAATAGAGATGAGATTTGATAATAGAGCATAATATCACAAAATGGCAAAAACTGGATTCGCCAATCATTAAGGAAACGAATAACTTTATGAACTGAAACTAAGACTGTAGAACAAATTGTTTAAATTATAATTTTATTTGTTTTGGTCAATCATTTTTTTCTTATAATTTTTGCCATTTGCAATACTAACACTAAATTTGAAGTAAGTGGTTTATTAAAGCCTACACATATAGCAAAAAATGCGTAATTTTGTAATTACGCAAAGATCAAACAAAAAAATTATAATTTAATTTTTTTCGCTTACGGTGAATTTCAGCAACATGAGAAAATAGTACCTTTTTAACATAGAATACTCTGAAGTTTTTGATTTTAATATTAAAAATACCAAAAAGTCAAATATATAAAAAGTTAATAAAATATCTGCAATCCAAATATGACGCCTATGGTAGCAACGGAAATATCATTTTACATCGTAAGATCGCTCATGTACTCAATAATTAACAGATAACCTAAGTGTGGTTTGTTTAAGGTAAAAAGCAATCTAAAAAAATTATAAAAAAAACAATGTCAAAGGGCCATGTTCAAAGCGCCCGCGTTAAGAGACACTTTTGGATAAGACGATTTACCACAAATCGGCATGAAAATATCTATGGAGTATGCTGCCTTTGTTTGTCAGTTTAGTTTCCAGACACCTTGTATACGTTATAACTACGTGACGTAAACATGTGTTCATTAGTATAAAAATTGGCATTGCACACTCCCACTCTCAGAGAAAATTTGGTCATTGGAGTTCTATTTCTTCTTTAAACTGCTTGCAGTGAGTATTTTTCTAATTTAGTTGAAAACTGTAATGTTTCAACGACAGTTTAATAATATGCCTATTACTCACAGGTTTTTAATAGATAATACACCCATTAGCTACCTATTAGTTATGATTAATTAACCATGTGTTGAACTTATCAAATGACAAATGTTTGAGGTCGTTATTATAACCAATAGTTTACTGAAATTTATATTGGGTATGCAAAATTTGATAAGTAAATAAAAATAGAATAAAAAAATGTAACCAAAAAAATTGAAATTTGATATCCTAATTTTGTATTTATATTATCATTCTGTTTGTATCGCTACCTGGTGGTTGTTAACAATGCTAACTATTATTTAAAACATTAATTGTTTCTAAAGTAATTATGTCAATGGTAAAGTTAACAGGAGATGAATAACTCCAGCCTTAAAGGGTTCAAAGAGTAAAAACACATTTTTCAGATTTTAAAATTGTTTAATAATAAGCAATAACATCGTTTTTATTAATATTAACTATAACTATTATTATTAATAGTATTAAATTAAGTATTAAAACAATAATAATTGGTAATCAATCGACATGATCAACAGTGAATTTTAATTTTTAGCTTTGGTATAAAACGCAACAAGTTGTTGCAATTGTTTTCGTTGCAACAAAGGACTTTTGCACTCTCTCGACAAAAACATGTCGTAGAAAAACTATGGTATTATACACGCATGTAATAGCTACTGACATTAAGGAATTACGGAAAAACTTCATTCTGGTGAGTAATAACTAACATTACATTGGTTGTGTTAACATGTTTTATAACACACAGAAAAGTGGTAATTTCATATGTAATTTTTAAAAACATTAAAACTGCGAAACTACTAGAGATGCGCCCCATATATCGACATATTGCATTCTTTTTTCGATTTTTTTATCGATGTTTTTTCTTTCGATGTTATCGGTTGGTATCGATATACTTTTTCCGATGTCGCCAGATGGAAATTAGAGCTTACAGCATAACACTGATTTTTATATTATTTAATATCCAACCAACAAAAAATTTGGTACTTTGGTTCTTGTCCTGATAATCGCTATTCGATGCTCCATAGCGGACAAATGTGAATTGAACATGGTGAACTAAAGACGTACTCACAATTAAAAACTTAAGCAATACACTTTGCGCTTAAAATATTTTTCTTGATCTGATTGGTCGGAGGATATATCATATTAACTCTTGCAAATTGTATCTCCGCCTTAATGTGAACCCCGAATTGACACTTAACAATGACAATTGACATTAATGTGTATGACTTGTGACTTATGAATTTAGTTTGTTATTTTCAATTTCAACGACTTTTTTTGTCATGTTTTAAAATATTTTTGTTTATTTCAGTAGAAAATCATGTATAGTAGAAACTAGTTTTACTGTTTTTAGCGAGTTTATTTGAATAATGTTCAGGAATGGCTCCTCAAAAAAAGTAACGAGTAGAAAAATTTCTCACAAAATAGCGATGGAAGTCACTTGTTTCTTTTGTAATAAACAGCTTAAAACCTCAAGAAGTATCACCAATTTAATGATACAAAATCATCCATAGAAGCTACACTACTCGCGTTAATTTATAGTAATTAATAAAGTGAATTTAAGTAGTGTAGATTCGAAGGTTCTGGCTCATAAACACGGGGCCATATCCCGACGGTCACCTACGTCTCTGGTAAAAACAATAATTTGTGGACATTTCTCGCTATATTATATATTCTCACCTATTTTTGAATACTAAAATCTGATAAACTCAAGAACTTTGTTAAAAATGTCATTTTTCATACGTAAGCAGCTCTGAAGATACAACTCCATGTATTTATAAAAATGTCTAGGTACTTCGGAGAGCAAAGAGAAAGAAATTGCACCATATCAGACCTTGTTTCTCTTAATACCACGTATAACAGATTGATTAACTGTTGACACGTTTTCAATATCTGTTAACGTCTTGCAACTAAAAAGTAATTAACAAATTTAGGTAGGAAAACAAGCTTGAAAAAATAGTCATCTTTGCCAAGAACAAGCGTCAACATTTGTCAGCTAGTTTGGAAAAAATTCAGTGAAAATCGTAAAAAGTTAATTAAACATAATTTAAAGATAACTCTAGAAATAGCTGGGCTTTTGCCTTTTATTGGGTAACTCGCGCTTTATAGGCGCTTCTAATTAATAAGCGATTTGGAGAAGAAAGCCTCGTTTAATTAGCGTTGCAGCATAGAATGGCAGCTCTTATAAAACGGCTTTGACTAATTTGTCAGCAGTTCAAAAGGGAACTAGATTCCCCTTTGGTCCGTCCTGCTATATAGGAGATACGAGTCAATTTAACTTTTTAATTTGACCCAGTCGTGCTTTTCGCCTCTCTAATTTTACTTGAACAATTAAAGTTTAAAACAACATTTTTATTCAACTCTGTGTGTGTGCCCACAAGGACAAATTTGTTCTCATCTCTCCATCATATATATCAATCCTCTTGCCCCTTGGTAGGCAACACCAGAGTGAGTTACGCTAGCCCCAAGGAAAATACAGAAATCCTCAAGTTTATGTTATAAGGACAAAACAGCATACGAAGTTAGTTTTGGCAACATTTGAATAATGGACCTCCGAGGAATAAACTTGTTGGAACTTGGGCAAAAACCGCTGCTCCCTCGTGCGTCAAGTTATGCACGAAAGTAGCTAAATTTTATGCTTTCATGGCAAGGGGATGATCTTAATATCGCAATTATCCACCGTGGAATATAAATTCGCTTTAATGGTTTCATATGCGAGCACAGAATCGCAATAGTCGCTTCGACGGAGGGATATAAAAACGGCGAGTTTCTGTAAGTTTGCAACTTTATATCCTGGAATGTTTGCCTTTGGTCGCGATCAATTTTCGAAAAATGTCTTGCGAATGCAGTTCCGAGACGGCTAATAGTCTTGTGTGACACTATTATAAAATTTTATTGAGGATTTTATTTTTGCCATCAAATCTTGCAGTTGGAATGAAAGCTATAAACATTGTGTTTCTGATCTCCAAACCGCCGTTAAAAAACTTTAAAGATATGTATGAAGCCAAAAAAATATATGAAGCCACCCTGCCAAATCGGCATTTTATTGTAATGCCAAAAAACAATTCCTTCACAAATAAAGCAATTGGGAGGTTCTTGTTTCTGGTGTGGAGTGTGGCGGCAGTCAAGAGCCCTCCCCAAGTCCTTAAGGAACTCGAGGGCCTGTTACATCTCTGTGAGGATCAAATTAAGTCCTAAGTCGAGACCGACACAAGGAAGTGGTTTTGAATGTGGAGCTCGAGCCCTTTTACGTGACTCTCTCCAATCTTTGCTTATTAACTATTTGCACAAAAATGGAAAATCGTTCATTAAAAGCGAGCCTCATAATAAATAGGCGCATTTTTCTTTGGGGCACAGTTGAGATTTATTCTCGGCCTTAATTTAGTTCTCGCCTTCTCCTAAATCCAAGTGTACTACACGTATAATTTATTCCCTTACTGGATATAGTTTAGAGCCGTCTCTAATTTTAATGAACAAAGCTCCGGCTTACGGAATACTTTTTACATACGATTCTCCGGCAGGAATCAGAGATCTAGATTGCAGGCAGGAAATCCTCTAATTAACATTTTCCTGCTTTCGTCGAGTGCGCAAAAAGGCGACGTGTCTGCTTTAATATCACCCTAAATGTTAATTCGTTTATGTCTCAAACCACCATCGTCCCCTGTTTTATTATTCAGTGAATTAAATTCATTATTAATTCCCCGTATTCTGTTTGGTTGCAATGCGTAATTGTTTGTTATTTTACATAAAAGTTTGCTAACAACGATGTGGCTGAATTTACATAGTTTTTATGAAATCTTCTCGTTATCAGTCCTATTAATTTTGAAGTAAGTGACCTCAAAACCTAGAGTTAGAAGCCTCCTAGCTGTACTACTGCTGCTACTGAGAAGTAGTGACCCGACTGAACGAAAACTCCTGCTAGCGGTATCGGCAAATTTGTACTGTAGCCGTGTTCAATTCCCTCTTTGAAAAGTGAAAAACGTATAATCCTGATTAAATTTTTCTTTCTTCGTAAGTAATCAACGAAATAACAAACAAAATTTATTGTTGCTTGGGGCCGTTTGTCTTCTTCTTCTACTGTACCTATTTCGATTTTTTCTTACTTCTAGCATTTCTTTTTTCAATAGTTTAATTGTTCATTGCTTTTTTTATTTTAAATATGTTTCCCTCATTTGCCATTTTTTGTACAACTTTTCGTTTTTTGATTTTTTTTTTCATTTTTCTAGGTTCTACTCTATTGAGTTTTCATTCTTTTAATACATAGATAAAATTTGACTGCACATTTTCGGCATCAGTTTCTAAGATACATTTTATATTGCCATTATTTCAAAGCCAGCCTGATTCATCATCTCTCCACAGGACCTTTTTGAAAAAAACTGCGCTTTTATTAATTTATTAATTCTAAAAACAATTTTATCCCATATGTTAGAAAGGAACACAAGATCTCAAATCTTCTAAATTATTATTTTAGTTCAAAAAGGTGAAAAACCTTTGGTATTACGATTTCGCTAATACTCCATAAGTCCGTCAGAATATACAAGGCGGCACCATGTACATTCTTTGTGATGAGACAAGTTTGGCACAAAACTGTGTTTTTTTTTTGCATTAAATGGTTATTTGATTTTTAAGTTTTTTTTACACAGTTTTATCGCGAAATGCAACTTGAGTCAAAAATCGATTTTTAGTGGAAGAAATTTACTTCCTTTGCAAAATATCTTTTTTGCAAATTTCCGTTTTGTTTTCAAATTTTAAATTTGTGTTTCCAATTATCTAATTCTTTTGGACATTTTTTCCTATAATTTCTGCTTATGCATTTTTTTTTATTCCGTCCATTTTCTCATTTTTTATTTTTTTCTTTTATGGTTTATGATTTAATGTTATTATTTTTTGTTATTCTTTGTCGTGTTTTCTGACATTTTTTGTTTTTTATTATTTACTGATCTCATAAATTTGACTTTTATTGAGTTTTCATTCTTTCGAGTAATTTTGACCAAAAGTGTAAGTTATTGATTTTCATTGAGAAAATTTTGAAACTCAAACTATTTTTTTTGCAATTAATGATAAGATATGTGTAAGTTTTCTTTATACGGGTTTTAGTTCGAAATAGTACTTTCTCAACTTTAGAGAAAAATAAAATATTTGCGAAAGAATTTCGGTTCAAAATCAGATCTTTTTTTGCAAACTGTTGAAAGATTTTACACGATTTTGACTTAAAATTAGTAATAATATTTTAAATTTGTGGATCTAACAATCTACCCCTTTGGAATATTTTTGTTTCTATAATTTGTATAATAATAATAATAACATATATTTTTTATTTAGTTATATATAAGATTAACATATAAGTTTGACTGCCATTGGGTTTTCAACCTTTTGAGGTAATTTTGGCCCAAATTAATTTTCCATCGAGTTCACAGGTTGTAATATATAATGATTTGTCATGAGGCAACTTTTTACCAAACTGTGTTTTTTTACCAATTGATAATTCCTGAATTTCCTATTTCTTTAAATATTTTAGCTCGAAATAGACTTACTAAAAACACACTTTCCTTTGCGAATTTTTAAAAGATTTTACACGATTTTGAAGGATTTGTGGTTCTAAATAATTAACTCTTTTGGACATTTTTTTCCATAATTTGTGCCTTTAAAAGATTTCTTGTTTTCGCAGTTTTCGTCATTTTTCATTTAACTTTTTTATTTTCAATTGTTTTTTTATTATTCATAATTTCCTATTCTCATTCCTTGCAACGTTTCTTGCCATTTTGTGTTTTTTTTATTTTTTAGTTGATCTAAATTAGACTTTTTATTTGGTTTGTACTCTTTTGAGTAATTTTGACCCAAATTGAAACTTGACACTGAATTGCCAGTGAAAAACTAAAGTAGGGCGACATGCATTAGGTTGTTAGTAGATACGCATCAGGGCTTCAGGCACATTTGCTCTCCATTTTTTCGGTAAATTGCCATAAGGAAATGTAAAGTCCATTTTGTAGAAAACCATGAAACTGAAAAGGAGTTTCCGAAGTAAGATTATCGGCAATAGAACATATAAAAAATATCCACTAAATAAGCAGAAACTGACGACGTTTCGACGTTTATTGACGTCTATTTTAACTGTTACTATACTTTTTAATGATGACACGATTGTAGTGGAATAGGTAAGGGAGCTTGATCTCTTACAGAGTTTTGTTTAATTGTTGTTAATGTTCATTATTGTTCGTTTGCCCAAACGTATTGATCTTCGAAACTTCTTTTATCTAAGTTAGACTTTATATTGAGTTCTTTTATTCTTTTATTCTACTCTTCTTCTTCACGCAATTTTGACACAAAATTTAACTTTTCCAACGAGTGAACAGTTGTAATGGTACATTATTTGTAATGAGACAAGTTTGGCTCAAAACTTCGCTTTTTAGCACTTAACGATTATTGATTTTTAAGTTTTTTTATACGGTTTTAAATAAAATTTTTACAACTTGGGTCAAAAATAGATTTTTAGTGAAGCCTTGTTGGTCTAAAAACATACCTTTTTTGCAAGTTTTACACGATTTTAAATTAAAATTAGAACCAAAAACTATAGATTTGTGGTTCTAAATATCTATTTCTTTTGGACATATTTTTTCCATAATTTGTGCCTAAACAAGATTTTTTTGTTTCTGAACTTTTGATAATTTTTCATTCATTATCTATATTTGTCTTGTTTTCTTATTGTTTATAATTTTCCATTCTATTTCTTTACCAAGCTTTCTGCAATTTATAGTTGGTTTTTACATTTTTTCATTGGTCTAAATTGAACTTATTATTAGGTATTTATTCTTTCAAGTAATTTTGACTCAAATTGAAGCATGACACCACTCAATTGACACTGGAAAGCTAAAATAGGGCGATTTGCATTAGGTTGTTAGTCGATACGCATCAGGGCTTCAGGCACAATTTGTGACAAATGTGACAAGGAAAAGGAGTTTCCTTAGTACAATTATTGGCAATTGAATAAATAAAAAATTTCTATTAAGTAAGCAAAAACTGTCGACGTTTCGACATTTATTGAAGTTTTTCTTAAGTTCAACTGTACTTTTTAATAATGACACGATTTCCACGTCAATGGTAGAATAGGTAAGGGAGTTTGATGTAGCTTTACACATTACAGTAATTTTTTATCGTTGTTAGTGTTAATTATTCTTCGTCTGCTTAAACTTTTTGTTGACTTGTGAGACAAGTTTGGCACAAAACTGTATTTTTTTAGTATTCAACGATTACTGATTTTTAAGCTTTTTTATACGGTTTTAGCCCGAAATAAAACATTTACAACTTGAGGCAAAAATCGATTTTTAGTGAAAAGAATTTAGTTTCTTTGCAAAACACCTTTATTGCAAATTTCTGTTTTGTTTTCAAATTTTAAATTTGTTTTTTCAATTATTTAATTCTTTTGGACATTTTTTTCCTATTTTTCCATTTTCTCATTTTTTATTTTTCTCTGCTTTTATGGTTTATGATTTAATATTCTTATTCTTTGTTATGTTTTCTGATATTTTTTGCTTTCTATTATTCATTGATCTCATAAATTTGACTTTTATTGAGTATTCATTCTTTCGAGTAACTTTGACCAAACGGTAAGTAATTGATTTGCACTGAGAAAATTTTGGCTAAAACTGTTTTTTTTTTCTTTTACTTTATTTTTACTTAATAATTTTTCATCTTTAGTTACAAATGGATTATTAGCGAAAGAATTTTGGTTCAAAAACAGACCTCTTGGAATATTTTACAAGATTATGGCTTAAAATTAGTATCAATATCTTAAATTTGTGGTTCTAACTCTCTACCTCTTTGGGATTTTTTTTTCCTATAATTTGTATAATAATAATATATATGTTTTTAATTAATAATATATAAGATTAATATATAAGTTTGACCGCCATTGGGTTTTCAATCTTTTGAAGTCATTTTGCCCCAAAACTCAATTTTTCAATCGAGTTCACAGGTTGTAATATTTAATGATTTGTTTAAAGTTTTGAACTTAAAACTTTTGACCAAACTGTGTTTTTTTACCAATTGTTAATTCCTGAATTTTTTATTTCTTTAAAGATTTTAGCTCAAAATAGACCTAGTAAAAATAGACTTTCCTTTGCTAATTTTCGAAAGTTTTTACACGAATTTGAAGGATTTATGGTTTTAAATACTTACCTCTTTTGGACATATTTTTTTCCATAATTTATGTCTTTAAAAGATTTTTTGTTTTCGTACTTTTCGTAATTTTTAATTTAACTTTTTTCTTTTCAATTTTTTTTATTATCTAAAATTTTCTATTTTCATTCCTTGTAACGTTTTCTGCTATTTTTGTTCTTAAATTTTTTTTATTGATCTAAATTAGATTTATTATTAGGTTTGTATTCCATCGAGTAATTTTGACCCAAATTGAACCTTGACACCACTGAATTGCCACTGAATTTTAGTTGACAAACTAAAATAGGGCGACTTGCATTAGGTTGTTAGTAGATATGCATCGGGGCTTCAGGCACAATTTCAGCTATATTGCAGAAAAACATATCAAAATATGAAATGTAAAAGCAGTTTTCGTAGTAAGATTAGCGGCAAGAGAACATATAAAGAATATCCACAAACAATGCAGAAACTGACGACGTTTCGACGCTTATTGACGTCTATCTTAACTGTTACTATACTTTTAATAATGACACTATTTTCACGTCAGTAGTGGAATAGGTAAGGAAGTTTCATATAGCTTTATAAAGTTTTTCACGTAATTTTTACACAAAATTTAACTTTTCTAACGAGTGAACGGTTGTAGTGCGATATACATTGTTTGTAATGAGACAAGTTTGGCTCAAAACTTTGTTTTTTAGCACTTAGTGACTATAGATTTTCAAGTTTTTTTATATGGTTTTAACCAGAAATAAAATTTTTACAACTTGGATCAAAAATTGTTTGTTAGTGAAGGTTTTTTGGTCTAAAAACCGACCTTTTGTTGCAAGTTTTTACGCGATTTTAAACTAAAATTAGAACCACAAATTTTTAATTTTAATTTTAAATTTGTGGTTCTAAATATCTACTTCTTTTGGACATATTTTTTCCATAATTTGTGCCTATACAAGATTTTTTTGTTTCCGTACTTTTGATAATTTTTCATTCATTGTTTATATTTTTTCTTGTTTTCTTATTGTTTATAATTTCCTATTCATATTATTTACCACGTTTTCTGAAATTTATTGTGTGTTTTTAAATTTTTTCATTGATCTAAATTGGACTTATTATTAGGTTTTTATTCTTTGAAGTAATTTTAACACAAATTGAACCTTGACACCACTGAATTGACAATAAAAACTAAAATAGGGTGACTTGCATTAGGTTGTTAATAGATATGCATCAGGGCTTCAGGCACAATTTCAGACCTTTTTTCGTGTAAATTGCCAAAAGAAAATGTAAGATCCATTTTGCAGAAAACCATATCAAAATATGAAATTGAAAAGGAGTTTCCGTAGTAAGATTAACGGCAATAGAACATATAAAAAATATCCACTAAGTAAGCGGAAACTGACGACGTTTCGACGCTTATTGACATCTTTCTTAACTGTTACTATACTTTTTGATAATGACAGGATTTCCAGGTCAGTAATAGGTAAGGGAGTTTAGTGTAGCTTTATAAAGCTTTGTTTAAATGTTGGTAATGTTAATTATTGCTCGTTTGCTCAAACTTATTGATCTTTGAAATTTGTTTTTATCTAAATTAGTAATTTTCATTATAATTTGTTTTATTTAATATTTATATTTTCTCTTGTTTTCTTATTGTTTATAATTTCCCATTCTTATTTTTTAACACGTTTTCTGCGTTTTTTTTTTAATTTTTTTCATTGATCTAAATTGGAATTTTTATTAGGTTTTTATTCTTTGACATAATTTTGACTCAAACTCAACCTTGACACTACTGAATTGAAAATGAAAAACTAAAATAGGCTTACTTGCATTAGGGTGTTAGTAGATATGCAATAGGGCTTCAGGCACAATTTGTGCCAAATATGACTGTGTTTTTAGCATTTAATGATTACTGATTTTTAAGCTTTTTTATACGGTTTTAGACCGAAATAAAACATTTATAACTTGAGGCAAAAATCAATTTTTAGTGAAAAGAATTTTGGTCGGAAAGAGGAGCTGTAAAAAAATGTTCTCTTAGTAAGCGAAAACTGCCGACGTTTCGACGTCTATTCACGTCTTTCTCAAGGTTAACTGTACTTTTTAATAATGACAGTTTTTCCACCTCACTGGTAGAATAGATAAGAGAGTGTTGTTGCTTCACATAATATAGATATGTTTAATTTTTGTTAATTTTGTTAAACACAATTATTTCATATTTTTTTGCGTAAATTTCTTTCATCGCTTTTTAACTACTTATGTGCCAAATTTAATTATTTTTAGATCTTCTCGTTGTAAGATGCTGCTCTCTTTAGAGAGAAATAAGAAAAACGTCAACAGTTTCGACTTATATAATGGACTTATTTTATTTGTTTTATTCCCGATAATCTTACTACAGATATACTTTGATGACTATATCAAATTGACATGAAAGCGAGTATTTTTTTCAGAACTAAAAACAAAAATAAGTCTCTCTAAACAAGTAGCAAAACTTAAGTGTCTCGGTTTTAGGGCCAATAATAAAAAAGTGCTACTCTCCGCTTATGTTTATTATGTATAAACATAGACATCTGTCGCTCGACGAATATGAAATTACATGAACCGAAAAAGAAAGGAAAAGGTCTCATGAAAGTTCGGTACTTTGACGTCAAAGTAATTGAGCTGATTCTTTATCACTGGTCCTCGAACCATAAACGAAAACTCCTGGTAGCGGTATCGACAGATTTGTACTGCGGCCGTGTTGAATCCCTGAAAGGTGAAAAACGTTTAATCCTAACACCTTTCGAATAAGCCCTCAGCTGCTCATTTCCCTTATTTATCAAAGCGACCGCCCCAAATTTCCGGTTTGACCTGTCCAGCGATTAGGACGGAGGGTTCGCATGTTTGTTTTGCGGATTGCAAATGGTCCCGAGAGGCCTCGGGGCTCGGCCCGACCCCGATTCGATGATGTTTTAAATAAGCGGTTTTCCGTATTCAAACGCATCATAAATTCCCCATTCAAATCTCCTTAAAACTTTCAGCAATTCCGGCATCGGAGTTTCATCTACTTTCATGAGCGCGTCACGCTCCGCGATAGATCATCGTGGAGAGAAGTTCACAGAAATGTGGGGGCTTTTATTTGTATTTTCCTTTTTCATTCTATTCGGTGCCCATAACTCTTTTCGGAAGTCTAAGAGAGACGACAAATTTTATTTCAGCGTCGCCCTGACGGCCACTTCGTTTATTTTTCAATTTCGGATATATTCGAATATTTTATTTATTGTGATATTTATCTGGGGGAATGATGGGCCCGGGGGCCGTTCTTTCTCGGGATTCCCCGTGTTTATTGTGTTTGCCTTGATTGGGATCGTCTATCATGTCGAGCACGTTTCGCTTTATTGAGTGGCAGAAATAAAATGATAAATCGGAGGCAACGTTTTGATACCGAGGACACGAGATGAATGAAAACTGGGAACCTACACGTCACAATCATTTTAAGCTGCCCAGCGCAGTTTCAAGCAACGTTTATTATTTCCGCCACAATTTGTTTAACGTAAATATAAGATGACCGCCATGACGCGAACATAATACTATTCTTCATTAAGTATTAACTAGCATTCAAAAACCTTATTTTACCTGATTATTAACATCTTAACGTATCATAACTAAAGACGTTGTATTTGTTATATAAAGTGTGTCAATACAAACTTAAGTGTTTTCCGGGCTTTAAAGCCTTGGTCCAATGGAATTTCTTCCTAACGTTTCGTCTACAGGTGCGGCAGACATTATCAAAGGCGATGAGATAATGGACGAAGTGATCTCTCGTGCTTCCCGACGTTGACTGATTCGACTGTGGTGAGCATCGTGGTATTTATTGCCTCGCCGCCACGCTGCAGGAGAGGGACTGGGGTGGGGGTAGTGGTGGGGCGGGGTTTCGGCACCCTTGAAGTATGTGGTAGAACTCACTTCCAGTCTGCATTTAGAAACGTGATTTACTCCTGCCTGTTGAAATTCTTGTCGTGTTTAAAGATCTCGATGGCCTCTCTCGTTAGTCTCGGATAGAAAACGATGCGATATCCACCTTGTTGAAAAGGATGTCATGGCCTTTGGAGAAAGCGTGCTCTGCTACTTCTGACATTTGTGTTTGTCCCAGCCTGCAACTTCTCGTGTATTCCGTAATCCTTGTATTGACACTGCGTTTTGTGGTAGCAATGTGGTGTCAACTAGAGAACCTCCGCAGGAAGAAAGCACAACTCCTGAGTTCACTGGCAATTCTACTACGATGCCTGAGATATAAAGAACCTTCAGATCTAGTAAAACGAACAGGGTTTTCAACAGGACCGAACAATCTCTGCTCCTTGAAAGGATCCATAAAATCCGTAGAGATCTCGCATATAATGATAAAAAACTTTTGTTTGTCAATCTAGAACTAGCTAACAGCTTGCATTGGAGCGAATGGGAAAAGGTGTATCGTTTGACACATGAACGGAAGATGGCAACCCAAGCGGTCGCAATGAACTGACAAAAAAAGAAATTTGACGCACTAAGTGCCATCAACAATCAGAGCTGGGCAAAATACTCGGTAAAAGTATTTCAAATTTCAAATACCAAATACCGACCAAAGTATTTTTATAATCAAATACCAAATACTACCCCACTATAAAAGTATTTCAAATTTCAAACACTCAGATATTGGATTTGAATTTTTTTATAAATACCGGTATTTTAAATACTTTTGGGTATTTGAAATACTTTTATGCAGGTATTTCAAATAGGTTTTAGGTATTCCAAATACTTTGAGGCATTTCAAATACTTTTAGGTTTTTTTTTTAATAAATAACATACTGATTTAAATGAGTCGTAATTGACATTTTGACAGGCGATTGTAAAACAATTAATTTATAAATATTATAAAAGTGATGCTATTTCTTAAAGGTGTAGGGATGCTTCTAACTGATTGACACTGGCATTCGAACTAAATTTTTAGAAAAACTAAACACATTATTTAAAATAGGAACTTTGTTTACAGTTGTAGTCTGTCTAATAGCAAATTTAATATAAAATTTTCGAATTTACGTCAGATTATATGTTGTATATATGTACACTCTCGCCCATATTTTTCAAGAATTGTCGAAAATAAAACCTAACATCAGTAATTATTGGGAGCAGGATAGGTGTATAATAATAATATTAATAGTTATGCGAATTAATAGTATATTATTAAACGAGCTTTTTATGATAGCCATTATTCCCTTAGGGAGACGTTGGCGCCACGAGCCGCATGGCTCATATATCCCTCTGACACTATATGAGCCCTATTTAACTTTTGTCAACAAGCTGGGTATCCGTACAGTTGAATCGCTGAAAGAATGCCGATCCGATGAAATTATGCGACACGTATGTTTGATTTGCCTGCCTATTTTACACCCAATAATAAGAAAAGAAACAACAGATAAAATATTGTCTGGTGGTTACGCAATACGTCCTCAACAAATAGCATTGTCAGATTAACGTGTGTCAGTATGACGTGTTTTTCCTCAATTTTGAAATTGCAATTTTTCTACCTTTTTTTCACTGATAAAGTGCATTGAATAGCCAAATCAGTTCTTCTTAGGACGACGGGTTTTAAAGCCTTCTTGGTGAGAATATTAAACTTAATTCATGGAATAGATCGTGCTTTGATCAATGTAAACATGCGAGTTTCTGGGCATGTTTCCAGTAACGGCAACGGACCAGTTTCGATCTGCATTGTAACGCCCAAATTCTTCGCTTTAATCTGTAAATCTAAGTCTAAGGTAGATCAATTGTGCAGGTTCCTGATTTTTAGATAATGCCAGGAAACAAACCTCAAGTTTCAAGCGCAGCAACAAATACCTACACGTACCTACTTTCAAATGGAGAAAAAAAATGACTAGCTCTTGGAAACGGTTTCATCTGTTCAAGAGAGGAGAGAGGTACTAAGAAATATCTGCAATTTTTCATGCTGCTTTTCATTAATTACAAAGAATACTTATTCTAGAGTGGCGCTGTTGTAAGTAGTGTAACAGCTACTAGAAGAGTAGTAATTATAGATAAATGACGTATGCTACCAAAAAGGGAAAAGAACATCATCCAGCTGTTTCGTCAAAGGAAGAATCTGCATGCGGATAATGGGATTAAGAGCCACTTTTGAGACCCTCGGAATATAGCGATATCTAAATAGCGATATCTAAATAAGGAGTGCCCAAAATTAATCTAAATGAGAACGAAGAGTTGGGAAAGTAAAAATAAAAGAAACTATTGATATTAACGATTGTAAAATATAGATATCCATCATAAACGTTTAAAGATTTAGTTGTTACAACGATGACGGAACGATCGCTCCTATATAGTCTCTTGACGATCGTTGTAGTCTCGATAAATATCTGCAATAACCGGACGGCCATTACTTATAGACTGTTAAATTTTCTAATGTAGCAACCATTTGTAAAATAATAAATTGCAATATCCATGCAACTATTGAATTATATCATATTTTTAGCGTTAACATAATGCATAAAGCATTTTGATACATTGAGTTGTCAAAACGCGTGTAGAAGAGAAAGTAAAAAATCAAAAAATTTAATTTAAGGTCAATTATTTTTTATTATTAGTATCGATCTTTAAAACTTCTTCTGACACCTCAACTCTATCAACCAAAAAATTCAATTCACTATGGAGATAGAAAAGGCAGGATGCCTGCGGTTTATGGATCTTTTGGTATCAAGAACGCCCAATGGGAAGCTTACGCACACCGTTTATAGAAAACCAACACACACTTAGCGATATATCAGTAACGGATCAAATTATCATCCCAGACAGAAAAGGGGAGTCATAAAGACTCTGTCTGTGAGAGCCAATACTATCTGTGAGCCGGATGAATCGGAACGGGAAATGACGCATCCAGAAAGAGCCTTTGGATGGAATGGATACAGCAAGAATGAGTTTCGTTAGGGCCGTCCGTCCAAGATATGTAGAGCGCCATGAACGAACAAGGGGAGAAGATGAAGAAAAGCGCGGATGGAATAATCTTCCATACATCCACAAAGTAACGGACAGGATCGGCAGGCTACTGGAATAGCACAATGTTAAAATTGTCTTTAAACCAACTCGTACAATCCAACAGACCGCAGAGATCGGCCAAAGACCCCAGAGATCGCCTATCGACACCCGGAGTTTACCGAGTTCCATTTGGCTGTGGCTCGGTATACATTGGTACCACAAAACGCAGTGTCAACACTAGGATTACAGAACCCAAGAGGTGTTGCAGGCTGGGACAAATACAAAAATCAGCAGTAGCAGAGCACACTTTCTCCGAAGGTCACGACATCCCTTTCAACGACTTCGAGAGACTAACGAGAGAGGCCATTGAGCATAGGGATCTTTAAACACGACAAAAATTTCAACAGGAAGGAGGAAATTACGTTTTTGTATTCAGACTGGAAGCGAGTTCTACGACATACTTCAAATGCGCCGAAGCCCCGCGCCACCACTACCCCCACCCCAGTCCCTCCAGCGCGACATCGCGGCGGGGGAATAAATACCACGGAGCTCAACACAGTCGAATCAGTCAACTTCGGGAAGTACGGGAGATACTTCGCCCGTGCTTCCTGACGTGATTTTGTGTAATATTATTGATAAAGGTGTAGAACAGAGGTCAAAACGACGGCAATTTCTGCGTAAGTTTCATTTTTGTCCTTACTGTAATACCAGTTTAAAGCTAAATTTCTTGAATACGTTACACCAACCTCATTACACCATCAAACATTGATAGTATTTTGATGTCATTAATCATGTTTTTTAACCTATAGTCGATACATGGTGTTGATAAAAACTCTTAATCCTGTTAATTCAAATTAGAGTTATATTTAATTGCATTGCAAACGTCATTATAATGTCATAAATTGACTGTTACTTAGGATGACATTATTGAAATAATTTTTGACGTTAAGTATGTTAATCCGAGAAAGCCAAAAAAGGAGTCGACAAAATAGCATAAAACAACATCATATTTTCATCATAAATAAAACGTCATTCTCCAGGGCACTAATTCAAATTAGTGTTTTGTTGTATTATGAATTTCATAATTATAAATCAAATGGACTGATGTCAAGAAATCACTATGATAAGTATAGGTCGTACATTATAACTTTACTTGCGCAGGCAGCCATGATATTTTTCCATTAGATTGGCACTTCTGAATTGTTAGCTCTTGTTTGCCACCCTGCCTCTTCAACCAATCGTCTTCAAAGAATCTGTTTACCTATGAAATTAGCTTAATGTCAGTGTCAAAGGGGCCACCAGCCATCGCTTTTTGAAAATTGGACGTTGTCTAATATTTTGCTCTTTTCAAGTCCGCGTGTTTCTAAATAAATCCTACTAATTTGAAGATCTACCATAAAGTATTCACTTCTGTTTGGTTACCCGGACGGAAGGCCTAACTGGGAAGACCTGGAAGGAGGACCTAATAAGCCCGATCACTTCAGATTGTGTAACATCAAGTGTATTATTCATACTGAGCAAATCGTTAATGTGTGGCATGTGAAGTAAATAGTGTCCAACTGGCAAGAAAATGAGCTTGTAAAAATCTAAGTAAACTATAAAACTGACTCCTCTGACTCAAACTGGTAGTTAGGCAAGAGGTAGATGCTATTTTCGAGAAAATTATGAATTTTACAGTTTTAGCTAGTAACTAGAGTAGCATGGGTTTGGAGACTGAAACGAAAAAGGAAAATACACTAAGTTTATTCACTTCAGAACCAGAACCCAACCCAATCCAGATAAAATTTCTACATATTAAGGTATTGAAACACCTAGAGTAGTCGATGGGAATAATGCGATAATAATATCAGAAACCAGAAGGAGTAAATGTTAGGAAATTACAACCAGAATACACTGTGTCTACCTTCTCGTAGAATGATAAGGTCAATTAATACTAAATTTGTTATAAATTATAATTATTAATAAAAATCAATTTTCTTAGAAATGCATATTTTGTAAAATGAAATTAAAAATTGTTAATCAGATGGTTTACATTCATTTAAATCGTGCTGGCAACCATGGAACCAAAAGTTATAACATTTTAAGTCATAAATATAACCTAAAATATATGACGATGCCTGTCATAATATACAGGGGGCAAAATGTCAAATTTACATGACCTAGTGAGCAAGTAAAGTTATAGTGTACGAACTATAAATCACTTCTGATGAATAAAAACCAATAAATGGGTTCTGATCACTTTTGTTTACATGACGGACTTTGCATGGTTCCCCATCATGACGAACTTCAATTTTAGGTCACTCTCCAATTACATTGAAACGATTTTTAATTAATGAGATTTTCTATAATACTCAAGATATCGAAAAATTCAAGATTTTAAACGTTGTTCAATTATTCATGCTAAAAATTTAATTTATGTCAAAAGAAAAACACTTTGCGTCAAGGAACTCAAATAAGTAAAACTTACCCAACACAGTCATGGATCTGGTTCCTTGATCTTCGCTCTCGAGGGTCGAAACGGTGCAAGTGAAGTTTCCAGATATATCTGGACCAACTCTCAAAATATGGAGCGCCCGGTGGATACCGTAACGGTTCGCACTTACTCTAGGTTCTAAATTGACTCTGCCCTTTAGAACTCCGAGGCTTTGGGGTTTTCTCGAGCCTGGAATTTATATTATGGAGTTTAGCTACATAGTTCTCAGCTTGCAGAAAAGTCTAATGCAATTAGAAAGTAAATTTCACCTACCAGGGATCCACTGGTACACTTGGGATTCGTTGAAGTACCACTTGACCACTAAATCATGTTCATTGTTGTCCACTGTGAAATCACAATCCAAAATTGCTTCCTCGCCGTAGCTAACCAGTTTCGGCACGTTCATTTTGTTTATTCTCACGGCCTCAGCTATGTTCAACACCACTGCAAAAGAAAAAATATATTGATACTAAAAGCAAAAGAACATGTTAATAAATAATTCAAACACCTTTCCGTGGGTAATCAAATTATCTGCCAAAAACTTCAATCCAAACATAACCCTCGATCACCGAACATGTCAAGTCACCCCACAAGACATGTCCAACAAAATTGTCAGTGTGGCTACGGCCGCATTAGAAATCACAAAAATGGTACTAATCATCACAGCCAACACGACATGTAAGCTCATAAGCGTGGGAAAGACAGAAGTGCTCAAACAGTACCACGACTACCAACAGAAGGCGACGCCTCAGCAACTGGAAGCGCTTAAGATGTTCAAAGAGATGACTAAAAGAGGCACGAGTCTAGCCAAGACCGAGATGAAGAAGATGGAGGGGGCGAAGAAGAAGGCGGAGGAGAAGGTGCCTCAGGATAAAGGTGGGAAGAAATAAAAGACTAAAAATTGTTTTGCTTTACTAAATTATATGGAAACGTGATTGTGAATTGCAATTTTTTTTTGAGGGCTAAGGACAATAGAAGCTTTTTTCAATGAATCTCAGCTCTATTTGTGTCTAAGATTTCTGTAGCTTCCAAAAGCTCTGTTATCACTTTGTTTTCTATATTCCACTACCAGTAAAGCTAAGCACCCAAGAGGTTGGTTTCAATACACAACTAGTTAATAAGCTACAGTGTCAAAGACTACATCATCAAAAATTTGACTTATTTACGTCGTTGATGTGAGTAATACAAAGTGAAGGCAGGCTCCGTTTGTAGCATAGAATATATGTAGTAAATTTAGTTCGTAATATCGTAGTGCACACCAACCAAAACTTGCTATATTATACAGCATGATTTACAACTTTAATGGTCGCAGAACAGTTACGTGTAAAACACCAAAGCACGTGGATTATTCCTCCGAATTTTTGTTCTCAGACGTACTCAGGCGATTGCTGATATATTGGTCTCAGAATATGCCTTAAAAAATTCCAAAAAGCTCTGTATTTCAGCAAGATTTAATACCTAACTCAATAGCAAATTTTAGAAAACTATTTAGTACTTTATGAATGTCTTTAGTTCATAAACACTTCAAGTGATTGACAGCTTAAAAAGGGGTAGGTTATGAGTGGGTCACAATTGAAAACTTTTGCTTTTTTTAAATTCTAAAATAATTTGAGTTTAGGAATCTACAAAATGAAATATCTAATTAAATTATATCTTAATAGAAAGTTCAATTTTACACTTTTTTTTATTCTTGTCAATGTTTCGAAAAATTGCCTGTTTCTGAGAATCTAGGAGTTTCTAGGAAAAAAGAAATAATGAAGCAACTTCTTTTGATTTCCTCTACACGCACCAATTCTATCTCCATTGAGTTGTAAATCATCCTGGATATTAGATAGCAGTTAATCCTTGCAGTACATGACTTTGCTCTCCGAGTTTCCAAATTTCCTTTTAAAAGTGAAGAAGTGGAATTTTTGCTATAGAAGCTACAAAATCATAAGCCAAATTGGTTCTGTAAACAATGCAGGCTATGGAGAGACAGAATGTTTTTGTGATAGTGTGTGATGTGAATACTACATAGTCTGCTTTATAGTAGGGATATGTAGTCGTTTAGCGGTTCTGCACCTTATAGTTTTATTTTCAAAAAGAAATTAAAACAAGTTTAATAAAAAAATAGTGCTTAGTTTTACAGAACAGTACCTAGAGATACAAAGCCTAAGTCTACTGGTCGTGAATCAGTCTTGAGGGGTAGATTATAGATACTTTGTTGCAAAAAATAGTGACGCTTAGTGGTAGTATTGACTGAAGTGAGCTCTACTGCCATTTGCAAAACTATACTCAATACATTCTCTCCTCTACCTGCACAAAAGAGTCTTACTCGTCATTTTGGTTTCACAATTTCCTTTTAAAGTGAAGAAGTGAAATTTTCGTTATAGAAGCTACAAGGTCATAAGGCAAATTAGTTATATAAACAATGCAGCCTATAGAGAGACAGATTTTTTTTGTGATAGTGTGTGATGTGAATACCACCGAATCTGCTTTATTGTAGAGCTTCGTAGTCGTTTAAAGCGGTTCTGCACACTTTTATTTGCTAACCGGTCTTTACAGTTTTATTTGTTACAGTTTATTTGCTAACCAAAATTAAAATTGATTTAATAAAAAGGCTAAAGAGCTTTTAACTGGCACTTAATAGTGCTTACTTTTACAGACCAATGCCTAGAGCTACAAAGTCTAAGTCAATTGGTCGTGAATCAGTCTTGAGAGGTAGATTATAGATACTTTGGTACGAAAAATAGTGACGCTTAGTAGTAGTATTTACTGAAATGAGCTCTACTGCAATTTGCAAAACTCTACGCAACGCATTCTCTCCTCTACCTGCACAAAAGGGTCTTACTCACCATTTTGGTTTCACAATTTCCTTTTAAATTGAAGAAGTGAAATTTTCGCCATAGAAGCTACATGATCACAAACCAAATTGGTTCTGTATACAATGCATGCTATGGAGAGACAGAATTTTTTTGTGATAGTGTGTGATGCGAATACTACATAGTCCACTTTTTAGTAAAGCTCTGTAGTCGTTTAGCGGTTCTGCACTTTATAGTTTTATTTGCAAATCAAAATTAAAATAAGTTTAACAACAAGGCTACAGAGCTTTAACTGGCACTTAATAGTGCTTACTTTTACAGAACAGTGCCTAGAGCTACAAAGTCTAATTCTATTGGTCGTGAATCAGTCTTGAGAGGTAGATTATAGATATCTTGTTACAAAAAATAGTGACGCTTAGTACTAGTATTGACTGAAATGAGCTCTACTGCCATTTGCAAAATACTACTCAATGCATTCTTTCGTCTACCTGCACAAAAGGGTCTTGCTCATCATTTTGGTTTCACAATTTGCTTTTAAATTGAAGAAGTGAAATTTGTGCTATAGAAGCTACAAGATCATAAGCCAAATTGGTTCTGTAAACAATGCAAGCTATGGAGACACAGAATCTTTTTGTGATAGTGTGTGATGTGAATACTACAGAGTCTGCTTTATAGTAGAGCTCTGTATTCGTTGGCACTTAATAGTGTTTACTTTTACAGAACAGCGCCTAGAGCTACAAAGTCTAAGTCTATTGGTCGTGAATCAGTCAGTCTTGAGAGATAGATTATAGATATTTTGTTACAAAAAATAGTGACACTTTGTAGTAGTATTGACTGAAATGAGCTCTACTGCCATTTGCAAAACACCACTAAATGCATTCTCTCCTCTACCTGCACAAAAGGGTCTTACTCATCATTTTGGTTTCACAATTTCCTTTTAAATTGAAGAAGTGAAATTTTCGCCATAGAAGCTACATGATCACAAACCAAATTGTTTCTGTATACAATGCATGCTATGGAGAGACAGAATTTTTTGTGATAGTGTGTGATGTGAATACTACAGCGTCTGCTTTATAGTAGAGCTCTGTATTCGTTGGCACTTAATAGTGCTTACTTTTACAGAACAGCGCTTAGAGCTACAAAGTCTAAGTCTATTGGTCGTGAATCAGTCTTGAGAGATAGATTATAGATATTTTGTTACAAAAAATAGTGACACTTTGTAGTAGTATTGACTGAAATGAGCTCTACTGCCATTTGCAAAACACCACTCAATGCTCTCCTCTACCTGCACAAAAGGGTTTACTCATCATTTTGGTTTCACAATTTCCTTTTAAATTGAAGAAGTGAAATTTTCGCCATAGAAGTTACATGATTACAAACCAAATTGGTTCTGTATACAATGCATGCTATGAAGAGACAGATTTTTTTTTGTGATAGTGTGTGATCTGAATACCACGGAGTCTGCTTTATTGTAGAGCTTTGTAGTCGTTTAAAGCGGTTCTGTACTTTACAGTTTTATTTGCTAACCAAAAATTTAAATAGATTTAGTAAAAAGGCTAAAGAGCTTTTAACTGGCACTTAATAGTGCTTACTTTTACAGAACAATGCCTAGAGCTACAAAGTCTAAGTCTATTGGTCGTGAATTAGTCTTGAGAGGTAGATTATAGATACTTTGGTGCGAAAAATAGTGACGCTTAGTAGTAGTATTGACTGAAATGAGCTCTACTGCAATTTGCAAAACTCTACGCAATGCATTCTCTCTTCTACCTGCACAAAAGGGTCTTGCTCATCATTTTGGTTTCACAATTTGCTTTTAAATTGAAGAAGTGAAATTTGTGCTATAGAAGCTACAAGATCATAAGCCAAATTGGTTCTGTAAACAAGGCAAGCTATGGAGAGACAGAATCTTTTCGTGATAGTGTGTGATGTGAATACTACATCGTCTGCTTTATAGTAGAGCTCTGTAGTCGTTTAGCGGTTCTGCACTTTATAGTTTTATTTGCAAATCAAAATTAAAATAAGTTTAACAACAAGGCTACAGAGCTTTTAACTGGCACTTAATAGTGCTTACTTTTACAGCACAGTGCCTAGAGCTACAAAGTCTAATTCTATTGGTCGTGAATCAGTCTTGAGAGGTAGATTATAGATACTTTATTACAAAAAATAGTGACGCTTAGTAGTAGTATTGACTGAAATGAGCTCTACTGCCATTTGCAAAACACTACTCAATGCATTCTTTCCTCTACCTGCACAAAAGGCCTTACTCATCATTTTGGTTTCACAATTTCCTTTTAAGTTGAAGAAGTTAAATTTTTGCTATAGAAGCTACAAGATCATAAGCCAAATTGGTTCTGTAAACAATGCAAGCTATGGAGACACAGAATCTTTTTGTGATAGTGTGTGATATGAATACTACAGTCTGCTTTATAGTAGAGCTCTGTATTCGTTGGCACTTAATAGTGCTTACTTTTACACAACAGCGCCTAGAGCTACAAAGTCTAAGTCTATTGGTCGTGAATCAGTCTTGAGAGATAGATTATAGGTATTTTGTTACAAAAAATAGTGACACTTTGTAGTAGTGACTGAAATGAGCTGTACTGCAATTTGCAAAACTCTACGCAACGCATTCTCTCCTCTACCTGCACAAAAGGGTCTTACTCATCATTTTGGTTTCACAATTTCCTTTTAAATTGAAGAAGTGAAATTTTCGCCATAGAAGCTACATGATCACAAACCAAATTGTTTCTGTTTACAATGCATGCTATGGAGAGACAGAATTTTTTGTGATAGTGTGTAATGTGAATACTACATAGTCTGCTTTATGGTAGAGCTCTGTAGTCGTTTAGCGGTTCTGAACTTTATAGATTTATTTGCAAACCAAAATTAAAATTAGTTTAATAAAAATGCTACAAGAGCTTTTAACTGGCACTTAATAGTGCTTACTTTTACAAAACAGCGCCTAGAGCTACAAAGTGTAAGTCTATTGGTCGTGTGTCAGTCTTGAGAGGTAGATTATAGATATTTTGTTACAAAAAAAGTGACACTTTGTAGTAGTATTGATTCAAATGAGTTCTACTGCCGTTTGCAAAACACCACTCAATGCGTTCTCTCCTCTACCTGCACGAAAGGGTCTTACTCATCATTTTGGTTTCACAATTTCCTTTTAAATTGAAGAAGTTAAATTTTTGCTATAGAAGCTTCAAGATCATAAGCCAAATTGGTTCTGTAAACAATGCAAGCTATGGAGACACAGAATAGATAGATTATAGATATTTTGTTACAAAAAATAGTGACAGCTCTACTGCCATTTGAAAAAAACTATTCAATGCATTCTCTCCTCTACCTGCACAAAAGAGTCTTACTCATCATTTTGGTGAAGTAATAGAGACGTGACTGAAGTGAGGTCTAATTCAGGTTACAGCACATATTATCGTTATTTAAAAAAATAGAGTCTCCAATGCTTAAATCTCAATCTTAGGTGGTGGTAAGAGAACATTACACCAACACGACGTTATAAAGACTGACGTAGTGTTTAGTGATTATGCGATACTTTCCATTAAAATCGCGAAAGGGGTACACGTCATTTTGGTGATGTAATAGAGACGTGAGGTCTATTTCCGGTTACAGCATGTTGAGAAAAAATAAAAAAGTTACCCGTATTGATCAACTTGTGTAATGGATATTCTGTTGTCTGTAGGTGAAGTTTTTCTTTTGCTGATAAGCCAGGATAGCAAGATTATCACATTAACCATGCGAGAACTACCCTCTTCCATAAAGAAAGTCTGCTATGAAAGTAGAAGTGTCTAGATAGCAAAATGTGTGAAGGTAATTAACTTTTATTTTGCTCTGTTCTTGGACTTAGAGAACTTTTGCTTAAAAGGAATTATAGAAAAGTATTGCAAGGGTTTGCCCTTATTGCCCTATTTACTTAATATAGATTTTCTGTCAGGATAGCCGGACTACTAACCTGAACTAACCTAAAAAGTAATTTGGTCCTATAAGTTTTTCGCTGGAAATGGAGCTAGTTTCTAGAAGACTTTGGTAAAATAATGTAAGGAATAGGGAAATTGGTATTACTACTACCCATTCATCACGTAAAAATATGTGAAGGTCGGATTTAATGTTGCTCTAACGCTTGGTGGGACCATCTAGAAGAACTTTTGTTACGAAAGAGTTACTTTTGTATTGCCTTTGAAACCAAGATATAAACTCGTTAAGACAAAACAAAACAGTGTCAAGAGAACGTTACATCATGTCTCAAGTCTTGTCTCGTCTCGCTGCTACGCTAAGTATCTGTCAACTCTACAGTTTATTTGAATAAGAAAAACGATTTAAAATGCAAATTTTAATGTTTTTTGAGAAAGTGATGTTAGAATTAAGGTCAAAATCAGTGAAAATGACTAAAACTGTAAAATTCTGTAATTTTAGTTGACTAAAATTGGGAGAAATATTTTTTATTAAGGTTTTGATAAATGAATCAAATTTATGTAAGATCTTAATTTTACAACTTACTCAATAGGTATGAAAAATACGTACGTCGCAGAATTTAACAAACCTAATATCATAACATAACCAACATTTGAATTATTTCTCAGCTAGCTAATCATCCCATAAAGACAAAAATCAAGTCCTCATTTTCATATAAAATGGCAAAAAAATAAAATATGGTTCAACCATAAACACTCATGGATAAAACCTTAAAAATAAATATAACAAAAAACATTATACCTAATATATTTTTATTTTATATTCTTCTCTTAACCTTCTTAAAACAAAAATTACACAAAAAACGAAATAAGTTAAACGAAGTGATAAAGATATAGCAAGACCAATAGAAATAAAAAAAATAATAAATATATTAATTATCATCTTGACTGTGGTGAGCTCCGTGGTATTTATTCTCCCTCCGTCGCGTTGCAGTGGAGGGACTAGGGTGGGGGCAGTGGTGAAGCGGGGTTTCGGCACACTTGAAGTATGTCGTAAAACTCGCTTTCAGTCTGTTTAGAAATGAGAGCTTACTCCTTCCTGTTGAAATTGTTGTCGTGTTTTAATATCTCAATGGCCTCTCTTGTTAGTCTCGGATAGAAAAGCTGCCATTGATATAACATATTCACCTTCGGAGAGAGCGTTCTCTGCTACTGCTGACTTTTGGGTTTGTCCCAACCTACAACTCCCCTTGTGTTCCGTAATACTCGTGTTGACACTGCGTTTTGTGATGCCAATAAATACCAAGCCACAGCTGAGGGTGTCGATAGGGGTTCTCTGTGCTCTTTGGCCGACCTCAAGCTCTGTTGTATTGTACGAGTTGGTTTAAAGACACTTAATATTGTGCTTTTCTAGTAGCCTGCCGATCCTGTCCGTTAATTTGTGGATATATGGTAGACCAGTCCATCTGCGCTTTTCTTCAGATTCTCCCGTTCTTCATTCCTGGCGCTCTACATTCCTTCGCCCTATCGAACTTGTGCTTGCTGAGTCCATTCCAACCAAAGGCTCTTTCCAGATGCTTCATTTATTATAGCTATATATATATATTGGATTACGACGGAAAAATCAGAACACCACCATGTTAGATCCCACCACCTATAAAAAGCTAAATCGTGATTCAACCGCCCGGATTCTGAGGGCCACCAACAATATAATCAAAGACATGGCATCGGATGCAATGACCAAGCTTAAAAACTCAAAAGCCTTGCCACCAAGGCTGTACGGTTTGCCAAAGATCCACAAACTGGATGTGCCACTGAGACCCATCGTGAGCACCATACACCCACACCAATCACACCCGACGTACCAAATCGCGAAACAGCTCCCAAAACTGCTGTAATCTAAAATAGGAAATACTGACAGCTTTATAAAAGAATCCACTCATTTCGTCGAAAAACTGCATTCTTTGATTCTTTCTCTATGTGAAATTCTTGTTAGATTCGATGTTATTTTACGCTTCACGATGGTATCCATTAAGGAAGCGATAAAACATATTAAGCAGGAATTTCCATAAGATATTACCAAGTTGTTTCAACACTGCCTAACCACTACATATTGTCAATGAAAGGAAGATTTCTACGAACAAAATGATGGTTAGTCCTTATTCCAGTAATAGCCAACTATGTTATAGAAATTTTCGAGGCCAAGACGTTGCAACGGCAAATAAAAGATCAAAGTGCTGGTCCCGATACGTGGACGACACTTTTGTTATTTGGAGCCATGGCGAAGACTTCAAAACTTCCTCTTACATCTCAACTTTATCAACCCAAAAATTCAATTCACTCTAAAGATAGCAAAAGGACAACTACCATTTTTGGATGTTTTGGCATCAAGGAGGCCGAATGGGAAATTTGCGCACACCGTATATAGAAAACCAACACACACTGAGCGATACCTCAATTACGAATCAAATCATCATCCCAGACAGAAACGGGGAGTCATAAAGAGTCTGTCTGTGAGAGCCAAGAGACTTTGTGAGCCGGCTGAATTGGAACGGGAAATGAAGCATCTGGAAAGAACCTTTGGTTGGAATGGATACAGCAAGCACGAGTGCGATAGGGCCGTCCGTCGAAGGAATGTAGAGCGCCAGGAAGGAACAACGGGAGAAGATGAAAAATGCGGATGGACTAGTCTACCATACATGCACAAAGTAACGAACAAAATCGGCAGGCTACTGGAAAAGCACAATGTTAAAACTGTCTTTAGACCAACTCGTACTCGTACTCGTACCACTACCCCCACCCCAGTCCCTCCACTGCAGCGCGACGGCGGGGGAATAAATACCACGGAGCTCACCACAGTCGAATCAGTTAACGTCGGGAAGCACGGGAGATCACTTCATCAATGTCTTCGTCGCCTCTGATAATATCTGCGGTATCTGTAGACGAAACGTCAGGAAGAAATTCCATTAGGCCACGGCTTCAAAGTCCGGAAAACACTTTAGATTGTATTTTGGCCGGCCGTGAAAATCTTCACAGTGTTATAATCCACGTTTCATCTATAAACATTAGGGTAGAGAAGCAGAGGAATCTTGATTTATAACATATTCTGGCAGAAATCGCAATCAGGCAATTCCATTAGGTATTTTCGGTTACAGTACTATGACACCATTGAGTAAGGGCAAAAATAGAGCAAATGAAGAATCTACCATATTCTTCATGGAGTTTTCTTCAAAGGTTTGATAGGACTGTATATTCTATTTCCTGCAAACATAATGTCTGAAATTTTGTTCTTCATGAAAACAGTTATTTTCATTTTATTTACGTTTTACATCATAGACTTGTTAGCCAAATAGTCTTTGTCCATCTGAACCATGATTTTCATTGGCTTCAATGCCCAAATTTTAAAAGCATCTTTCTATTTTTATTCAAAAAACAAATAATGATCCCACAATCAATTGAAACCCCATTTGTTACTTGAATCTTCTTCGTCTCAAAGAACTCCATAACATTTAGAATTAATAGTTGTGCTTTATGGCCTTTAATGTTTTTGAGTGAACACACAAAAACCAAAAATATACTTGACCTATTCTGTCTTTTGACAATAATCAATCAGGTAAAAAATACAGAAATTTATTTGTCTAATTACTTTAGTTTGCCTTTTATCCATTTTACATGTAATAAACAAAGCAAGAAAAAAGAGATGAAAGGTCCAAGTTGTAAAAACAAGACTTAGTAGTCCTTTCTATGGTAACAAACCAAATCAATCAAGCAACAAAAAAACTGTAGATTAGACACAAATACCTTTGTCGCTTTAATGAAGATTTATTATAGAGTTGTGATATCTGCCCAGCTATAATTAGATAAGTAACAGCTGAGAAAACTTGTAGTAATATTATCGACTTTAGGCTATAGAGACTAGATTTAGACCACTTTGAGTGGTTTTGCATAAGTGTGCCTGTGCTCTTTATGCCTTAATTTTGATGTTTTATCGAGAGGCTTGGTAATTAAAAAGCACTACACAGTCAAAGCAGGTCCGAACTCGAAACACGAACAAGAAACACTGAGAAGAAATTAATTCCGAAATTCAATGGGCGATTTCAAAGATAAAGCGGCGCCGTTTTCTGCGGGCAATAAAATAGGGTAACCGCGTAAACCCCCGGGAGAATCTCGTTAAACGGAACAACAAACCAACAACTTAGCCAAGAACAATATAAAATTGCCACACAGTATCTCACTTTTAAATCCCGACCAGGAAGGGCATTAACTAAATAACGGTAATCCTTACTTTGGACAGGTTAAATACGTTCCGCCGCAGGAAATCACGTTTTAAGTAGCGAAAGGTAGGGTTTTTGCCTGCCCGAGGCCCTCGGAAGCACTCTTCGGGGAGCATTTAAGTTAATTCTTCATATCATCCCCTGTTCCGGCTTGTATACACTCTTATCTTGTCTTTTATTCCCTTTTTGGTTCGGAGCATTTTAATCTGCAGTAAATATTCGACTTCCTGTTTATACAGAGGACGCTTGCGGTGTATTTTCCACGGATTTGCCTCCGAGAGAAGATATGACCGGGCTTTTAACGAGAAATATGTGTGCTATGTAAATCCGAACAACATTAGGGAAAATGGAATTCCGAATTCTGGTTGTGATTGTTTTGTCTGAACCCCACGCGGAAACAGAAAAACGAAAAGTTTTCTTAACGTCTCTTCTCTACGACTTGGGGAGGAGGTTTAAATTATTACGTTTGCTTTGTTTGGCAGTTTTCTTATTGCTTTGCAAGAAAAACCAGGAAAAGTGTCGGATTCACTTAGCGTCTGGACGCGACACTAAACACCATCATGTAAGTAGACAACGTTGTTTTAAATAAAATGTCACCTTTAACATTTTAAATATTATTTTTATACATATTGCAGTAAAGCTGTTTTGAGTTGGATCACCAAGAGTACAGATACTACTCAAGTAATGCATAAGGGACAAGATACTAGGGATGACCAGCAGGGAAGGCTCATAGGCCATTTAGGGAAAAACCGAGTGTTCTGGGCATTCACCATGCGTCAAGATTGTGGTGACGCTTCCTGCAAATTATACTTTTGGATGCTCTTACAGAAATTTAGTTGGAAAAATTACTGAAATTAGGCTTGAAATTTTCTTGCATATCTATTAGTTTTTGTGCCAAGCCATCACATCATCGAGAGGCGACTTTGTACCTTATCTCGAAAACTATAAGAGCTATGAGAAAAATTCAAATACAAAAGTTTAATAATATGGTAAACAGTTTTTAACTATTTACCATATTATTAAACAGTTTGTAACTTATTTAGTGTTTTATAAGACTGTGAAGGCTTGCACGGCCGGTCAAAATACAATCTAAAGTGTTTGTCCAAACAATTCACCAACCACTTAAATCACCAACAATTTAATCAAGGTTGTGGCATCAGATGAAATGACTAAGCTTAAAAAATCAGAAGCCCTGCCACCATGGGTGTACGATTTGCCAAAGATCCACAAATCGAATGTGCTCCTGAGACCCATCCTGAGCACCAAAGCCCGACCTATGAAATCGCGAAACTTCTTTCAAAACTGCTGCAATCTAAAATAGGAAATACTGACAGCTTTCTAAAAGACTCATTTCGTCGAAAAACTGCATTCCTTGACTCTTTTTCCAGAAGAGATTCTCGTTAGCTTCGATGTTGTTTCGCTCTTCACAATGGTACCCATTAAGGAAGCGATGGAGCACATTAATCAGGAATTTCCAGAAGATATTGCCAAGCTGTTCCAACAGTGCCTAACTACCACATATTTTCAATGGAAGAAAGGTTGCTACGAACAAACTGATGGTGTAGCTATGGGCAGCCCCCTTAGTCCACTAATAGCCCACTATTTTATGGAAATTTTTGACAACGGCAAATAGGAGGCCAAAGTGCTGGTTCCGATACGCAGACGACACCTTTGTTATTTGGGGCCGTTTGGAACTTCAAAACTTCTTCTTACACCTTAACTCTATCAACCCAAAAATTCAATTCACTATGGAGATAGGAAAGGAAGGACGCCTACCGTTTTTGGATGTCTTACTATCAAAATGGCCGAATGATAAGCTTGCGCACACCGTTCATAGAAAACCAACACACACTGACCGATACCTCAATAACGCATCAAATAATCATACCAGACAGAAAACGGGAGTCATAAAGACTTTCTGTGAGAGACAAGAGAATTTGTAAGCCGGCTCATTTGGAACAGGAAATGAAGCATCTGGAAAGAGCGTTTTGCTGGAATGGATACAGCAAGCACGAGTTCGGTAGGGCCGTCCGTCCAAGAAATGTACAGTGTCAGGAAGGAACAATGGGAGAAGATAAAGAAAAACGCTGATGGACTAGTCTACCATACATCCAAAAAATAACAGATATGATCGCAAACTGCTGGAAAAGCACAATATTAAACTGTCTTTAAACCCACTCCGAGTTCCATGTAGCTGTGGCTCGGTATACATTGGCACCACAAAACACAGTGGGAGCGGAGATGAAGGGTGGGACAAACACAAAGGTCAGCATTAGCAGAGCACGCTCTCTCTGAAGGTCACGACATTCTTTTCTACAAGGTACATCTTATATGAATCGCAGCTCACTATCCGAGACTAACGAGAGAGGCCATTGAGATCTTTAAACACGACAACAATCTCAACGGAAAGAAGGAAATTATGTTTCTGAATGCAGAGTGGAAGAGAGTTTTGCGACATACTTCAAGTACGCCAAAACCCCGCGCCACCACTACCCCACCCCAGTCCCTCCACAGCAGCGCGACGGCAGGGGAATAAATACCACTGAGCTCACCACAGTTGAATCGGTCAACGTCGGGAGGCACGGGAGATCACTTCGCCCATTGCCTCAACGCTTTTGATAATGTCTGCCGCAGCTGTAGACGAAACGTTAAGACGAAATTCCATTGGACCACGGCTTCAAAGCCCGAAAAACACTTTAGATTGTATTTAGTGTTTGTTTATTCAGGCTGAACCATATTTACTACAACAGAAACCATTTGACACAAACCAGCAATATTTAAATTAAATGAAATTCCCTTAATTACATATTGTCTTAAAACAGTTTCCATACCGTCTATGTAACTTGATATACCGGGTGACACAGGAGACATGAGGCAACTTATATTTTTTTACTTTTTAATATAAATTATGACAATGTGTGCGTTTATATATCTTTTCGTGTCGCTTTTTGCCACTCTTACTAACATTTTTTTCTACTTCCGGTTTAATGGGAACTATTCATCGTGCAAAATCATAATATTTAATTTATTTTTGAAACAAAATTAATTGTGTAAATGTAACCACCTATTTAGTAGAATTCTATCATTTTTGTTAGTACCAATGGTACAGTAAATGGAAATGTTATAACATCTTTTGTTTTCGCTGCTTACTAACAAAAATGTTATTATTGCACTAAATGTGTACTTCAGATTAGTATGCTGGGGGTATTGAAATACTCTGCTGTCTCATATCTCTTGTCAACTCGAATCACATCACCATTGTCTATTGCAAACTACGAGGAACTAATCTGCACACCCTCGATAATACACCCATACTTAATCCAGTACACGAAATTTCGATTAAGGACCACTTTTACAACTATCAGTGAAACTTCAGTTTGAAGTTTAAACGCCAGACACCGATACGTTTCGAGCGATACATTCCCTCGGGAGACAGCGATGTTTTACCTACAAAATCTAAACTCTCATTTACCCGGGTGAACGAATGCATTTATTCATTTTCGTCCCCTCCTCGGAAATACGAACGCTCCATATCATTTATCCGCTGTGACAAATGAACAACCAGTGGGGAAATCAGCAGTCGCATTTAGACGACTTCGATATCTAGGGAAATAAAATTGTGGTCTGGACTATTTCTAGATTCTATTACGACGGCCTTTCTTTGAACTGTTTCTAGTATTTTTCTGAATTCATTCAGGTAATTTTTATCTAGTTTTTTTTAAATATTTTATAAAGAAAATACTCATGAAATTTTTTTATTCAGCTAGAGTAAGTCTAAGTTGGAGGGATTCATAAAATGTGTTCAAAACGTCCACCATGTTGCTGAATACATAACTGACATCTTTTGGAAACGCTAAAAGTTGCATGATAAAGATAGTTAGGAGGCATTTCGCTTATCGCAAGCTTGTCGCGAAATGAATAATGCGCCGCCTTGGGGTAACCACATTGTCAGGTACACTTTCGTAGACTTTATCTTTGGCATACCCCTATACAAAAATGCAATGGCGTTAAATCGAGACTACGTGCTGGCCATCGGACAGGTCCATGTGTACCCATCCAGTTCGTGCCAAATTGTTCATTCAAATAGTTCATATTGATATGTGTATTATGGGGCGAGGCTCCATCTTGTTGATTGTGCTAAATTTAGACAACCTGTATATACAAAAATAAAATAATTAAAAACTATTTACTGAATTTTGATACTCTTATATTTGAATTTTTCTCGTAGCTTCCAGCTTTCCAGCTAAAGTACAGAGTCATCTCTTCCTGTACGGACTTAGTAATATTAGAGATCATTATAACTTTAAGGTTTGTTTAAAGAAACGACGCATAGAATCTGTCATTTGATTTGCAAAACTGCAATAATGATCCAAGCGAAACGTAACTAGCTCTTAGTTGTACCTAGTTAGTTGCCTATCGACAGGGAGGATGTTTCTGGACACAAATTACAACTGTTAGTCGAGTAGCACTCCCCAAAACACAACTAGGAACAACAAGAATAACTCGACGGCGGCAAAGCCGAAATTGATGGTACATCATTTATCAATCCGAGCCAATTTCTGATCCATCCGATGCCCTATTTATCGCATTAGTTATACATGGCCGAGATCCTGTAAGCGGAGAGGTCATCAGTGCAGAGGAATATTGAAATTCTATCAGGGTCCGGTCGGTTGCTCCACCGCAACAAATGAAAGTTCCATTGTTGGGTTTCGTTTTAGCAGCGGGCACAATATCGCTTTGTATCCGGGAATTGTATTAGATTGTTCAAGTTTGAGTCCGCGCTAGATGTTCGGCTCGCCAAAGTTTCTAAAAGGGACGTTGTAATGAGTGGAAAATGGATACCGAGCGCAGTGACGTGGTTGAATCTCGTTGAACATTTCAAAGCAATCTTTTTAAATATTATTATGAGTAAAGATTTAGTTACGATGCCATGAAGTTTCAAATAATTGTCAAATTCGTTTTAAGTTCCTTTCAGGATTTACATTATTCTTATAGAACTTTCAATTATCTGACTATGGCACCGCATATAAGGAACAGCACCATAAGGGCCGAATTAGAACAAGTGAGATTACACTTAGTTCTTCAAGTAGTCGTCTTCGATATTTTTACCTTGCAAACATACGATAAAAAATGTTTTGAATGTTCTTCATAAAATCGAATATTTTAGTTTTATTTACTTTTTGCTTTATAGACTTGATAGCCAAATAATATTTGTCCATCTGAGCACCACGTTTTTTTCAGTCGTTTCAACGTAGTTTTGTCAATTTTTACTGCATTTCAGGTTCTTTGTAAAACGTTCAGACAATCAATGGGAGCACTATTTGTTAACTGAATCTTCTCCATCTCAAAAAACGCTAAAACATTAAAAATTACAGATGTGCTTGCGGATAGTAACGTTACGGAACCATATTGATGGTATGGCTTTCAAAGTTTTTGAGTTAAATCTTTTGAATCAGGAAAAGAATACAGAAATGTCATTGAAACCTGCTTTTAATTACTTTATTCTCCCTTTCATCCATTTTACATATAATAAACAAAGCAGTCTTCTCGTATCTTCTTAACATGTGCCGAATAGAAAGAGGTATAAAAAAACTTAAAACTTTCAAAGGTAACGAGATGCCAAAAATAAGTGAATGAGGTATATGTTATACTATTTTATTGCAAAATTTGTTACTTAGGCAAATTTGTTGCAAAATTTTAGGCATTTTGTTAGATCAACTAACATGCTTTAGGTCACTTTTGTGTTTAAATTGACGTTCAATATGACTTGAAACTTAGGCCACTAACGTCCATATTTTGTCTTTACATAAGCCCATGCGACGTTTTAAGTGACGACATCCAGAAGACGTCTTAAAGACGTAATATGTTACCTGAGAAGCCGCCAGTAACTAGTAATTGTCTGTTTTATCCTATGTAACAATAGATCGCTGGAGGGATTTCATATGATTGAATATTTGAGTTATCCATACAATTGACGAGTAGTGTGGTAGCAAAGTCCTTGAGTGTTGAAAAAATGGCACACAGCTAAAAATGCAAATATAGAATTTTTGGAAAAATTCAGTTTAAAATTGGGGCTAAAATCGATCAAAAATTACCCACATCGTCTAAAAATGCATATTTTGATGTTTTTGGAGAAATTCAATTTTAGGCCTAAATCAGGCAAAATCAATTCAAATATATGGTAAAATTACAAAATTACATTTTTTTGATAAAAATAAGTAAAATTGGACTGCAATACAAATTTGATATTTTGTGAGAAAGACAGACCAGGATTTGGACCAAAATTGGTGAAAAATGACTGGAAGCATATAAAAATAGAAACTTAGAGTGTTTGGAGTAATCAGGTTAAATCAAAGCTTCTTTAAAATCCAAACTCAACTCAGGTTAAATCTAAACTTGGTGTTTTCTAGCAAGTCATGCCAAAATAGGTTAGAAATGATTCAGAGAGTTTAATAAGCAAAAATCGTTTAAAAACTTCTCAAATGACGAAAGAATATGCATGTGTGGAGCTATTTGAGAAATTGAGGATAAAATTAGGACCAAAATATTGTCACCACACTGTTTAATAATACATACTTTGATGTTCTTAGGAAAATTAAATTTTAGGACAAAACCAGGCAAAATTGATTCAAATCTTCAATTTGTTAAAATACATCTAGCATATGTAAAACTTATCTAAAAACACCTCAAAATAAAAAGTGTTTTTCGAGAAAATTAGGTTAGGATTAGGAATATTGGCAATTTGCAAAATTTTAGACTTTTCGTTAACAAGTTTTAAGTCACTTTTTTAGTTAATTTGACGTCCATATGATTTCATACTTAAGACACTAAAGTCCAGCATTCGTCTCTTTTTTTTTTTGTTTGGTCTTCTGAATGTTTTTACTTAGTTGACCCCTTAAGTGACATCTTTGGGACAAAGTGATGTCGTCTAGAAGACGTCTTAATGACGTAATATGTCACCTGGATGCGAACTGTGAAAACCTCGCTGCAAACTTAACTTTTAATTTCTGACGTTAAAAATGGTTTAAAAAGCAGCTTTATTTACTTTCAAGTTTGTCTAGTTTTGACAGTTTAAGTTAGGTTAGGAACGCGTGAAATATTTTGCACCTCATATATTATTAAAAATTCGTTTTCTAAGGAAATATTTAATACCGTAATAACTTTATTTCGTGTCGTAAGTGTCAAAAACCGCGTTAAAAAAATAGTTTTTGACTTTAGGATTCGGGTTGCTACTGTAACGAACCTAGTGTCTTACAGCGCCATTTTGCGGCCCTTTTCTGCAACTTCAGGAATTCAAGAAGAGTGGTCGGTGTTTGAAAATGTTCTCGACAAAAAGCGTATTTGTTCCATAAGCACTCCTTGTGCATTCTACACTCAACTTTATACATAAGATTTTTTTTTACACGCACATTATTTTATTATACACTCAACTTTATACATAATATATATACTGAGGCTTAAAGAAGGTGTTCGATTAGTAATTCGGTGTTAATGTTATATTTTACACGTGATGATAGCTACACTAAACGGAACATTTAATTTAATTGGATCAAAAAAAGTTGAATCTGAATCAAAACCCCGGCAAAACGCAAATTTAGTGTTTTTTTTATGAGAAAGTCAGCTAAGAATTGAGGTCAAAATCGGTTAAAAAAAGGCACAAAGCACCTAAAAACGCAAATGTGGAGTTTTTGAAGAAACTCACGTCAGAAACTCTTAGTCTAAAAATGATTTTTTTTTGTTTTTTTGCGATATTCAGTTTTTCAACAAAATCAGGTAAAAATGTTTTAAATAAATAGTAAAATGAAATTTTTGGATTAAAATAAATTAAATTTTATGCCAAATTCCTGCATAAACCTAAGTTGATGTTTTTCTAGCAAATCATCCTAAATTTGCTCGATTAGGGCCAATATCAATTGAAAATTACTCAAAGCGCGCAAGAATACAAATCTGGAGTACAAAGAATTTAGGTTAAAATTATGGCCCGCACGCAAAGCATCTAAAAGTCAAAATAATTTTTAGAAAAATACAGATTAAGATTAAGGCTAAAAAATAAAAAAAAAACATAGATTGTGATAAAATTCAGGTTAAAAAAGCTGGTAGTTCACGAGAAACTCGGGTTAGGATTAAGGCCAAAATCGGTTAAAAATAACTCTAAACGTATAGGAACACAAATTCTGAGTGTTTGGAGAAACTCAAGTTTTGATTATTGTCAAAATCGGTCGAAAATGACTGAAAGCATTATAAAAGTTTTTGATAAAAATCACGTTACGGTAAGGAACAAAATCAAATCCGGGAACGTGTGCAATGTTCACTTTACACATGTTCCCATTGTTTCGCACACGCCTTGTGTATATTTTAGAATATATAATGAGCATCTACGAAGCAAAATCGCATTTGTTGTAAAAGTATAGTGTGCAACACGAAAGTTGCACTTTTCAGACTCTTGTGACGTTATATCACTCGCCTACGGCTCGTGTCCAAAGCGTCACCTCGTGTAAAAAGTGCAATTTTCGACATTAGTCGCACAATATAATATTTTCTACGACTGCCTAGAAAATGAACAAATGCGCACTACTAACTATCGTTGACAATCGCATATAGCAAACAGCGTGGACAAAGTGCACATTGCGCACGCTCTCAAACAGAAGCGGGTGGAAAGTCCTCTTTGCGCACTGCTTCTGATTGCTTTGCACACGCCTTACGTATATTAAAAACAAATGATTATTTGTGAAGCAGAATCGCAGTCGTAGAAAAAGTATATTGTGCAACAAGTACGAAAACCACTCTTCACACTCTTGTGCCGTTATACCGTCACAATCATGTAAAAATCGCAATTTTCGACACTAATTGCACAATATACTATTGGTCTCCCTAACTTGAATTTTTCGTTAACACTTGACGTTCACAACACTACCGTAAACCACAATTCTTTAGTCATTTATTGAAGGAGCTTCATATTTTCTACAATTAATTACATTTGGAAAATATACATAATTGTACACTTAGTTGAACTTTGCATTTTAGAACTCGTTTCTCCATGACAATATACAACCAAAACGTCAAATTAAATGGATAACTAAATCGCACATGGTCTCATAGGGTTCAATAAAAAAAGTCATCAAGTTGGCTGTGAAATGTAAAAAAAAAATTCTAGCCAACTTAATGACTTTTTCAGAACTCTGCAGGAATCCAGGTTAGAATCAGTGATAAAATCGACTTATAATTATTCACACTGTTCATGGAGAAATTCAGTTTTAGGACAAAATCAGGCAAAGCTGACTCAAAGAGTTTAGCTGGTTGTTTTCCGTAAAATTAATTTTCGGGCCATAACAAGTGGAATTTGAATCAAAATCCCGGCAAAACGCAAATATGTTGTTTTTTTTTTTGAGAATATCAGCTAAAGGTTAAGGCCAAAATCGGTTAAAAATCTCTCTAAAGTCTCTAAAAACTCAACAAAGCCTTTCAAAATGCAAATTCTCACGTGTGCAAGTTACTGTGGAAATTCGGGTCAAAAATAAGGTCTATAATCGGCCGAAAATGAAAAAGCATCTGAAAATGCAAATATGAAACTTTTAAAGACGTCCAAGTCAGAATTTTGGCCAAAATTGGCACAAAGCACCTACAAATGCAAATGTGGAGTTTTTGAAGAAACTCACGTCAGAAACGTCTCCTCTAAAAATGAAATTTCTATGTTTGTTCAGTTTTTCAGTTTTCATTCAGATATTCAGTTTTTTACCAAAATCAGGTAAAACTCTTTAAATAAATAGTAAAATGAAATTTTTGGACTATAATAAATAAAATTTTACGCAAAATTCCTGCAAAAACTTAACTTGGTGTTTTCTAGCAAGTCATGCTAAATTTGCTCGATTAGGGCCAAAATCAAAAAAAAATCCCTCAATGCGGGCAAGAATATCAATCTGGAGTGTTTGGAGAATTCGGGTTAAGATTACGGCGAGCACTCAAAGCATCTAAAAGTCAAAATAATTTTTAGAAAAATACAAATTAAGATTAAGGTTAAAAAAATAAAAAAAGAGATTGTGAGAAAATTCAGGTTAAAAAAAGCTGGTCGTTTAGGTTAAATTCTGGTTAGGATTAAGGCCAAAATCGGTTATAAATAACTCCGAACGAATAAGAACACAAACTCGGAGTGTTTGCAGAAATAATTATTGTCAAAATCAGTCAAAAATTACCGAAAGCATTATAAAAGTTTTTGAGAAAAATCACGTTACGATAAGGAACAAGATCAAATCTGGGTACGTGTGCAAAGTCCATTTTGCACACGTTCCCACTGTTTCGCATGCGCCTTGAATATATTTTAGAATACGAATAATCATTTATGAAGCAGAATCGCAGTCGTAGATAAAGTATAGTGTGCAACACGTACCAAAATTACTCTTCACACTCTTGTGACGTTATATCATTCGCCTACGGCTCGTGTCCAAACCGTCACACTCGTGTGAAAATCGCAATTTTTGACATTAGTTGCACAATAAACTATTGGCCTATCTAACTTGAATTTTTCGTTCACACTTCACATTCACAACACTACAGTAAACTTTAAAATTGTTTAGTAATTTATTAATGAGCTTCATATTTTCGACAATTAATTACATTGGAAAATGCACTAACTTGAACTTTGCATTTTAGAACTCTTTTCTCTATGAACATATTCAACCAAAACGTCGAATTAGTCGAATTAAATGGATAATTAAATCGCATATTGTCTCATAGGGGTCTATAAGGAAAGTCATCCAGTTGGCCGCAAAACGTCAAAAAAAAATTATAGCCAACTTAATGAGTTTTTTAGAACTCAAATAGTGCTAAAATCGACTTGAAATTATTCACATTGTTCCTGGAGAAATTCAGTTTTAGGGCAAAATCGGGCAAAACGCAAATTTGGTGTTTTTTTGAGAAAGCCAGCTAAAGATTAAGGCCAAAATCGGTTAACAATGACTCAACAAAGCCTTTCAGAATGCAAATTAAAAGTTACTATGGAAATTCGGGTAAAAATATGGTCCATAATCGGCTGAAAATGAAAACGCATCTGAAGATGCAAATATGAAATTTTTAATTCAAATATGAAAGTCCAAGTCACAATTTTGACCAAAATTGTTTCTGCTAAACCCAAGTAATATGTTCTTCCATCATCCAAGTAAATGGGAGGATTAAAATCAGCAGATAACACAGAACTATTTCCGAATATGCCAATAGTTGTAGACATTATGTTGATAAGTCTTTCAGTGATTGGCTAATATATCTGTTTGTAGAAATCTTAGTTACAGCTGCCCACAAATATTTGAATTATATTTCTGTTGATTTTCATAAGTATAAAATATTGTCACGTTGCCATTCGAATTAAAATATTTTATTAGTTCTCTTGGAGGCTTTAAATTGCCATAGCTATCAAAATACGGGGGTGGGGTGTTCATTATAAAAATTCATCTAGCAGGCTATAAAATTTTGACAGAAAAGGATGACATAATCAAAATAAATGGACTTTTGTTTCTCCATCCTTTTCTTTTGACATTTCACAGCCATCTAGATGAAATTTTATAATGAACCCCCGTATATAACTTTGCTTTTATTTTCGTTGTAAGCTATCCAATGGGTTCCTTCTTTTTTCACATTATCTAAATTAACAATTCCTCTCTCAACAAAGTTAATTTTGTTTGGCAAATTATCGCGCATGAATACTCCTCTAAAATTTGGTATTTTCAACAATTTTGAATAATTTAGAATTTCTACAGTGGTTAACGCTCTTTTCGGAATATTTATTTGGTGTTTTTTTTGTGATTTCCCTTAACCGAACCTCCTTTGTAGGGTTTAATAAATAATCCTTTTCCCTTGGAAACCCCCTTGCCACTTTTGAAAGGTTTTACAAAAAGTCCTTTGCCTTGTGACATATTTTCCGTTGCTGTATTATGTTTATGCAATTCTTCCAACAGTTCTCTAGCTACTTTAGCATCATTCACTGCTTTAGCAATACCCGCCGCCCGACCCCCAATGCTCCAATCGCACCAAGTAGTGGTAGTAATAATGGTAAAAAACCTCCAATTTTCTTAGGAGGGCGAATAACACGCATTTTTCCCACTTTTTTCCTCTTTAAGCCCATTCCAAGTTTTCTCTTGCCACTCATTACGCCAGCTACTGTCAATGCTGCGATTTTTTCTCCCATGGAAGAATCTTTAGCTTTCACCCTTTTCAAAGTCCCGTTTGCTAAAATTTTATCCGCCTCGTGTCTTTTTAATAACTGCTCGGACTGAGAGTATGCTATATCACGTTTTTTGACAAGCAGCATCCAATGAATTAACTCCAATGTCTCTCCAATTTTGTTCCGGGTCCGCAGTAATTATATCCAGGTATATGGAGTTCAAACGGAAGCTTAGTAATTAATCTATTTACTAAACCAGATTCCGTTATAATAATAAACATGTAAATACTTTTACCTTCAGTCAAATCTACTAGTTAGACATGAGGGTTGAAAAACCAAATTTCTCACTGCCTGTAAAGAATCATGATGAAAAAGTTTTCTCAAGGCAGTTTAAAAAGCATGGTGAATTATTTGGAGGAGGATCAAAAAGATGTTTGATAGTAGGCTGTAGTTGCAGCGGCAAAACTAATGTAATGCTCACCCTGTGAGAACATCCAAACGGTATTAGGTTTGAAAATGTCTATGTATATTCAAAGTCTTTAGATCAACCAAAATATGAATATCTGAGAAATTTATTGGGATGTATAAAAGAAACTGGCTCTGTGGAATATGACAATGATGAAGACATCATCTCACCACATGAAATAAAACCCAATGCTATTATAATTTTTGACGATATTCCATCACAAATTCAGAATGTTATTAGATATTTTTTTACACATGGCAGACATAGGAGCACAGATGTTTTCTTTATTTTCCAAGGGTATAGTTCCATTCTAAAAGTTTAATTAGGGAAAATTCAAACTTATTAATACTATTTAAACAAGACTCAATAAGTATAAAGCACATTTATAATGATCACTGCATCATGGACATGACGTATGATCAGTTTAAAAATATTTGTTCCAACTGTTGGAAAGAGCACTATGGATTTCTGGTAAGAGACAAAGACTGTCAGATAAACAACGACCGATATAGAAATAAATTTTATTTCTACATTTACCTATACAAGTAATTGTTTCATAATTTTTCATCATTTAAAATTAATCTTTCATGGACAAGCGTGTAGTTAGGGAATTGATAAAATCTAGAAAAGCAGTTAAGGACAAATATCGTGGTTTGAAAGTGGCTGCCTCTTCGACCCATTCAGAACTAGAACAATCTTATAAACCAATTACCCAACCACTTAATCAACTACTCTCCACCATAGGAAATATTGAACCTTTTAAAGTAAAAGTAGAACCAAAGGAAGAAGTTGAATCTCCATCAAAATTTTTTGAAACATCTACATCGATAAAACAAAAGAAAAAAACTGAAAATTGATGCTGTCAAAACCGGTGCGGTTTTGACAGCATCAATTCCTTCATTTTTTGAAGCCAGCCAACTACCGTCAATACTAGAAACAAACGTAATTTCTGAAACTAGTGACCCATCTAGTTCAATGTTAGATATAAACTTGTCTGACATTTTGGAACAAACTAAGAAAACGATTCAATATTATGTTTCCACACCTTCATATGCAGATTATTTGCAAGGTTTTCATGAATTGCCTAGAACATATATTGATGAAGGAGTACGAGATACAGAACATAAATTTGATCACAAATATGGAATAGTTCATGATCTTCAAACAGAGAAATTTTTTTGGATACAACGCAGAAACCTGTTGACATAATAGGCAAAGATATTAAAGATAAAGGGAAAACATACAATGGAATAGTAGGTTTATATGAATTACTTTTCAAAAAGTATCCTGTCACCTATTTGGCGAGAACTAATGCATATCGAAGAAACCATGATCCCAATGAGCAAGTTCAGGGAAACTCATCTAGCAAATATATACAAATTATAGGACCATATTTGCATAAACAGGGAATCACTAAAACAAGAAATACAGCGATGCAAAAATTGGCTGAAGCCTTTGGCAAGCCCAAAGCTCCATATAGAGCAACAAGAGCAACAGCCTCTGGGAAAGGGTTAACTTTAAAAAGAAACAAATTGAACATTGATTATGTACACTGGGATAATGTCAATGAATTAGTAGACAGACTGCGGTTGCTAGTAGCTTCTACCGTTGCAGGAAATAGTGCTCTTTCTAATGAAATTATAGCTATTGTAGAGGAATTAAAAGAGGCTAAGGTTATACTATAAATAGAAAAGTCTAAAAGCATTTGTTGTTTATTAAAAGATGACTGTGGATATGTCATATTTCAAAGCGGGCACAGCAAAATATAACATATTTAGAAAACTCAATTATCGCAGATGTTGAAGCTCAAATTCTAGAAAAATTTCAAAACGTAAGTAGTAGTAATAACATAACTAAAAGACGTAATGAAAACAGAGCAGAAATTGGAAATGTTGCAAAAAAAAATAAAGCTTCTAGAAGATGACGCCTCAAAACAAAAACTTGAAAATAAAATAGAAACGATGGAATTGGAAATTAAAGCAATAAGTAGTCATCAAAATGAGGTGAAAGCTATACAAAATAATGTAGAAACAGAAATAGGTGAACTTAAAAAAGCAAATACTGATGTCACTAAAATCAATGAAAACAATCTAGCTATTGAAAATATTGCGAAAAAAGTAAAGCTCTTAGAAGATAACAATTCGAAAAAAGAAGAATTTCAACAGAAATTACTCAAGATTGAAGATGACATAAAAACTATAACAAACTACGAAAGTGAATTGAATGTTCTAAAAAATAATTTAGAAATGGAAGTAAATAAATTAAAAGAAATAAAGAGTGACATATCTAAAATTAAAAGTGCTCTACCGAGCGATGTTAAAACGAAATTTGAGACATTTGCTGCTGACGTATACAAAAAAAAGAGTCAAGGAAGAAGTAAAGCATTTTGGCCACACTCATAGCGAAATTGACAAAAACATAAAAGAAATTGAAAGAAATTTAACATTATATTTGATGATTCATAAAAATGATATTGATAAATTTAATGAGTTGAAAGTAAGAGTTGAAGGTGATTTAATGAAAATGAATGAACTAACTGTTGAACTGAAGGACAAATCTGAAAATATTACAGCAGATAGTCTAGCTTTAAAAAATGAAATTAATATAAAAACAATTAATGGAGATACAGAAATCATATCCAAAGTGCATCAAATCGATATTGATATTCAATCATTAAAATCTTCTATAGTAGATGAAGATAAAAAATTAAAGGAGTTATTGAAAGCAGTTAGTGGTATTGACAAATTTAGTGAAGATATTTAATCATTAAAAAAACATGTTAGAGAAGAAGATGAGAAATTACGTGAACTATTGAACTCTAAGTTTAAAGATATTACAATAGACAAACTTTTGAAAAAAATTAATTTAATTAAGGAGGAAGAACAAAAATTAAAAGAAAATAAAGAAAAAATAAACACTTATAAAGACAAAAATAATGAGCTTAAGGAAGTACGTTTGGAAATAGCAAATATTGAAAAACTAATGGAACTAGTAATAAAAAAATCATGAAATATTGTTGAATGGTAGTAGAATAAAATTCTCACAATGTTTAAAAGCAGAAACATTAGATTCTTTGAATTATTTTATAAAGAGCTTGTAAAACTAAATAAGTCTTTAAATAAAGCATCAAACTTTGAAGACAAAGAGTGGATTGAATTTTATACAAATTATTTGAAAAGATTTTTTAAAAATCTTGAAGAAATATTATACAACAAATAATGACATTAACATTAAAGAACAAATAGTAAATGAAATACATAGACTGGCAAGAAGAAACTATTCTCGAAGGAGGGTCATTGTAAGGGGTTTGAAAGATCTATTGCAAGCGGATTTAGTTGAAATGCAGCCTTATGCGAAATTTAACAAAGGGAATAGGTATATTCTAGTTGTTATTAATGCTTTTTCCAAATATGTTTGGGTTGAACCTGTGAAATCAAAAACCGCTAAAGATGTTAGTAGGGCAATGGAGAAAATAATAATTAGTGCAAAAACACCACCGAAACATTTGCAAACGGACAGAGGTACTGAATTTTACAATAAACATTTTAAGGAGCTGATGGAAAAATATAAAATAAATCATTACAGCACATTTTCAAATTTAAAAGCAAGTGTTGTAGAACGTGTAAATAGGACTATAAAAAATATTATGTGGAAAAGATTTAGTAATGAAGAGGAAATAATTTAGTAACGAAGCAACAAATTTAAGTTGAATGATTTTGTAAGAATTTCGAAACATCGAGAAGTTTTTGCCAAGGAATATACTCCAAATTGGTCGACTGAAGTTTTTCAAATAAGGAAGGTGAAACTGACAAGTCCAAGAACATACCTTTTAAGAGATCAGCGAAATGAGGATATTGAAGGTGCTTTCTATGAAGAAGAGTTACAACATGTTAAATATCCAGATGCCTATTTGGTTGAAAAAGTGTTAAGACGTAAAGGCAATAAGGTGTATGTAAACTGGTTGGGGTTCGATAAATCACATAATTCATGGATTAATAAAACTAATGTTTTGTAATATACTTTAATAAAATGCAAGTCATTAAGAATAATAGTTTTATTATATTAATTCTTATTACATATTTTATTTCTATGCTCTTCACTTAGTATAGGATTAATTATGTAACTACACCTAGCAATTCTTTTTTCGAATCGAAGTCTGTCACAATATAATTGATGATATTCACTTTTTCGAGCTTGTCTATATGCAAATTGCCACGTCCTTAGCACATGTAGTTTATTACTACTTTCACTAATAGTCACATATTTCTTTATAATATTTCCTTTTTGTTCCATGCTTCTGCAGTCGGCTTTCCAACTCGTCTGGATATAATATTAGAAACTCCAACATGGTGCTGACGTTCTCACTATTTGGATTTTCACTTGGATTTAAAACATTATAAACATTGGTGAGCAAGTCGCCAATTTGATTTGCAGTTGTTGTTTTGTACACATTAAAGTAATTTTCAAAGTTTTGTTCTTTCATAATAGAAATTCTATATGCTATCAAATCTTTCAGTTTCCACAAACTATCAACGGATTCCTGGCCAAGATAGACATAATTAGAGTCTGGCTTGTTAATCTTCAGAACTGGAAAGTCATTAATATTCTCAAAACTTAAAGTAGTGTTTCCACATTGAATTTTAGATGTATCAACACCAGAATAGCAGAAATAATTTGCAATTACACGTTCATACTTGCAAAAGGTAATCCACTCATCTTCACTCAGAGTCATGTAGATTCCATTTCTGCCTCCAATTACTAATTTGGGTGAAAAGTCGTTTACACTAAGTCCAATTAAAACAAATTTTGGGAAAAAACTGTTAAGATAGAAAAACTTTGTATTCACAATATTTAAAACATTCTTATTTGCTCCACTCATACTATTTGTTATTTGTATCACAACTTGTATTTCAACATTTATATAATTAAATGATGATGGTGGGGGTAATTGTGTTTTGGCCAATGGTTGTGTATCGGACGGAGGAGGAGTTTGCTCTCTCATACGTTTTTGGATGAGGAGTGAGAATGGGAGGAGGAAGGTCTCCCACAAACTCTCTACTCCAATTGATACCTGCACTCCCCATAGGTAAGTATTAACACCGTAGTAAATAAAATAATTGCCCAATTTTAATAATTCCTGTTGGTTTTACTTTAGTTTGATCACCTAAACAAATGAACATCCATTACCTTCTATAATAATTTTCTCAATTTCAATAATATAGCCATCGACCTTCAAACTAGATAGACTCAGTGAGTCAATCATAAATTGTAAGGTTTGTTTACTTCCAACATGCATATGGACCACAGAGGGCGCACGTAGCGAGGGGAATGAAAAAATGGCCCCCGAGTCGGGTAATCGGTGAAAACTTGATACATGATACCTGTGATACGAAAGATTTATGTCCCACTTATATAACTAGAAGTCTTACATATGCCACAATATCTCACCATAATGATAAAATCTTTAAAAATCGCACAAAACGTTCGCAAGCAGTGACTCAATTTCAAACACAAAGGAAACACGTTTTGACGTTTTGTGGTTGACATCAGTTCAATGAGGTTGACACACACATTGAATGTTGCACTGTTGCCAATTCGTCAATTAAGAAGATTTTCTACCTATGTTTTGATAGGAGGTGTACTGCTACATTTGGTTATACAACATATAAACATATGGGTTGGGTAGTTGGACCCTGAGAGCGGGCAACATCCCAACGAACCTTTAGGGCGACGTCACATATAACGGAATTTGGTTGAAAGTGCAACGGAGCGTAATTTGAATTGACATGTGTAATGACGTTATTGACATTTCTGCTCCGTTCCGTTTCGCTGTAGGTGACGGCGGCCTTAGAAGAAGATGCTCTAGTTAATTCTTCCTCTGTGATTATAGCCATAATCTATAACCTTAATTGAGTGACGCCCAACTGTTAGGTCTAAGTCAGTTAACCGTATTGAAATTCAGCCATTTTATGTCATATGGAACCATCTACTCAAAGCTGCCGTTCCTCGTCTAAAAATGAAATTGTTTTGTTATTTGAGATATTCAATGTTTCACCCAAAATCAGGTAAAATTGTTTTAAATAAATAGTAAAATTAAGTTTTTGGTCTAAAATAAATAAAATTTTACGCAAAGTTCTTAAAATAGAATTTTGATGTAAGAAAATTACTGGTATGACGGATTCAAATACCGACCACACTCACAGGCAAAAAAAAAACAAAATAAGAAGCAAAGACACCTAAACAATTTGACCTGAATAATGACTCTGCTTTAGTAATTTTAGTCTGCCAAGGCACAAGCTACTAGTTATCCCCTGTCGAAACATGGCTCGAGTCTATGATTATCAACAAATGTTTCCTACTATTATTCTGGTAGGAGGGTCTTTATTGCCGGGCATAAAACACTGATTTGTACGTGAATATTTCATCAGACTTCGAGGTATCACGCGATTTTTCGAGTTGTCCTCCGCCAAATTGCACCTTGCTCGAAAGTCGCCGTTTCCCTCCGACTCCACTTAATTATGTTAAATTTAAATGCAGATTACAATCCAAGGAGCTCTTCCATCTCCTGTTGGAGAGTTAAAAATATAAACTTCGACAACTTTGCATATTAACAAAGAAGTTGGCTCGAGGAACAAACTCGGGGTGGTAAAAACTTTCTCGGCGACAATTAACTTTAATTAGCCATTTCGGAAATGTCGCTTTGTAAAGTAGTCAGAATTGTTGAAAAGGGTAAATTTCGTTTTGTTAGCAAGACAAGGGTTCTTTCCCAATAATTGATTGATGGCGGCTCGGGTAAATGGTGTATAGTTGGCAATTTATAAAACAGTGACCCTGTTACTCATCCGTAATTGTCGCCTATAGAACCGGACGACACACAAGTGATATCCCGGAGTCATTCGCTATTTGCGTGAAGTCGTTCCGAATGCAAATTGATAGCTTTGGGCCATGTGACTAATTGTGTTCCACGTGCGGCTCGTTCATAAAACATTTCCAGTGTTATTGGATGGCGTGATAAAACGACAACAAACGTCCTTTAAGTGGAATTTGAAGCGGAATTTTCACAGTGAAATATTACTAACTGGTAACGACGTGAAGTAAGGCCACAATGCGAAATATTTTAATTAAGCGGCCCCTTACGGAGTTTTCGACGGCGATCCGTCATCGTAATTCCGATATCTTTCACACGAAGTGTGTTCTTTTTGCGTGTTGACTTAAGAGCAGGCACAGATTTGGAACGATTTACATGTAAATCCACTGGAATTATTTCTAACAATGTTGTAGATATCGATCCAGATGTAAATTTGTAATGTTTAGAACCAACTTCTAAATTTTCTGAATGGGTTTGAGGGGCCTGTGGATGAAAATGAGAGTTTTTTTTCCAAATTCCAAAATCTGTCGACGTTTCGCAATGGTTTTATTGCACACTCAGGACCCTAAGCAACAACAAGTGATCTGAGGTGTTTTAGTACAATGTTTTTTTATATTTGTAAAGATGTGTGTTTAAAATAAAAAAATGTAAAAAAAAGTAAAACCATGTACTTTCATGTGGAGTAGACTTCCAGGTGACTTAAAAACATATATTTGGAAACAAAACAGATTAAAAAGATGAGCACCATAACAAAAAGAGAAACAACCATAGACAACCCAATTTACCGTATGTAATCAGTATCGCTGCTGTGAGGTGTACGCGGCGAACTAATAGTACCATTCAGCTCTGTGCTCAGCATGGAATGGGTTTACTTGTGGTTTTGATGCTGATATAAACGCGATCTACAAAGCTATCCTTCTGTAAAATTTATTATATTTTTTTTTGGTTTGGTTTTCAGTATATGTGGTAGTTCGAGAGAAAAACGATATCTCTGTTTTAAGTATTATAAAACAAATGATAATATGATTGGCTCAAATCGTTCGTTTATTGACCGATGTTTTGTCTTTTCGGATGCGAATCATTTCGTTTAAAAGTCTCTTTTTCAAGTTTCGTTGGGTTGCAATTATCTTGGTGTCTTCGAACGTAAAAGTGTGACCCTTTTCTATTCTATGTTCAACTAAAGCTGTCCGATTCTTCTTTAATCCGAATTTTTTTAGATCATTTTTTAAGTATATAGTTTTTTTTTCGCTGTGACAAACCATTTACGAAAGGTATTTTTAAGTACAATTTTTGGTGTTCCTCCTGTTATGCATGATTTGGTTAATAAGAGGGAGAATAGTTATTTTTAATCAACATTGTTTTAATGTAATATACGTTTTTTTGAAGAAACTCTCGTGAGATTTGTAAGCTTCTGTGTTTCAAGTTTTGGACGATGTTAATTTTGACTCATGGGATGTTCAGAATGATAGTTCAAAACCTGTTCTGAGAAAGTTGGTTTGTGGTATCAATCAGCAATTATTGAACCACTCCCCAGCCATATCATCCTGACATCCAAGAAGGGTAAGCAATTATCATCTTTTTCAATAGTGAATTTGAGCCTTTCATGAAAATTGTTAAAAATTTTGATTATCTCATCACATTTAGATGTTGGAATGGCAGTAATAATATCGTCGACATATCGATAGAAAAAAGGTAACCGGAAATACAACTTTTCTATACAATGGTTTTGTAGTTCAAACATGACCATGTCAGCGCAAATTGGGAACATGCAGTTGCCCATTCCTAGACCAAATACTGGTTTCTAACACATATATTCAAATTGAAAATAATTACTTTTTATACAAAATTCAGAAAGCATTTTGAGTGATTGTAAGTCGAAAGTTGTTTAGTTTGCTACCCAAATTTATTTCAATTCTCTTGTTAACGAAGATTTAAGAAGTACACTCAGCTTTTCATTTAATTCGAGAACATACATTTTTCTTCTTACTAATGACCTAAAACTGTAGTTTGTTTCTTACCTAAAACTCACAATGCGATGCATACGTATTTGTTTGTGTAACTTGTGTTGTACAACACAAGTTACACAAAGTTACGCAACAATGGGGTATGGACTATGGAGTACCACTACAATTTTTTATTTAATATATTTCAACTGCATTTGGTTCAGAAAACAATCCACAGTTCCAATGTTTCCATACTTAAAAGCAAATGTACTTATTTTAATCAAAGTATGAACTAGATGTGATGAAATAGTGAAAGAACAAGTTCAGTTACCATTTTTGGTCAAGTATCAAGTTGTTGTTGAAAATACTTGTACATCAATTCAAACTTAACTCTAAAATATTCAAGTCAAGTTAACTACCGAGTTGTTAAATGTTTAGTTTCTCAAGTCAATTATGTCTTAAAATTCAATTCGTCAAGCTACTTGACTTACTGAATCTCTAATCTTTATACAGGGTGTCCCGTAAGCACACGATTAAAAGGATACCGCAACATTTTCTGCTCTAATATAAACGATTTGTTAAAACTTTTATTTAAAAAGGTGTCTGTTGTCAATAGTAGGTAAGTTCTTGAAAAAACTGAAAAATTGTATTTTTTGCAATATTTAGAGAAGTTATCAATATTATCTAAACAAAAATATTGTGGATTTATGAATTAAGATTAATATTTTTATGAAGAAACGGCATCCATCCGCCTTGGTCAAGAAATAATTTCTTCAGCGTCTTGTTGCAAAATGATGGCTTTGAACTTCAGTTTTAGATAATCCAATAATTTCAATGTACAGGGTATCCCATTTTCGGCACTTTTGAGGGGTATCTCCCTTATTTTTAAAGATAGAGGGTTGCGGTTTTCACGACAGTGTGCTACTTTTTTGTGAAACTAAAGATGGCGCCAGCAGAATTTTTATAGCCCTTTTGGTTTTTGAGATACAGGGTGGAATTGAAAAGTATCGCTTTTGAGGCACCCCCCGTATTACAGTTATGTTTAAATTTATCGAAGAAGTTAAAACGCATTCTTAAACAATTTTTTCCGTGGAATCCAGTGGCGTTGTTAGTTCTTTCCTAGCAACTTCAGTTTTTGAGTTACGAAGCAAATATATGTTTTTTTAAATGGAACACCCCGTATATTATCTTTTTATTTTATTAGTCATAATGTGGGATTTCCAAAAATATATAATTGTATGCAATTGTTTTCAAAACGAAGCTCAGAATTTAAGATTTTCTTAAATTTTCATTTTTGTCCAATTCGTTGGTAGTAGGCTATGGCTAGATGGCTAGCTTATTTGAAACAAAAGGCAATATGTCAAAAACTTTGTGGTTTTGTCACTCTTTGTTTTTATTAGTAATATGCTTGTTGTTTTGGTGTTTCTATTTTACTATTTAGCTGCTAATTAAATTAATTTTGTTACAATAATGGCGGTTTACGAAAATTATGAGAAGTATGATATGTTGGTTTGTTTTATACAATCTAATGAAAATCCCCAAGAAGCTTCGGAAGTATATTTCCAAAGGTAAAGTATTTTGCACGCTATGGTTAGGATACCATCTTAGGGGTCGTTTTTGCTATTATTAGATATCCAGAGAGAAGGCAACCTTTCCCAGACATATTTGCCCGAATTAAATCAAATCTAGTAGAGCACGGATCATTTGTCCAGCCCAGGCCTAATTCATACTCCAAACAAGATAGAGAGAGAAAAGAGATAAACGTATTGGGTTATGTAGAAGCAAAGCCTTCATCTTCTTGCAAGCATATAGAGGAAGCAACTGGTGTATCCAAGTCTGATGCTCAGAGAATTTTGAAAAAATATAGGTATCACCCCTATAAATTCCACATAGTTCAACGTTTACACCCTGGCGATGCCGAGCGCAGAATGTTGTTTTGCCAATGGTATTTACAACAAATCCATACTGATGAATCTTTTGGCAGACTCGTTATTTGGTCCGATGAATGTTATTTTTCAAGTGCGGCAATTTTTAATCGCCATAATACTAGACATTGGTCCACAGAAAATCACCATTTAACTTTTGAGAGGGCACAACAAGGACGTTTTGGGGTTGGAGTCTCGTGTTTCATTTTTGGAAGACGCATAGTCTACAGAATTATTGAAGGAGGTCTGACAGCGCATCGTTACCGAGAAATTCTTGAGGAAGTTATTCCAGAACTGATGGAAAATGTTCCCTTGGCCCTTTATAATGCCGTTTTTTTTCAACAAGATGGTGCCCCAAGCCACAACTCTGCCCTTTTAAGGGAATTTTTAGACGATAACTTTCCTCAAAGGTGGATTGGTACCTACGGACCTGTAAGGTGGCCCCCTCGATCTCCCGATCTTTCAATTTTGGATTTTTTTTTATGGGGTTTTATGCAAAATGAAGTCTATAAAACACAGTATCAGTCTCGAGCGGAGCTTCTTGCGGCAATCAATTTAACTTTCCAAAATTTGCAAAGAAGGCCTATGATTCTTTTTAACGCGATTAGAAGAATAACGAAAATGTGCCAATTTTGCATACAGGAAAATGGCCGTCATTTTGAAAACCACCTTTAAAAACTGTTTACTTAATTATGTTGAATGCTGTAATAAATAACTAATAACTGAGATACTGAGATTTAAAAAAGATTTTTTGTATTAAATTTGAAGATGTTATAAATTAGAATAATTATTACTTACATCGATTTTGTTCCTAATAATATTTTAGCCATAGCCTACTACTTACGAATTGGACAAAAATAAAAATTTAAGAAAATCTTAAATTCTGAGCTTTGTTTTGAAAATATTTGCATACAATTATATATTTTTGGAAAGCCCACATTATGACTAATAAACTAGAAAAATAATATACAGAGTGTTCCATTTAAAAAAACATATATTTGCTTCGTAACTCAAAAACTGAAGTTGCTAGGAAAGAACTGACTACGCCATTGGATTCTACGGAAAAAATTATTTAAGATTGCGTTTTAACTTCTTGGATAAGTTTAAAGATAACTGTGATGCGGGGGGTGCCTCAAAAGCGATACTTTTCAATTCCACCCTGTATCTCAAAAACCAAAAGGGCTATAAAAATTCTGCTGGCGCCATCTTTAGTTTCACAAAAAAGTAGCACACTGTCGAGAAAACCGCAACCCTCTATCTTTAAAAATCAGGGAGATACCCCGCAAAAGTGCCGAAAATGGGATACCCTGTACTTGATTTTACTTCATTGGTATCTTGGGCTAAACCCGTTTGTGACAATACATAACAGATTAATATCAACAGGTCTTATATACCCCATCATCGCAGATTACTTAATTACTAATGACAATTAACTTTCCCTTTCTAAACACAGAAACAATAACCACAAGTGGATACAACATCCAGAGAAATGTGATATGTTTTTCAATGCTCATCGTATGGAACGAAGGAGACTTCATTGCACAGGTTTCCCTCAGATCTAAAGTAGTGAAAGTTTGGAGAAATTTCTTAAACTTCACTTTCAGGCTGATGATTTTAATTTAGGTTTGGTCAAAGACGTACATAAATTAATTAAGTTTAGTATGATTATAGGATTTTTTATAGAAAACAAAATAATCTTAGGTCGGAAGACTGCATAATAAATTATTCTTTTTTTGTTTTTTTTTTTATATTTGTTTATCAAAATTAATGTCAGATGGCTTGGTGATGTGTGTCTAGTGTGTCTTTAAATGTTGTTGGAGGTTTTTCTTTTCAATTTTCACATTTTCGTCTTATTAATTTTACAAGCTTGTTAGAAAAGGAATAGTAATTAATTTATTATGCAGCTTTTTAAGCTGCATAATAAGTTAATTGACGATTTTATGTTCTCAGGCTGTATCTATTTAAAAAAATAAATAAATCTGACTAGTTTATCAATGGACATATCAAAAAGCAACTTTCTCCTAACTTTTGATACATCCAGGGTTTAGGTTCTTTCAGGTCGTTAGTTAGAATTTTAAACCTTTATAAAAGCCCTAGGTAACTCGTTCATTTCGTTGCCACGTTGCAAACAAGTTCCGGCTTCAAATTTAATATAAAAATTGAGTTTCATACTATGAAGATGATGACAGACATGATGTTAGTTTAATTCTTTGTAAGTTACCATTCAAATTTGACTTTATGAAGTAAAAAAGGTGTTTTATTTGAACTTGAAAAACCAATTTGAACCACCCTGGATATAGTAATAATAATAATAATAATAATAAATAAAATATGTTTTATTGTCAGAAACCTTAGTTTCGTTGACAAAGCTGGAAAATATAAAAAAAAATAAAAGAAAAGCTGCAAGAAAAAAAACAAAGTAAAAGTAGGTAGATACCGTTAATAGTAAAAACATATATAACAAATAATATAATATTTTGTAACTTTAAACATGGTTGATCAATTGCCAAGTTTAAATTGATAGTTCTTCAATTCATTTCATGTTTAACGTTTATTATTTTTTTTTAAGTTTGACTTTTTTTGATATAGAAAAAAAAACAAAAAAAGTATTAAAAAATTTTGTAAACTTACACATTGCGATAATCTGTAAACCAATTAAAAATAATTAATCGCATGCATTTTGGGAGCAATAAAATGCATCAGTTCAAAAAATAGGCAGTTTCCGCGCGCTTGTAGATAAAAACACATGTAAATATGTGCAAATTTATATGAGCAGCTGTTATTGGTGATTCCAGATATAGATGTTAAGGTGAGTGGTTTGGTTTGGATCAATAAGACGACTACGGGATGTGAACCATTATAATTATGGACGTTTCGGCTCTAAAGCAGAGCCATCCTCAGGACACTACAAATTATGAAAAAAAAAACATGCTATTAATGCACCGAACAATAAAATGGTAATGAAACAAAATGCAAATAACAAATTACCACAATCAAATTAAAAAAAAACATTTAAATATGTATATACACAAAAAATTAACCTAACAAGGAGTATCATTAACACTTTAAAAAATATTAAAAATATATAAAAAAAACAAAAACCATACTCACAACACTTGCCACTGCGAATATTAATATTTCCACTATAGTTCGTTAGTGTAGTTTGAAAGACGGAGAAGACGTATAGATAGTATCACAGCTAAAGCCGAATGAAGTCGATAGACTCAGTCGGAATTTGCATACGAACAACAGAAGGAATGTTTTACGCTGGCTAGGTGAAAGCATCTCTAGAGCTATGGTATGAAGAAGATCATCATAGTATACAAAGTAATTTTCTCTTTTTGGATATGTATTAAGGGGATGTTGTTCCAAGTGAAGTGCGATACTTCACAGTGTATTAAAGCATAAGCATTAAGTTGAGCTATCGTTGTTTCTCTATTATTTGTAAAACGTTGAAGTAGCTGTTAAGCTGTTACTAAGTCCTTCCACATCTTGCTTTTTTTTAATGCTCTTAGGATTTTTCTTAATTTCAATCATCTCATGTACAACCCGCCTTTGATAATTTTTTTGACCAACTAAAATTTTAACATCATCAAATTTGAACGGGTGCATGTATTTTCAAGATCGTTCTGCTAGTGCAGTCTTTTGTTCACAATTTATCAAACTATTCGGCGGAATACTTTTACGTTAATGAACTTGAGTCTTCAGGTTTCTTCCAGTTTGACCAATATACACACCATCACAATGTCATCAATTCAAACAATTTTGAAAAAAAATTTTTATTTGTATTTTCGTTATTGAAAGCCACTGTAATGTTCGGCCCATTTAATATTTTTGCCAAACGTTCTGAAAGATTTTCTGCGTATGGAATTTTCGAATACATTCTGTCTTTTTTCTTTTAGGGACTGGCTGTAATGGTCTCGGCGCTATTAAACACTCTATCAATCAACTTAATAGGGGACTGATTGGATATTAAAAAATGTTTTATCTCATTTAAGTTGTTTGAGTGGAAATCAGCGTGTGATAACCTTAAAGCTCGATGTTGCGAAGTTATTGATAATATTTATTTTTTGTCTGAAAGATTGTTTGGAATTGAAAGTGAGAAAACGTTTATGATATTAATCAGTTTTGATGGTATTATCAGGTATCCTAACAAGTAGACCATCAAGAAAAGGAATGGTGAATAGTACTGGCAAAATTATATATTCCGGTACTTATCTAAGTTTAGTAGTATGATTTAGCCTATTATTGAAACATTTTTTTACTAATTTATTCCATTGATTAAGTAAACCAGTATATCGGTTAGTAGAGTATGTTTGATCATGTCGACTGCTTTTTCGTAATTTGCAATTTGCCAACGATTGTATTCGATTCCTAAATTAAAAAAGAAAAAAAACACTAATGCAAATAAGATAAAAATCAAGAGTCTAAAACTATACTATTCAGAGTAAGCCAGGAAAATTCAATACACAAACTAACCTGGTGTGAAAGAAAAATATGAGACGAAACAATTGAAAAATTAAAATATAATATAAAAAAAAAGATAATTTGAAAATCATATCAGACAATATTGTTGTTATTAAAAATTCCTAAATTGACCGTAAAAGGCATAAAATGACTAGTATGTACAATAATCAACTGGACCTGTAGCAACCCTAACAGGCCGCTACACGGCCACCACCCCTCACGCATCACGCAGGACACCCTGTATATAAATAATACAGCATTTTTTAATTTTATCGCGTTTAGGAACCTATTCGTAAAAAAACCTAAAAATTCTGTGGATCGTATATCAATATAGAACCGTTTAATTTATTTTTTCTACGACTACGTAAAAATAAACAACTTTCGTCATGCCTTGCCCTAGCCGAAAAAGTAACTTTCGTCTCTAGTTGGAGAAAATCCCATAACGTTAACTTTCGTCTCTAGTGACGAGAGTAAGTTGTTCTAATTTCGCCTGTATATCGCCAATTAAATGCGAATTAACTGGTCTAATCTTATTAAACACCATGGAAAATGGTGATATCATACAAAAACCTGTACCTCAGAAAAGTGAATCAATGTGGTGAAATTTGACCAGACTGAACTCATTGACAGTCGAGGTGTCATGTTGACAATGACGCGCCTTAATTTTTGAAAGAAATACTCTATAGAGATTGTTTTTAAAATTAATGAAGACTTAATGTTAGCAAGGTCGAAGAAAAATTATAGTGTTTTACTCTTCAAAAAAGCATTTTCTATGGCTCGAGAACATTACCAAACTCGGCTTCGCCTCGGTTGGTAAACTGCTCTCTTGCGAGAGAAAATGCTATTTTCGTCACTCGTTAAACAATATACTATTTCAAGCAGCTGTTAATTTGTTAATCCTGATGAAGATTTAGGTACAAATCATTTAAAGTTAGTTAGTTATTCCCATTTTATTACTTTCAGTGAAAAGGTTTTAGTAAAAAAGAATTCTAAAACTGGGTCAATGAAATCCTAAACTAATTAGAGAGTCAAATATACGAGATAATTTACTAAAGAACACGTTCTCTAAAAATTGCGTATTCATAATGGCACTTCATAATTTGGTTTTTCGTTTTCTCCAGAACCATCACAAACGGAATGTTAGAAACATCACAAACATAACTTAGGTCAAACGGTTAAGACCGCAAGAATATAGTTTCAGAGTAAATCCGTTTAGAAAAATAGGCCACCAAAAGAGAAAAAGTTATAAACTAATTTGTTTTTGTTTCACAAGGTTTAATGTTCTTATTAGTTTTACTACTAGCACCAGCGGCCCAGAACTGTGCTAGATATACTACTTGCAATAAGTTACATTCATTTTGGGGGAATTCGAGGACGAAAAAGGCGTTTGCGACTGAAAGATGAATAGTATATTGTTTAACGAGTGACGAAAATAGCATTTTCTCTCGCAAGAGAACAGTTTACGAACCGAGGCGAAGCCGAGTTTGGTAATGTTCTCGAGCGATAGAAAACGCTTTTTTGACGAGTAAAACACTATACTTTTTCTTCGACCATGCTAACATTAAGTCGTCATTAACTTCAAAAACAATCTCTATATAGAATTTCTTTCAAAAATTAAGGCGCGTCATTGTCAACAAGACACCTCGACTGTCAATGAGTTCAGTTTGATAAAATTTCAACACTTTGATTCACTTTTGTGAGGCCCGGGCAGGCAAAATATGCATGTTTTCGTATATCACCAATTTCTATGGTGTTTTATAAGATTAGACCAGTTAAGTCGCATTTAATTGGCGATATACAGACGAAATTAGAAAAACTTATTTTCGTCACTAGAGACGAAAGTTAACGTTATGGGATTTTCTCTCACTAGAGACGAAAGTTACGTTTTTCGGTAGGGCAAGGTATGACAAAAGTTGTTTATTTTTACATGGTCGTAGAAAAAAAACAATTTTTTAGGTTTTATAGGTAATGTTCATTTAAAAATCTTATCAAATTAGCTGTAAAATGTCAAAAGAAAAAAATAAGTAATTAAAGTTCATTTACTCTCATTTGTGATGTCAGCCTTTTCTGTCAAAAATTCAAAACCGAGTTGATGACTTTTCCTACTGATTCCCTGCAATGTATAGGTACCACGTCGTCGGATTTAGATAAGAATTGCACAGTATATTAAGACTTATTTTGCAATTTAACCAATTAAAGTTTTCTACAAAAAGTACAACACTAAAGTGGATATAATAAGGTTAATTCTTGTCGTCGCAATAAATTTGTTTTAACTTGGGCTCTGGACTGCCCACACAATTATACCAAAAACAATCAAGATACCAACTTATGGCCTCAACACGAACTCTAGCTCTGCGCTTACATAGCGATTAATAATTCGGTACCAGGGTTTATCGCCCAGCACTTATCGCTCCACTTCTCGGCTACGCTTTTTTTAAATGCTCCTTACACACGCAGTTTAAAAATTTATTTTTTTCAACTTGACGAGATTGGGATAATTTTTAAAACGTTAAACGTGCCCCGGATAGGATCGAAAATAAATTACACCAGCCTTAATCCCTTAAATTGCGTTCCATTTGAATGAGAACCAGGAAATCAATCATGCCAGTCACGTCCCGGCCACGATATGCCGTTGTCCCATTGCTAGTTTATTACTGGGGCTGTAGCGTTTATTTTTTTAACTAAAACTACTAAACGCTACCGATGTTTATTCATTAAACCGCAAACTGTCGACCTTTTCAGGGCGCCATGCATAATAATTAATCAAACTCCGAAAATAGCCCTCACTTGACATTGCCATTGTTCGAAAATTGGGGGTTAGTATTAATTTTCTTTTTGACGGAACAAAATTTCTGTGTTAACATGGCTGAAGAGGACGATTCCACCTCTAAGATGGGAGCTAAGGACTTGGGCGCATTAACTAAAGATATCATACAGAAAGACTCTACCCTAGTAAGTGCATTTAGAGACAATGCCGCCAAAGAGGTGCGAAATGTACAGGAAAATTATGCAAAAAAAGAAGGCAGAGTAATAAGCTATCTGCAGCCAGAGAAAGAGGAAATGGCGGTAGAGTACAAGCAAATCCTCGAGGACAACGTAACCAAACTGAAAGAAATAGCTAAAGAAGACTTTAGTACTTCAAACGCAAACGCTAAGAAGCTAACTGAAGAAACCAAGATCAAACTTCACGAGTTCATCACCAAGACGTTTAATGATAAAGACACGAAAAGCGACTTTCCTGAAGCTGCAACTGCCATTTTCTCCAACATAAACAAGAAAGTTAAAGATGACTTGATATCCAAAAATACTTCGGTAAGACGAAGCAGGGCGAGCCTAACTCCAGACATGGCCAATGTCTTTGTCAACCCACTGGCCAAGCCGGAGGAAGAGCTGGAGGCTGAACGTCTCTTGCAGGAGCTCTTCGAAAGCGAACTGGTGCAGTTTAACGAACAGATCAAAAAGGACTTTAACGAGCTTGTGGTAAAGATGAACCAGCAAGTGAAATACACTTCTATGAGAGTTGGGCAAGCAGTGCAAGATGTTGCCAAGAAGGAGTTTCCACAGGTAAGGAAAAAGTCGAAATGAGGTCAGACTTTTCTTATTTTTATTTTAGCCGTGGTATAGATGGAAAACAGAATTTTATTGGTTTAATATTGTACTGCATGCAAGGTGTCCCGTAAGCACAAGATGAAAACAATTCTCTGGTTCAAAAGAAAACTTCGCTGCTATAGATGGGCAAAGTTTTTGAAAACACTTGTGTTTTTTGTAATATCTAGATAACGTTACGATGGATTCTAATGAAAATTAAGGGAGACTCGTTTCTATGTAAGAGATCGCAAGACTTATGCTTTGATGGAGAAAGGCATTCATTACCTTTGGTCAAGTGATAAGTTATTCTGTGTCTTGCCACAAAAACTACCAGAACATTTTATTTAGTCGTCGGAATCGATAGAATGTTTTATAGAAATTTTATTGCCTTGGCAAAATCCTGTAGCATTAATAGTTTTGCGAAAAAAGAATATGTTCTGTACCACCATTGTATTTAAATCTAATACTAAGTGAATTGTGATGGTGTTCACTAGATGTCACTGAAGCCTAGTGACATTATCATTTTAGACAAATATTTCAAGGCCGTTTAATTTTCGGCGTTGTTGCAATTGTAATTTACGTAATACTGACTTCACGTCAGCTAGACAAAAATCTCCGAAATGCTCCTTGCTCTCTTTGCCTTCAGTCGTATTTGTCATGGTATGTCACAGATTTTTTTATTTTCAATTCATAATTTCTACATTTTTATGGATATTGGAGCAAAAAAAGCTCGATATTTTGGGCTAATTAATGAAGCAGCCGATAAATAACTCAATAAGTACCAAATGTCTTCGCCTGCTGCCGTTACTTAAAACAGTGGTGAACATAGAAGTGAGTGAATCTAATGGCCCGAAAACCCAGGGAATCTTTAAATCTGATGGATATTGGAGCAAAAAAGCTGGATATTTCAGCTAGTTTTTAATCAGTTTTTAATCAAGGGTAGTACCTTTCTCCAGATGGTTCGCACTTGGACTTGCATGACCTGTGGGCTGAGCAATAACGGTGCATATCCAGCATCCCATATTGCACACGTAGTACTGATAGCTCCGGTACCAAGGAGTGTATCACATTCGTACTACTATACAATCACAATATTCACTATCCATGGAGGTCCTTCATGCTGGGCTCTGAAGCCTGGGTTCCCTGGCTGCCCCATTGTAACTACGACTCTGGGCTCTGGGTATAGGATAACTTAAATGGATGGGACGACAGTACGTAATAAAGATCATCCTTTCTCATTGTTCTTTGTGGCCGTCATTTGCCAAGAAAAGAAAGTAAAATAACATAATGTCCCAATGCAGTACAGAAGTAGAAATTTTGTTTTTATTTGTATAGAGTATAAAGCTGTGGTTATTTTTACTTTTGCCGTGACATTTCCACCGTTGCCAAGTTTATGGTCCCCATGAAATTGACAGGATTGACAGGGTCCCCCATGGCCCTCTGGCAGAGAGTGACCGAACTATCCATTCATTGATTTACTTGGGATTCATATAAAATGGTACCACCATGGATTTGGCCTTGAATATGACACCTCCCTAATATCTAGTTTATAACTATGATATCAATTTCACAATTCAAATAGTAGCAAAATTGTCACAACAAAACATAACCATATAGAAAGAAAAGCTTAAATAGGAGGATCGGTAAAGTGTTTTAGGAGCGAGTTTTACAACTATCAGTAAAACTCCCGTTTGACGTTTAAACCCTAGATGCACAAACATTCGCGTTTTACAAACTGCAGTATACTCCAAACTGAAGTTTAACAGATAGCGACAGGTCAGAATCTTTTTCTCGTTGTCAGCTTCAAACCATTCAGTGACAATTTCACTCACTTTTAACCGACCAATAACAACTCTCAATATCCTAGCAATCGTCCTAGGTAACGTTGGCTACTTATACCGGGTGTCCAGCAGAACCCTGGACATAGGAGATTAACATGGGAAATCGGTTTTTATTTTTTTGCGCCTGTACGGTTGATTTGATTGAAAAACTTTTAAGAGTAAAGTTGTAGAGTTTATGGTCAGTTATCATCCTGTAATTTTTTCAATACCACAGTTTTGGCTATTTTTAGGAAAAAAGCCTCGAAAAGTGCAAAAATTTGAATTTGGCGCGTCACCCCCGCCATGCATGTGCAGTGTTGCCAACATAATAATTTCTTATGTCAGAGTCAGAGCCTATTTTCCTTTCTTATTTATTTTGAGGGACTATCATGTAGTAATTAACGTGATTATGCAGTGAAAATTAATCGAAAACCTGACGATAATGTTCTTAAATCATACGGTAAGTAAAAGTTACGTTTATTATTATCCTAATTAGTAAAAGGAAAATCATTCCAATTTGTGTATGGCTGGTTGTCTAATTCATTTTAGATTAGCAACAGACAACGGATCGACGATATGTCTCTTGTCTTTGTCATTGGTAAAGCTAAAAGCTACATTTGTTGGGCAAACCAAGAACCAAGCTTGAAATGTGATTGTACTCTACAAATGAGTTATCGTGGAATTGGCGAAAAGAAAATACGGATTGGCGGCTCTTAAAAGAACCATTTAATTACATACTACAAAGAAAGTGAATAACCACCCATGTGTTTAACATCAAACACAGAGGTAAACAAGAACAATAAACAAATAAATAAAATACAGGACTAGATGTGGCACATCAGAGAAATTATTCAAAATGATCATCTTCTGCAGAGGTACAATATGCTAGCCTCTGTTCAAAATTGCGACATGTATTGTCCAACATCACCACCGTGACTTGACTACAAATTTCTTGAATGGCAAGTTTCAACTTTTGAACATTTGCATATTGTTTATTTCTCTGGTAGAGACGATCTTGAATGAATCCCCAAACAAAAAAGTCACAGGGATTCAAATCCGGAGAGCGAGGTGGCCAATTAATTGCTCCAAACTTTCCGATCCACCTATCACCAAATGTTTCGTTTCAAAAACGTCTATTTTGCAGTGCAGTGTGACACGACACACCATCTTGCATGTAAAAAACCCGTTCTAATGGCTGGATGGCTTCTACAGCAGGCAAAATGTTATTGCGAAGCATATTGCCATATTTGTTGTCGTTCAAACTGCAATCAATGAAAAATGGACCTATAACATGGCGCTCCAAAATGCCGATCCACACGTTACAGTTGCTCGACGTTGGTCCCGATTGTCATGCACTATATGTGGGTTTTGGAGTGCCCAAATCCGATCATTTTGTTGATTTGAAGAGCCAGTCAATCCGAATTAGCATTCATCCATGAAACATGTTTCTAACAAATCTTGGGGCTGCAATAATTTTTTCGGTCAGGATTTCACAAAACTCCATTGGGGGGAAAAGGTGGGTCGGTAAGACTTGTTGATGGTTCTCTTGTTTGTAGCTTTCAAAACATTCTTTTTGCAGATAATTATGGATGGTCGATCTACTAAGTCCAGTTTCTTGGCCAATCTGTCGAATACTTTTGGAAGGATCATCGTTTACTGTAGCAAGAACAACAAGTTTTGCCACATTTTCATCCTCTGGAGCCGCACCAGCTTGAAGTCGTCGCTTTCGGTAACAGGAACATATCGGGTTAATACTCCCAGTTTCCTCAAAACGAGCAACCACCACCTGAAGTGAACTGCATGCTGGTATTGGTTGTTCCATAAGCCAATTACCATAAGCTCTAGAACTTTACTCGTTTTTCAATCAAAACAACCGTACAAGCGCAAAAAAATAAAAACCGATTTCCCATGTTAATCTCCTATGTCCAGGGTTCGGCTGGACACCAGGTATATAAATCATACCCAAAAGTCAAAACGTGGACTGTTTGCGTGAAACTGTGATGTCTCAAATTCTACCATTCGCGTTCGTGCTCATGTTGATGCGCCTTAAGGTAGACCGCTTTCACTTTTCGGTTTGTAGTGCTACAGCAACGGGTGTGTTGCTATAGCATCGTGGTCTTTTTTGTTTTGGTCTTTTCGATCTCGTCTTTTCACCGCGTCTTTTCAGACAATTTCACTCACTTTTAACCTATCAATCATAACTCTCGATATCCCAGCAACCGTCCTAGGTAGCGTGGTCTTTTCTGAAAATACGTTCCATCCCTGGCAAGATTGTACATCGTCTATGCAGAGCTCATAGTAACGCAGATGCATTATCACGCAGGCCTTGTCGGTACTGCCGACGAGTAGAAGCACGAAAAGGACCAGCATTTTCAGGAGAACCAGGATGGACGTCGACGAACATCGGACCACTGAACAAATGAAGGTCGAACAAACAACCGATAATGCTGTAGGGTTAATACGTCAATAAAAGTTGGAAAATCAAAGACCTGATTTGAAGGCCATAGCAGATCAGCCTGGAAGTAAAAGCTATGTGGGCTCAATGCGATTTAGAATGGGACTTGGGAAAGCCCCGACGGGAAAAGTGCCACGCTCCAGCTTGTCGTACCAGAAAGTAGACGGAAATACACAATTGTGTCAGGAGGACGTCTTGGAGTGAATAAGACCCTCGATAGAATTCGGGAAAGCTACCGTACCGCCTATAAATACTATACCATATGATTACATGAGCTTTAAAACTATAAAATTATTTCAATTTCGCAGTCAACTCATCCCTCCAACTCCAACAGATAAATATCCCGGAGGTACTTCCTTAAGGTTTTCCCCGATGAATTAACCATCTTGGATACATAGGAGGAGCTGAGACACCGGATTGCTCGATAGCGAAAACAGCTCTATTACTAGTTCTTGTTAGGCGCGTTGGTTCATTAATTACTTGATTTAAATTAAACATTCTTCCTGCAGATATCGCATATTGAGACTCTGGATTATCTGTTAATAAGTTGATATTTAAATCACCAAGCAAGCAGATAAAATCATATGATGGAGATAACTCAAACATTAGGTTTTCTAGTGCCTCTAAACTCTTATATCCTATTAAAGGAGGTTTATATATTACACCAACTAATCCTTTAAGTCCTTTAACATGTACCTCACACCAGAGATACTCCACTCCAGCAACATGTTCAGTTGTATCTATAACAGTTGTCTCCAGCTGAAAACACTTGATAGAGTTCACTACATAGAGCGCCACTCAACTCGTCTAGTCTTTCTATCATTTCCAAACAGGTGGTAGCCGTTTATATTAATGGAAGAATCTGGGCAGTCCTCAGGCAACCATGTTTCCGTCAAAGCAAGAACATGAAATTTTTCCGAGAGAGCTAAGTCATTTATTTCGCCAAAAGAAGGAACCAACGACCTGATATTGACGTGAGTTAACAAAAAAATTTTCTCGCCTGAATTTAATCTTGGTGTATTTTATCAGGATTCAGTGGTAGATTATACCTTGCACTGTCAATTAGTCTTGGCCAAAAAACGAACCACCCGCCGATTGTAAGAAATGTTTATGTTTATCAAACCTAAATCTGCCAACACCAGCAACGTTATACATTTCATCCTTTTTATGGAAGGGCGCAACCACCAAGAACCTCTTAAGAGAATCCGGCTCCGAGGGAATTTCCCTAACAGTGATGGCAACTCCTCCATATCCATCCGTTTTTTTAATATAACTAAGGATCATTTCTTCAGTGCAATCTCGTTTTACTCTATTAATATATAGCCAAGCGCGCCTATCTCCTCCAAACAACTGACTACCAGCATCAGGTTGAGCGTTACCCAAACTCCTTTGCTTCTTGAACCCTCTCTTATTAGGAAAAACAAATGGGAACTCACCTTCGCTTGTCTCAGATTTATTCTCAAATGTTTACCTGAGTGTTTGTGTCCCCCTTTCTGCAAATATTAGGTCCATCAATATTCAAATAGGTATATGAGTTATCATCTGTGTATCGATGAGATGGCTGAGACTTTTCACCTGTAGCGGCAATACTGCCCACCTCCAAAGTCTTGTTTGCATCTGTTGAATCCAATTCTATTGTGTTTAGTATTGGAATGTTTATAATGGGAGTTTTTTGCCGTCCAATTTCAGAACCATTGCTCTCAAGGACTTGAAGCCTTTGGAGCAATAATCTATTATTTTCTTTCAAAACAGCATTCTTGTTTGTAACTTCGCTAAGAGCCTTTCGAGATAATGAATTTTCAGCCGCATTTTATCCCATTCATGACATATACTTACATCCTTAACAGTGTTCTCATCTTCTAATGCACTTTATTCACAACATTTGATTCGTGTGGAGTCTTATTTCAGCAAATCTGGTTGCACAACTTCTATGTTGTGCCTGAAGACAGTTAACACAAAACGCTATAGAGCTTTTTGTGGACTTATGGCATTTTAAAATAGTAGATTATGTCACTAGGAGTAAAAGTGGGTCTTTTCGTGCTGAGCCCAGAGATTGACGGCCGAAGCGAAGCTGAGGCCTGCAACTGGGCGAAGCACAAAAAGACCTTTTACTCCGAGTAACATATACTATTTTTTTTTCAAGCATGCAAGAAATAAGAAATCTATTTAAAAGTGGTTCAGTTTTGCAATTTTCTCTCATCCTCTTTAAGCGGGTCTAGGTACTTACCCAATTGTGTATATTATATGTAAAATACATAGAATATGTTAGAATGGTGGTTTTCAATGTCCAATGGTTTTAATGTATTAAATAATAACCAATGATTATGGTAAACTAAGAATTTGTAGCATTATTTTCAATACTAAATTAAAAATGTCACATTGACAGATAAATATGATGACGCGCATGACATTTAACAGACGAATTCAGAATTCGAGAACCTATGCGATTTCGACTAATAACGGTTTCGGATGGTGCTCTTGAGTGCTCTGAGAGTATTTCTGTCCTTTGTTTTTTCAACAAGAATGTAAAGATGGCAATACACTCAGATCGGTTTATCTGGTGTCATCTATTATTAAAATAATTTTGTTGAATGAAAATCGTTTATATGTGCGCCACCATGACACTAGCGGTGACTTTTGACTTTATTTTTGACTGCCTAGGACTTTTTTGCTACTTTTTTGGTCTCAGGATTTGAAAGCCCACTTTAGGTGTGCGTATGGAGAAAACAAATGACGTACTTTTAGTCCGCTTGAAAAAAAACACTTTTGTTTCGTCTTTTTTTTCCTTTAAATCACCATCGCTTGCCGATACGTCATCGCTTAGCGCTGCCATGTTGCCAATGATAGCAGCTGGGTGAATTGCAGAGATGACGTCGAAGAGTGGAGCAGAAATTATGATACCTGCTGCTTCGTAAAAAGGCCCCAAAGAAAAACTAGGGGGCAAATGAAGCAATACAATGTTGGCGCCCCATAGGAAAGAATTGCGATCGACGTGGCAGGTCCTTTCCAGAAACGGACCATGGCAACAAATACATCTTAGTTGCCATAGATTATTTCAGTAAATGGCCTGAAACTTATGCACTACCAAATCAGGAAACTAACACCGTGGCAAGGGTTTTGGTTGACGAATTCTTCAGTAGATTCGGCGTACCATTAGAGTTTCATTCGGACCAGGGACGGAATTTTGAATAGCAACTTGTCAAGAAGATCATGGAACTTCTGGGAATCCGCAAAACAAGGACAACTCCGCTTCATCCATAATCAGATGTCATGGTCGAGCGTTTCAATCGAACAATGGAGCAATACCTCTGCAAAACAGTAGCGGACCACCAGAAAGAATGTCTGCCTCTTCTAATAATGGCTTACAGATATGCAGTGCATAACACGACAGGACATACCCCTGCCAAGGTTATATTTGGTAAAGAACTTCGTCTTCCGATAAATTTGGTGTATGAATCACCAGAAGAACCGGTGCAAGATGTCCAGAAGTATGCTGATGAACTTCGAGAAAGATGAAAGGAAATCCATCGAAACGTGAGGATAAAAATAAAGATTGCCAGCGATCGGATGAAAACCAGATATGACCTAAGAGCGAGTTCTGCAGGATGTAAGGCAGGTGACTTGGCGTGGCTGTATAATTCACAGAGAAAGAAAGGAAAGTCTCCCAAGTTGTCTCCAAGTTGGGAGGGTCCATATACAGTCATCAAATGGATCAATGACGTGGTTTACAGGATCCAACCTACCCCTAGAGCAAAAATGAAAGTGGTTTATCTTGAACGGTTAAGAACTAAGAAACGTGGAGATTTCTCTGATCGGGACGATTAGAACTAAGAGGGGGGTAATTATAATAACACAGAGATTCGGGCCGAAGCGGCAACGCCGAGAAATTAGTGTCCAGATATTCCCGAACATTGGCTGAATAATGGGCAGGACAATCGTCATGTTGGAATACCATGGCGTGCCCTGTAGGTAATGGAACATCTTCCAACAAAAGAGGTAACTCGTTGCTCAGAAACTTTAAGTAACCGTTAAGTGGCTGGTCAAAAATGAATGTACCGATGATTCTTCTTCCTATTATTCCACACTATACATTTATACTCCAACGACCTTGGTATAGGTTCTCTTGCATCCAGTGAGGATTATGCCGGGACCAATAATGAATGTTATGGCAGTTGACCCCAGCAACACTGTTAAATGTTAAAGTCCACAGAATATTTCTTAATACAACTGTATCATCCTTAAGCATATTACGTAGCCAAGAACAGTAATCTAATCTGGAGTAAAAATCTTGTCGCTTCAAATCTTAATGAAGCACCACATAAGGGTGCAACCTTAAAAGCGATATATTGATTAAAACAATAACTAAAAATTTGAGTAAGTGAATTACTTGTGATTTTTTATAATTCTTAGCACTGTAGAACGACTTAAATTTAAATCCCGGGATATTTCACGAGTGCTCATGAATGGGCATGAATAGAGGCTAACACATTGATGATGTTGTCTTCATTTCGTTTTCTGTGCCATCTTTCCAACGTCGGGCGGTGGATACTGGCCGTAACTCGTAATCTTAAAGCCAAATGAGCGATGTTTCTACTATCATATCGCCGTCTTTCAGGATAACGCAAGGTATTCTGCATGTAATTGTTGGATTTGAACTTGAACAGCTTTTTCCTTGGAACAAGTCATTGGAGATGAAATATTCAGGTTTATTCAAAAATTTCCGTTTTCTTCACATGTAGCAAAAATTCTATATGAATCTATTTGAAGTCTTGGAGTAAAATGAACCTACTTGTCCGTTTTCGCAATTACGCCCTCAAACAGCTTGAACAAGAAACTTTTTGCAACTAATGAAAACTGTTTCTATTAGAACAGTCAGTCCTCTTCAAAATGACACTTAGTTGAATAAAATCGAATAACGCAGTCCGGCGATATATGGATTCTTCACATCCAACTTTCGAGGCATTTCCACGCCCTTGTTTGATATATGTCAAAGAAATGAGTTTGATGAAAGCTTTGTATAAACTCCTTCTGTTTTATTCAAGAATATTTTTAATATATGTTTTATAAGTAAAAAACCTATAAAATTGCAATTATATACTTTGTATATCCAGTTGCGCCCCCTAGCGGCCACGCTCCAAACTTAGAAACGATTTCCAACACAATTTGCCTTAGTCATTTTACTTATAAGATTTTTATTCTCAAATTTGTAGCTTAAATAGTTATCGAGATATGGCCAACGACAATTATTAATGGACCACCCGGTACTAGTGATGTGTTAATTTTTCTTAGCCACATTTTTCTTCTTTCAAAGTCTTACTATGAATAGTTTCGAATAAACAACCGCTTTCCTAGCTTATTGGGACACCATGTACAGTTATACCCCGTGTTCATGAGAAAACGTCATCTAGAAGGCTATGAATTTTTGACAGGAAAGGACATTATCAAAGTAAATGGACATTTTTTTTTTCGTCTTTTTCTTTTGACATTTCACAGCCAACTAAATGACGTTTTCAATCGAACACCCCCTACAGAAACGAACCCACAGCAAGTACCATATTCGATTTGTTTGGAATTTATTGAGAAGGTCATTTTGCAACATTGTAGTGTTTATGGCTAAGAGTAGTATTTAACGACCACCTTTATTTGAAGGTCAAGTCCACCACTCAGAATCTTCCCAACTTGCCGACCACCAGCACTGTTCAATCAAACGTTACCTCTGTACTGAACAGAACTAAAGAAGATTTCGAAGAAGCGAAGCAGCATATGGTTGCTGACGTCGAAAGAAGACAGCAGCAAATCAATGATCATGTCATGCACTATGCTGATAAAATTTTGGGACATGATTTTATTAAAAAAACGTGATACTCCGGCTTATCAAAAGAAGTACAGTAAAATATTCCTACCTCTCATGGACTACAAGGGACGTGTGTTGTTAAATATTTCAAAAAACGGGACATCAGCTGAAGGATAAAATTTAATTTAGCGATAACAAAGTAACAAGTCTGGCAAAAAAAGTGGGCTTAAGCGAGGGAAAAGAGAGCACAATAAATAAAATATTTTTTTAATATGCACTATGGTGCTCTAATATCGTGTTGTTCTGTCTTTCTCTAACGAACGAGTAGGACGGATAAAATTTATATTTCTAGTTGGCTGTACGTAAATCTGAAATCGTATATCATGTCCGGAAGTCTGCCATTTTTCAGGAATTATGTGTTGCATTTGTGTGAGTTTATTGATATTTTTTACTCCAAACTCGGAAATTTTTATTTACTAATGTGTAATTTGAAAGTGAACGTAAAAGAGGAAAAAACCATTTACATTTATCATTCATCTTATAGGCCAGATTGTATTGGTTGATATTTAAAAAACACTTTAGTAATGACAATACGTTTTTGTACCTGGAAATTTTATTAGTTTTACCTGAGTTATTGCTAAAGTGCAGTTTTTTATGTTTTAAGGCTGTGATCCCTTGAAATCCTCTCTACCAGAGAAAGAGGAGTCTGAAAATTTTAGATAAATTAACGAGATAGATCAACTTTACGAGCAATATAAATATGTGGCAGATGAGAAAGCGAACTTTGCATTGGCGAAAATTTGATTGCATTAGATAACATTGTATATTACCAATTCACTTATTTTTGTCATCTAGTTACATTTGAAGCCTTCATTTTTTTTACACCCATCTCCTTTTAGCACATGTTAGAAAGATACGATAAAAATGTCAAAATCAAATTTCCTACTTGATGACAATAATAAGTCAATGTCTTATAGTTAAGACTGTTTTTACAAGCTGCACTAATTTACTTCTCTCTACTAAATTTTGCTTGAGTTATAAAAGGATAGATATGCACTCGCAAAAAGCGCTTTCGGTGCCACTAGATGTCACCCCATTTATGTTTTGAACACTGTTGTCAAATTTTGTGCGTTTCAAGGGAACATTAAACTAAATCGAATATTTTCCAATACTTTTCATACAAAACCGTGTGATAATAATACTGTTGTCTCGTACAAAAAAAAACTGAGTAAAAAGTCCTTCTGTAATTAATTGTTTTAAATTACAAAAAACAATATATCACATGGTGATAAGAAGCCGGAACCTTACGGTTGCGGAGTGCCGATCTAACCCAGCTTACCAACGGTGTTCGGGTTTCCCGGGTCCGAAATGCCTTTTGTAGTTTGAAAGGTATAGAAAAATTTACAAATTCTTGACAAAGGGATGATTTCATACAAATATTTATAATACAATTACTTCTAGTGAATTCAAAAAATCTCCATAGTCAATTAATTGTCAAACTGCACCAAATTGTATTCTATCTCTAAGTGATAATTGTAATTTAATGCTTGTAGTTTGAAATATATTGCAAAACCCAAACATTTTTCAAAAAATGAGAAAATTAAAATTATCAAAAAATAAAACATTAGCAAATTCAATTAATTACCTAATTGCGTCAAACAGTTTTCTATCATCTGGTGATAATTGTATTTCAATGTTTTTTGTCATTTGAAAGATACAGGAAAGTCTGCATAAACTGTTGACCACTGTTGACAACAGCTGCAATTTCTTACCAATAGTTGTAATTCATTAGCTCAGCAGTTTCTTGTGAATTCAAAAATAACCAAAATTAGTCAATTACGAAATTGATCCAAAGTGTTTTCTATCAAATAATGATAATTGTGTTTCAATGCCTCTGTAGCTTGAAAGATATAGAAAAATCCACAAATTTTTGACAAAAAGAGCGACTTTGTAAAGATACTCTTAATCGAATATTCTCGATAAATTTTAGTGCGTTAAAAAAACAGCAAATTCAGTTAATTGCGCCAAACTCCTTTTGATCGCACAGTAATAACTGTATTTTAATGCCTTTTGCAGTTTTAAAGATATAGAAAAATCCGCATAAACCGTTTCTTGGCAAAAGCGACAATTCTTTAATAATATTTGTAATGCAATAGCACAGTAGTGTTTAGTGATGTCAAAAACCAGCAAAATCAATCATTTACAAAATTTCGTCACATTGTTTTTCCAGTTTGAAAGGTAAAGAAATCAAAAGTGGAAATTATCTTCCAACATTCATAATCAAGTAATATAAAAAAATGTTTACTTTATTAGTTACCAAATTGTGTCAAACTTTCGATCATAAAATGATATTTGTAATTTAATCCTTTTTTTTCAGTTTGGAAAATTCCGCAGAAACCGTTTTTCGAAAATAGAGGCAATTTCCTTCTATATTCGTACGTTAGCAATTTGAATATTTTCTATTGTAATTTCACCAAGCTATTTTCGACCACAAAGTGATAAGTGCGTTCTATAGCTACTGCAGTTTGTAACATGTAGACAATCTGCAAAAACCTTTTTTAAATAAAAGGGGTAATAACAATTTTCGACAAATATTTTTAATTTATATTTCTGGTGAATTTAAAAACCAGCAAAATAAAACAATTACAAAATTGCGCCAAACTGTTTTTGATCACAAAGAGACAATTTTAGTTTTTTTTTTTCAGTTTAAAAGATATAGAGAATTCCCCAAAAAACGTTTTTTGATAAAAGGGGAATTTTTCTTCCAATATTCGTAATCCAATAATTTAGGATTTTTTGGAATAATTTAGAATTGACTCTGGATCATATCTTGCCACATTGCGCCAAAATGTTTTCGATCAAAAGGTGATAATTGTGTTTCAATGCCTCTTGCAGCTCTTTCTAGTACATTCCAAAATCAACAAAATCAAATAAATTTTGTAATTTGGGAGGTATAGAAAAATTCTCAAAAATTAATTGTTGACAAAAGGGGCAATTTCCTATCAATACTCGTAATTAAGTAAACTCAATAATTTCTAACGTATTCAAAAATCAGCAAAATCAGTTAATTGCCTAATTGCGCCATACATTTTTTGTTCGATCACAAATTGATAATTCTATTGTAATGCCTTTCGCAGTTTCAAAAATATATAAAAATCCACAAAAACACATTTTTGACAAAAAGGGCAATTACCTTCCAACATTCGTAATCCAATAATTTAGGATTTTTGTAATAATTTAGGATTGATTCTAAATTGACATGTGACAATCTATTGCCACATTGCGCCAACTTGTTTTCGATCAAAAAGTGATAATTGTGTTTCATTGACTCTTAAAGTTCTTTCTGGTACATTCGCAAATCAACAAAATCGATTAAATTTTGTAATTTGAGAGGTATAGAAAAATTCTCAAAAACCAATTTTTGACAAAAGGGGCAATTTCCTATCAATACCCTTAATTCAGTAATCTCGATAATTTATAGTGTATTCAAAAATCTGCAAAATCAATTAATTGCCTAATTGCGCCAAACCGTTTTCGATCAAAAAGTGATAATTATGATTCAATGCCTCTTAAAGGTTTTCGTAGTACATTCGAAATTCTCAACAAAATCAATTGAATTTTGTAACTTAAGAGGTATAGAAAAATTCGCAAAAACCAATTGTTGACAAAAGTGGCAATTTCCTATCAATACTCGTAATTCAGTAATGTCAATAATTTCTAATGTATTCAAAAATCAGCAAAATCAATTAATTGCCTAACTGCGCCAAACAACTTTTGTTCGATCACAAATTGATAGTTCTATTGTAATGCCCTTTGAAGTTTCAAAGATGTATAAAAAACACATTTTTGACAAAATGGGCAATTACCTTCCAACATTCGTAAACCAATAATTTAGGATTTTTTGGAATAATTTAGAATTGATTCTAGATCATCTATTGCCTAATTGCGCCAAACCGTTTTCGATCAAAAAGTGATAATTATGATTCAATGCCTCTTAAAGGTATCAGCAAAATCAATCAATTGCCTAATTGCGCCAAACAACTTTCGTTCGATCACAAATTGATAATTCTATTGTAATGCCCTTTGAAGTTTCAAAGATGTATAAAAAACACATTTTTAACAAAAAGGGCAATTACCTACAACATTCGTAATCCAATAATTTAGGATTTTTTGGATTAATTTAGAATTGATTCTGGATCGTCTATTGCCACATTGCGCCAAACTGTTTTCGATCAAAAAGTGATAATTGTGTTTCAATGCCTCTTAAAGCTCTTTCTAGTACATTCGAAAATCAACAAAATCGATTAAATTATATAATTTGACAGGTATACAAAAATTCCCAAAAGGGGCAATTTCCCATCAATACTCGTAATTCAGTAACCTCAATAATTTCTAATGTATTCAAAAAATCAGCAAAATCAATTAATTGCCTAACTGCGCCAAACAGTTTTTGTTCAAACACAAATTGATCATTCTATTGTAATGCCTTTTGCAGTTTCAAAGATGTAAAAAAATTCACAAAATCACATTTTTGACAAAAAGTGCAATTACCTTCCAACGTTCAAAATCCAATAATTTAGGATTTTTTGGAATAATTTAGGATTGATTCTGGATCGTCTACTGCCACACTGTGCCAAACTGTTTTCGATCAAAAAGTGATAATTGTGTTTCAATGTCTCTTAAAGCTCTTTCTAGTACATTCGAAAATCAACAAAATCGATTAAGTTTTGTAATTTGACAGGTTTAGAAAAACTCTCAAAAACCAATTGTTGACAAAAGAGGCAATTTCCTATCAATACTCGTAATTCAGTAAACTCAATAATTTCTAATCTATTCCAAAATCAGCAAAATCAATTAATTGCCTAATTGCACCAGCCAGTTTTTGTTCAATCACAAATTGATAATTCTATTGTAATGCCTTTCGCAGTTTCAAAGATGTATAAAAATCCACAAAAACATATTTTTGACAAAAATGGCAACTACCTTCCAACATTCGTAATACAATAATTTACGATTTTTTGGAATAATTTAGAATTGATTCTAGATAATCTATTGCCACAAAGCCCCAAATTGTTTTTGATCAGAAAGTGATAATTGTGTTTCAATGCCTCTTAAAGCTCTTTCTAGTACATTCGAAAATCAACAAAATCGATTAAATTATGTAATTTGACAGGTATACAAAAATTCCTAAAAGGGGCAATTTCCCATCAATACTCGTAATTCAGTAACCTCAATAAATTCTAATGTATTAAAAAATCAGCAAAATCAATTAATTGCCTAACCGCGCCAAACAGTTTTTGTTCAAACACAAATTGATCATTCTATTGTAATGCCTTTTGCAGTTTCAAAGATGTATAAAAATTCACAAAATCACATTTTTGACAAAAAGGGCAATTACCTTCCAACATTCGTTATCCAATAATTTAGGATTTTTTGGAATATTTTAGGATTGATTCTGGATCATCTATTGCTACATTGCGGTAAACTGTTTTCGATCAAAAAGTGATAATTATGTTTCAATGCCTCTTAGAGCTTTTTCTAGTACATTGGAAAATCAACAAAATCGATTAAAATTATGTAGTTTGAGAGGTATACTAAAATTCCCAAAAGGGACAATTTCCTATCAATACTCGTAATTCAGTAAAGTCAATAATTTCTAATGTATTCAAAAATCAGCAAAATCAATTAATTGCCTAATTGTGCCAAACAGTTTTTGTTCAATCACAAATTGATCCTTCTATTGTAATGCATTTTGTAGTTTCAAAGATATATAAAAATCCACAAAAGCACATTTTTGACAAAAAGTGCAATTACCTTCCAGTGTTCATAATCCAATAATTTAGGAATTTTTGGAATAATTTAGGATTGATTCTGGATCGTCTATTGCCACATTGTGCCAAACTGTTTTCGATCAAAAAGTGATAATTGTGTTTCAATGCCTCTTAAAACTCTTTCTAGTACATTCGAAAATTAACAAAATCGATTAAGTTTTGTAATTTGACAGGTTTAGAAAAACTCTCAAATACCAATTGTTGACAAAAGAGGCAATTTCCTATCAATACTCGTAATTCAGTAAACTCAATAATTTCTAATGTATCCAAAAATCAGCAAAATCAATTAATTGGCTAATTGCGCCAAACAGTTTTTGTTGGATCACAAATTGATAATTCTATTGTAATGCCTTTCGCAGTTTCAAAGATGTATAAAAATCCACAAAAGCACATTTTTGACAAAAAGGGCAATTACCTTCCAACATTTGTAATCCAATAATTTAGGATTTTTTGGAATAATTTATGATTGATTCTGGATCGTCTATTGCTATATTGCGCCAAACTGTTTTCGATCAAAAAGTGATAAATGTGATTCAATTCCTTTTAAAGGTCTTTCTAGTACATTCGAAAATCTCAACAAAATCGATTAAATTTTGTAATTTGAGGAGTATAGAAAAATTCGCAAAAACCAATTGTTGACAAAAGGGGCAACTTCCTACCAATATTCACAATTCAGTAATCTCAATAAAGTTTGGTCTATTATAAAATCAGCAAAATCGATTAATTACCGAATTGCGCCAAACCGTTGTTAACCACATGTTGATAATTAAATTTTAGCTCTTGTGCTTAAAAAAAAAACTAAAAAAAATAATGTAATTTTTAGTTTTTTTCATAACTTAATTTTATTTGTAACGCCTTGTTAGGGTGCCAAAAACAACAATAAACATTACTTTAAAACTACCCAATAGCCGGGGGTGCCTAAGAATGACATCAAAATCATATTTTCAAGCCACCTAAAAGGCTCCTACGCTACGACTCACCCTTGTATAATTGAATTTACTATTTATAATCACGTTTTATGGCCTGCTTAAAAATCTGCGGACGGGAAAATTGGTTTAGCATAATTTTATTCAAATTGCGTTGGCAGCTTCCCCGTTCGTGCCCCCAAAAAACTGGGCAGAGCCAAGTCCTGAATATTAAGATACTTTTTGCGCCAAACTGCGAAATAATTAAATTGTTAAAATCTGTACTGGACTGTGCCCCGATTTAATTGAATGTCGCAAAAACAACTCTGTTAAATTATTACACATATATCAGAGCGATGAAGGACATGAGTTTGTTAAAATTTTCATCGAAAATGTATTTAGTAGCTTGTGCATGTTGCAACCTTAAAAAAACATAACCCTGGGGACAAACTTCTTCCTACTAAGCACATTAAACTTCTTTTTAACAAGGTAATTTATAGCTGGTTGGAGTCTTTTATTGTTTTGCTGTAAGCTCCGCAATTTAAATTTTAAATATTTTCCTCCGCAAAGTTTAAAAGAAAAACTGGCATAGTTATCTGTATAATTTTATTAAATTGAAAATAACAAATAATGAGCTGAAACTTCTACGTTGACGTTGAGTGCTGGGGCCTGTGGCTATTTAGAATTTAAGCAAATTGAACTAATTCTTGTTCTGGAAAGTTTACGTCAGAGGTAAACCTTTAAAAATTGCTTTTAAGGTCCTTTTTTAACAAAGTTACAGGTCTAATTTATATCGACGCTAAATTAACTTTAAACGTTTTAAATTCATTCCGCGTAGCATGGGAAAAAGGCAAACAAGAAGGGCCTCCGGAGGCTTTGAAACCGAATAAAGATCGAAAAAAATTTGAGAAAGAAAGAGCAGTAAACAACCTCTAGGTATGTATGTTGGGCTTATTAATGTTATTTACAATTGGCATTTGATTGTTTGTTTACTAAATTCTTGATATAATATAAGCTTGCCCTTATTGCCTTTTTTGACGATTTATTGTTTTCAAGTGAATGAAAAAAGACGTAAACAGAAGCTAGAAGCTTAAGTACAGTAAATAAGGGGTAAAAGTTTTGGATTTGAACGTTTTTATAACTCATCACACTAAGAATTAAACTTTAGACAGTTTAAAAATCGTGTAAAGTTGCTCTCAGAATAAAGCAAAAGTTTTATTAAAAATTGCTTCTAAGTTTGCAAACAGTTCATAAAGGAAAAATGCCGTGACGGTGACTAACAGACGCTTTTTTTGCTTACTTTTGGGTATTTCGCCTCACTACAATTTTTTGTCTGTTTTATTTAATGTTTGAGAAAGAATTACGCACTATTTCCAGTAAAATTACTGGGATTATCAACTTTCCCTGAAAAGGGCTGGGACGGAATCAATTAATTAACCTTTCGGCGATTTATCTATTGGTTATTTAGAACACACATATCTACAGGTCAGAACAGTAGAATAGATAGAGCTATAGAGTAATAGGGAGAGCTGAAGAAGTTGTGGAAGCGTCAATTAGGTGATTTCGCCTGTGCCCCTTTCAGGGTATTTGCAGTAATTTTACTGCGAATAGTGCGTAATTCGGCTGAAAGTTCCATAAAAATCTGCCATTTTATCGATTTATATGAAAATTAGTAGTCTCAGAACATAATATTATGAGAGAATTATCTAGAGCACTCTTTAATTTAACTTAAAATTTTTAGATTTGGGTTGAAAATATGAAGGACTTTTATGAAACTTTTATCTCCCCTGTAAATATTCAGTAAAGGTCCTTCACAAAAGTTTGTAATTTTTTCGATTTATATTATAAAAGTAAGTTTTAAAATATGATTGGTAAGTATGATGGATTATATGTAACCTCATATATATAAGCAAAAACCATGGGTCATTTGAAAAAGTCAAAATAACAAATGAGCTTAGAAATGAACGAGGAATCAAAAAACAATTTATTTATGAGAACTTAAATAATGAGAAATTTATTTATGAGAACAAAAAGCAATGGCGTACCATGTTTCTCGTCAATTATATTCAAGGCAATAACCCATACGGACGCCACTGATAAAACTTATAAAATTGTTGAAAATCAAAAAATGTCCCATAATGAATAGAAACTGTGTACCAAATTTCACAAAAATATCTACAGCAATAACATCGATATTAATTTAAAAAATAGATCTAAGGGTGCAGAAAAACAATTTTTATCTTTTTAAGCAAAAACCATGGGTCATTTGAAAAAAGCAAGATACCAAATGTGATGAGAAATGAACGAGCAATCAAAAAACAATTTTTATGCGAACAAAAAGCATTGGTGTACCATGTTTTTCTTCAATTATATTCTTGGCAAAAACCCATACGGACGCCACTGATAAAATTAATAAAATTGTTTGAACATCAAAAAATGCCCCTTAATGAATAGAAAACGTCTACCAAATTTCACAAAACATCTACAGCAATAACATCGATATTAATTTAAAAAAATAGATATGAGAGTGCAGATAAACAATTTTTATCTTTTTAAGCAAAAACCATGGGTGACTTGAAAAAAGCAAGATACCAAATGTGATGAGAAATGAACGAGGAGTTAAAAAAAAAACAATTTTTATGAGAACAAAAAGCATTGGCATACCATGTTTTTCGTCAATTAGGTTTACATGTTGGACAAGCTTTTTTGAGACAAACTGTAACCTCCAAAAATAACTCTGGTTCACTACGACTTCACACACGACTACACTGCAGTCGAAAAATGCTGCGAAACAGAAATACCGAGAATTAAAAATACTTGATACTTCTTCATTGCCACTTTTTGCTTTCTTCAACGGGGTATTTTCAAATTTGAAATGCGACGTTTCGTTTTGATGCAATCATGCAAACAACTTAAATTTGACCGAATCTCTTACGGTTGACGAGACCCCAATGACGAGCGGCGAATGTGAATAACCCTGTATATTTATGTTTTTTCGCCCTTTTGTATTCACAGTTAAAATACAGATCATCCAAGATATTCATATAATGACTGTGTAACATCTCTAAGAGAAAGAGATTTCTAAAGTTTGAAACATTCTATAAGAGTGTTTTTGGTGAAAACAGCTGATTGCATAAAGTTTTGCAAATAATTATATTTATTAATTCTAACATTAGGGCACATATTCCGCTGCTGTGAACTGGAAATGAAATTCCCTCGCACCCCTTGGCAATCTGCGCAAATTTAGAAAAAACACGATCCCTTTTGTCCCTTCAGCGATCCGCTATAAAAACGCCCAAAAATGATAAATAGACCGCCTCTCAAATCCTCGCTGCATCTCCCTCTAAACCTTCACTCTATTCGGTGGACAAATAATTTCATATTTTTCTTTTGAAGCGAGAATGATAAACGAGCGGCTTTATTTAGGGCCTTTATCTCAAATTCATTTGGTCTGGTGTAAATTTTCGTCAGTTTTATTATATTAGGCCGACATGCGGTGACATTGAACCACTTTTACCGGTGAGTGTCTATAAGTACCACAACTGGATTTTAGGGTTGTAACTTACTGAATTTGGTGCGATGCGATGTGAAGTGCTATTTTAACTAAATTTCAGGCAATTTAATCGTAAGGGTTGAATTAGCAAACGCGGTATATCGAAATTCGATAGGATATGGCCGATAAAATGTGGACGGCGCTAAATTTATAGTTCGAATTTAAATTAAAAATTATATAAACCCTATGGACGTGTGGTGTAATCACTTTTACGCTATATTCGCGCATTCAATTACCGAGTATTGGGTAAATTGCTGTATTAAATTCTGCATTTTCGTATTTATCATTCGGCAACTCATAAAAACCCTTCGGTTTTAAACGAGCCGGCAGTGAATGCAATTAGAAACTGCAAATTTAATGGAAAAATTGACGCCCAGGTTTGAATTGGACTCGGCACGAAACGCTACAGCAATGATCGTCAATATGCAATCAACGTAAATTTGCATTTCCAAGCGAATTACTAAAGTCGTTTCATGTTCTGATATTAGATTTTCTCAAATAAATGAACTTAACACTCGGATTTGCATAAATGCGCTGATGAGTTTTTCACACACATTAGACCAAGGCAATTTATTGTGTTCCACCTTCAGATGCAATTTCGTTAACGGCACGAAAACCGGGTCAACCCGAAAGTGCTAACAGAAAAGTATTCTCCAGACAAACCTAAAACACACTATCAAATAAATAACTCCGACCAAGACCTAACTCAGGAGCAAAGCAATATATCCGTTCCGCCCCCCAACGAGACCGTCTTTTTCCCATTTCTTTGCTATGCAAATCGATCCCCAGGCCGGACACGTCACATCAGAGAAATTCCCGCGACTCCCTAATATCCCCCGGGACAGTCTAATGTCTTTCGTGTTGGTAGTCCTTTTGGATCAAGAAAGTGGATTAGGGAAAAATACTGTGAGGTCTATAAAAAGTCGCATGCCTTCAGTAGGTGTATAGTCCATATCAGAATAATACTAAACTAGTAGGCTAAAAAAAACTGTTGGATTAATCTTATTAGAGGGATAAACTTGGCTTTGGCTTGAAGTTGTTTCTCTTCTAACGCTACCTACGAATATGTGAATGTGAATAACGAGTAGGTGGTCACCAATTTGTCTGGCAGTTTTGGCTGGTCGACAAATTGGAGACCGTGAGTTGGCGGTTTAAAGCCAGAAATCTACGAAAAAGCGGTGAGATGTTATATAGAGCAGAAGCAGGCGACATCCATTAGCGTACTGGATCTAATACCGCATGGCAGATGGCTCTCAGTTCGAGAAGCAGCCCATATTGCTCTGTACCTAGCAGGTTATCGGAACCAGAACGAAGTGTAAAGAGTAGGTGGTCACCAATTTGTCGGTCAACCCATCTGCATACAAGGTTTCGGGGTCTACCCCTCATCAGTACAGCTTTGGCTCGTCGACAAATTGGAGACCGTGATTTCGCGGCTTTAAGCTAAAAATCTAAGAAAGAGCGGTGAGATGTTGTATAGAGCAGGAGCAGGCGACATTCACCAGCCTATTAGATCTAATACTGCATAACAGATGGCTCTCAGTACAACATCTCACCGCTCTTCCAATGTGAATAACATGAACGTGTTTGCATAACTCCTGAATCTTTTAGGCAAATTATTAATTTCTTTTACCATTTTCCACGATATAACATTTTCATTTCCTGCACCGTTAAAAAGAGACAGAACATTAGTCCATTAGTATGCATCAAGCTATACGGCTCTCAATCGTTTGGTGCTATGAAATACCTTTAGTTCTTGGATTTTTCACAATTTTCTTGTACTCCATGCATCATGTTTTTTAATATGTATGCATGAGGTTCAAAATTCAAAAATGGTGTGTAATGTAAAGTATCCTTAGCACAATGCCTAATGTTGCCTAATCAATAGCAATTCCAGATTCCGGCAAAGACGTCAATACCAATAGAACCTTTTTTACTATTTTCTGAAGAAAAGTACCTACATATAAGTTTTGCGTCCTTTAATCAGTTCGATAAGAGTGAAAATAGCGGGTGTAGGACAGAAATAACTACTTCACATTTGTGAACTAGCCAACGTTTCGACCTTTATTGAGGTCTTCCTCAGGGCTTTTTCAATATGCGAAGTTTGTCAATTAGGAACAACATTCTACTGAATATAAAACATCTCCAGTTTACGAAATAACTAGCAAACGAGCTCCATATAGCACGACACACACATTAGCGATGGCTGAGCTACAGCTAAGTTGAAACTTGGTCTTCAATTAGCAATTTAAACGTTTGGACAGTTGTCGTTTTTTTTAATTCTCTTTTAAATTATAATATGTATATTCCAAACGGTAGACATTGTAAGGGGGAACAGGGGGGTGGTTCTTTCTTTGAAGGATTACTATGAGGATTTTGAGTTATTTTAATTACTTAAAAAGAAGTGTCTCGGGCGCCACCCTCTATGGGTTTTATGTGGTAGAGGGGCCACGGAAGAAATGCCTAACGGGTAAGCCTTTATGCAGTGGAGAATGAATCCCAGCATATGTCTTTTTATTCTTAGAGGTGAAAGTCACACAACACGCATTCAGTCCACCAACAGATTCAAAGGTTTAATAGTCAAGATCGATAATTTATTATCACAATATTTTCAGCTGAATAGATAAGAAACTCTGGAACTTTATAATAAATCTACAGCAAGTCTAATTCGGAAAGAGAAGGGTATGGGTGAGGAAATCGGTGGAGATTATCGATGATAACGGTACAGAATGGGGCCCTACTATCAAATGGATAAACTACTAATTTGTAATACTCGAATAACCCCTAAATGCTTCCCTAATTTTAGAGTTCCGAAGGTGTGAGTTTGAGGGGCCCTACTAATGCCAGGCACCCGCGTAACGACTGTATGTGGGGCCCTACTACTGCCAGACACCCGTATAGTGAATGTTTTAGGAGCCCTACTAATTCCAGGCACCTGTGTAATGTTTGTATGTGTGTGTGGGGCCTACTACTGTCAGGCACCCGTGTAATGAATGTTTGAGGGGTCCTACTAATGCCAGACCCCCGTGTAGTGATTGTGTGTGAATTTCGGTTAAACGGTATTCCTTACTTTTAACTCTTTAGGGAGCTTTTTATTCTTTGGCTGCTAGCCATGGAATCTCCGCCGGCTGTCATGCTCCCGTCTTTTATATCCATTCAACAATCCTAACAAGCCTACTGCCTAATTTTAGAAACTGGTCCTGTATTATCGGGTAGGGTTGCCAAACTATTTCATCCAACTAGACAAGTTTACCATTTGACAAATGACTGAATTTTAAAACTGACAACATTAAAATACTAAATAGGTTTCGTGCACGTGACGTCACAACTTGAACCTGGGGGTACGACAACATAACCTCACCCATTTAAAATACATGTAAATTAATGACATCTTTGCATTTAATGACATTTTTTTCAATTATCTTAAATCGAATGAAACTTAAATTTCGCTGGAGGTCTTCTAATTCTTGACAGTGAAGCAAAAAAGAACTACCTTTATGCCAAAATAAGTGGTAAGGAGAGCAATATTGTGGACTAGACATACCACCAAGTACCATCAACCTTCTCATGCCTAAAAACTACTTCAAATTCAGACAAAGGAGCATGGAAATAGAGGTTTGGCATTCCCAGTAGAATCGATTGCCATAAAAACTAGAAAGGAATGGACTGTTAAAAGGTATAATATGCTTACTTGGCTAGAAGCTGGAATAAGATATTTAAACATTTGTAGGTGTGAATTCTAAGTCATATACGCCCTCGACTTGATAATCGTGCACCAAATCCAAATAAGTCAAGCACTTATGTGTCTACATGGAAATAATTATAAAAAAAATTTGATGGGTGTGATCAGAAATAAATAACATGAACTATAACAGTTTGAAATACTCGAAACATTTTTATGCCTCAAAACTACTTCAAATTTAGAGCAAGGAGCATGGAAAAAGAGGTTTGGTGTTCCCAATAGATTTTAGTGCCATAAAAACTAAAAAGGAGTGGATTGTGAAAAGGTATAATGTGATTACTTGGCTGGAAGATGAAATGAGATATTTAGACACTCGTGGGGGTGAATTCTGAGTCACATATGCCCTAGACTTGGAAATCTTGCACCAAATCCATACAAATCAAGCACTTTTATGTCTATGAGGAAATAACTGTCGAAAAAATTTGGTGATTACTGTGGCCAGAAATAGATAACACTTGAACTGTGCAGTGATAAATTAAGACAAAATAATTTTAAAGATGAGGTATTTAGAATAAATTGTAAATTCACAGTTCCTCCACAATTTAATATAAAAACATTGTTACTTTTGAGGTTATAATTGTTTATCAAAGAATTTAAAACAAAACCTGTCTCTTAATGTAACATATTTTATTGTAACAATCACTTATTCAAAGATTTTCTTCAATACAATCTCACTGATGCCGCTAGAATATAAATATATATTTTTAAGTTATATAAATAAATTCGATACTGAAGTAAATATGTTTAAGAATATATGCCACGAAGACCTTTTGCTATCTTCTTTTTAATATATCTTGACCTTTCGTTGCGTTGCATACTACTTATATGGAATGGCTTCTGTTTTCTTACTTGGCCACTCATTTGTCATTTCCATACTCTACAACAACAATAGCGCTATTAAGATATTAAAAACATAACTCCAGTTAAACAATTACAAAGAAGGAGCAAAAATAATAGGATTGGAACTGTATGTTAAACACCAATGGGGGTATAATTCTGTACTTACTTAAGCACCTACTTAGTAATATTGTATCCTCCTTGGCCTTGGTTAAGTTAAGCACTATGAAGACAGGCATTGCGAAGTAGAAACAAACGAAATCCTGATATCAGCATTTCTTATTCCCAAAATATTTGGAGTTGAAATAATGGGCTTCTTAACAGTTGTTCCAATCACGCAATGCTCCGATATCAATAGTGTGATTTGAAAGTACATTTTTAAACTACCTGAAGCAGATTAGGGTCTGTGTAGGCAGAATCTCTAAAATTCCAATTGTGTGTAATTCCCGTACAGTTATGAGGCAATGTTATCCAATAGCTCTGACCTGGATATGGGAAATGTACTGCTTAGAACAACTCACTTTTCTTTCAGGGTAAATATCTTAACAAATGTTATAGAAAAACGGATTTATATGCATGAAGGCAAATTTTTTCCATTTACGTCAATGCAATTTTTTGAGGTTGTTTTACCACCAAGTTCGATGACAGGTCACGTGCTGCACGAAACCTATAACCAAAAACTATTAACCTTCTAATCTAAGTTTGACACCAAAGAGGTTACATGTAAACTGAACTAGTTAGGCCGTCGTCACATATATTTCCTTATTAAAAACCATTCCTCGGTCTCTTAAAGATAAATTTTAGTAACTTCGTTACAACATAAAACCTGATGTAAAATGAGTGGTAAAAGTTCCTATTTTCTCAAGTTAAAAGAACAAAGTGCGGAGGTGGCCCAACGATATGAAATGAAACTTTCGGTGATTAATCATGTGGATCCATCTGTTTTAAGACAGTCAGAAATAAGTTTCAACCCCTCCGATTTCCCTGCTATCACCAGTATAGACATTGCGATCTACCTAGTGTTAACCACAAGTTACTACACCTCGCAGGAGATGAAAGCTTTTAAAAGCCTAAATGCCTGCAAATATTTTGAAGCTGGGTTCGTAAGTGGTTGTGGAGTACTAAAAATTAAAGATCATGAGTCCTGGTTGGAAAGGTAAGAACATATTTCATAGACATATTCAGTAGATTATGATTGGGGCTCATGATTGATATCAATAATTCTATCCAAAGACAATGGGTGCTATTAGGAATAGCACGCATGAATAGCACATATAAGGAAGCCCTGCAGGGGAAGGAACATATAGTCTTAATTAGGTAGAACTTACTAGGGTGACTTTAGATAATATACAAGGTGTTTCAGAGTTGTGGTGGCAAAAGCTAAAGGGAGATTGATACAGGTTGTTAGTTTGAAAAAAAAATACAAATTTATTACTTTATTACAGATGACAAATTCTGATTCTGATGAATATGTCATCCCAGTCATGATGATCTCATTGTGCTTTTTTCACTGTGATAATAAACTAAGATATTCAGTAATTAATTCAAGAAAATATTGTAACAGTTGAAAACTGTCGCTAGTAGTAGTCATGCAAATGCGGATATTTGTCGTTTATTTGGGGCTGAAACGTTTGGTGTTCTGCTCGAGTATAAAGATTTGAGGCTGTTTATTTACCTTTTTTTTTTTTTGCTAACCTGTGGAAGGTGGATAAGGTTAGCGTTTTGTCCTGTCAGGGGTCTCAGGACTGTGCTGGCAGTGAGTTGCGCCCATTTCCCCTGCCTTTGTTTCAATAAGGGAGGCCACAGATTTTATTAGGTTTAGGAAATTATAACCCCAAAACTTGGAAATATAACATATTCCATTATAATCTGCATATCGTTAGCCTTGGAAATTTGACATATTTCACCCAGTATATATAACCGACAGTGACAATGATTGATAAATCGGTTTGAGGTTATGACTATTGTTTACTGTTATGCCTACATAGTTGCTAGACTGTTTCAATTAGTCCAGATTTTAGGGTAACTGTTTTATTCATAGGCTTCATGTACATTATAAAATTTACTGAAACCTATAGGTACTTCGTGGTTACTCATTTCAGTTTGCTCATATTTTTTTACTTTTGACAAAAACGACTAATTTTAGTGGTTGTAATGGCCAATTCAATCATCGAAATTTTATGTTTATTATCACTAAATTAATATAAGTCGGACCTTATTTAATTTTTCACTTTCTCATCAAATTGCAAAACACTAGGCTAATGGTCATTCAAAAGTGTTTATATTGAGCATTTCCAAGAACAAAAATTTTACATGTTTTTTCATTAAGTTCATCAAAAATAATTCTATGTTTAACAATGACATTATTATTCTGGAAAAAAAAATAGCGAAACAACTTCAATATAATTATTTAATCTGGCTACGCCGATAATTCGCCAACGTTTCGACCATACATTTGTAGTCTACATCAAAGTTCGAATAAATTGACGATAGTATGTCGGCTCAATACAAAATTTCTTAATCTTTTATCTATCACGTTATATAGGGCTTCAACAACAAACAATTGCCATTTATTATAGTTAGCTCCTCTCATCTGCATGGAGAATCAACCACCTCTAGGAGGTAGGAGTTTTGGCACAGCTTCTGTCCATTTGAGTTGGTCTTGTGAAATTGAGCAACTGCAACTTCTTCTTCTTATGGCTTGCTATGGGTATTTCTTCTGTGGAGCAGGGTATAATGAGGCGGGAGGTCATAGCTTTTGAGGCGGAAGCTGGATTCCCCATCTTAAAAGCCATAATTGTTCTTTCCTAATCAAGTTGTATGTGTTGTTACTTTTATAATTATGTATATTGATTAATAATACTTACAAGAAAAAACTATCACCACAGACATTTATGCTCAGTCTTGTTTTCCTACTTTGAGTTTCCAGATATTTTGTTGAAAGTCAAAGTCGCATATTGAAGTTGTGTAATTTAAATTATTGCAGTTAGTCGATTTTTAATCAGTCTGTGAAAGTCGAGTTAGTGGTTTCTACCTCCATCATTTCTCTTGATGCGTTACTATTTATTGACAAATCATCTGTGTCTGAATCTGACTCTTCAAGTGAAATGATAAAGGCAGGAATATTGTCGATTGACAGATTACCCATGTGTTTATACCAGTCAGAAGTTATTAGTCGTTTGCAGTGGTCACAGTATTTTGTCCACAAGTCTCCGTTACATTTTGAAAGGCACTCCTTCCAGACATGTTCAACCCTACCTTTCGATGAGGGTTGACTCATGATGGTTTTATTGTAGAGGTTCTTACAAAACCTCCATGCCATTTCAATAGGATTGTATTGACAGTAGTAGGGGGGTAACCTAAGAACCTCATGGCCGTGGGCTTTCAAAAGTTCGTCAATCACATAAAGTTTAGGTCCACTTCGTAACGGTCGTATTATGTCCCATAACTGTTTTTTGGTCATGTTCGCTTCAAACGTAACATTATGGCTAACCAACCATTCCACCATGTTCTTTTTTTTGCTTGAAAATGTGGGAGGTTTTTCCAATTGCTCTGAGTGATATGAAGCATTGTCCATAACAACCACAGATTTTTCTTGCACTGAGCTTAATGCAGGAATAAGCTGATTGGTCACCCAATTTTGAAAAATGTCCGCATTCATAGTTTTGTGGTAGTCTCGGTCATTGTTTTTTGAATTTATAAGTAAGTCACATCCGTTTAAAAAGCCAGACTTTGTCCCAGCATGTAGTACTGTAAATCTGGTCCCTTCAGATGTAATGCGCGATGGGTTGCTTCTAATGTCAGACTCGTGTACCCATCGACGGACTTGCGACCCATTTTGGTAGATCCAAGTTTCATCTAGATACACAAAAATGACATTATCAGCCGATTTTTTGTATTGTAAAAATGTTCTCAAAAATGTAATTTTGGCTGCAATGACATGTTTTTGTTCACATAAAATTTTGCGTCCATTTACGGTCTTGTGTTTATACCCCATCGACTCTAAAACTCTGTACAAAGTTGTCCGTCCCCCAGTAAAGTCCAAATTTTCTTTTGCGTCTTTAAGTAAGGTATTTAATGTAAAGTACTGGTTTTTTGAGTTGTATTGCCAAATTAGTCGTTGCAGATCTTGCCGAAATAAATGTTCCAAAAATGTTATTGTTTTTTTCCCTCTACCTTCTGCTGGCTTTACATGGTTTGATTCATCCTCGTCGATGTCGTGTCCTTTAATAATATTTTGTACAGTTCTAGTATTCACCTAGAAATAAATATATCAGTAAATTGAAAACACACATATTTAATAAATTAGACTCAATAATTTTCTTTGTTTTTCTTAAACTGGAAATGCTACTAGTGAGTTAGCTTAGACAAAGCAACCAGGATATGCGCAGTCTTTATCACATTAAATTTGGTAGAGTAGTTCTTCGACCTTATAGCAAAACTAGGGCTCCCTACTTTAGCGCAGTGGCATTGAGTAAGTATATTTTATATTCTTTGTTAGGTCAAGCAAAATCTCTTTTGTAAAGTGAGGCTTTGACAAAATGAATGATACCTGGTAATAAAAGGACTTCTTGGCGCCTCCTCGGGTGCCTCCCTACTTGGAGCAATTTGGAATTGAATGGCTTGGAGTTACTGCCTATAGCTGTCTATTCTATACAAACTACTGAGTCCGAGTCGCTTTTCAGCCGATCACTTTATGCAGATCAGCAAGCTTTTAGCGGTTCCGCACGCTATCGTGTGGTACACAAAAGTCTTCTACCATGGTTTTCCTTTTCACCTGACGCACTTCCGGTAATATCTGCCTCTCAAGGTTTCAAGCTACGATTCGATAGATGATAGAAGGCAGCTAGAAACTGAATTTTGCGAGAGCCCCCGAGCGGCATTAACTGACTTTTATACCGCAGTGCTGTCGTGTAGACATTTTTATATGTCGGGGCTGCTGGTATCTACCTAGGTTATTTTGCTTTGCCTGTCCTGGTTAATAAAATTATTTTTGTTCGCATTTCTTTATGCTTTACGTATTATGTACTAGTATAAAAAGCAATTAGCTATGGTACATAATACTTTTATATTATTAATAGCTTACGCATCAAGAAATTAAGTAGTATTTCCAGTCCTCAAATAGGCCCTACAGTCGATACCTGAGAAAAGTCGAGCGTGATGCATAATACTTACCCCAAAAAGGTTGGAAATTTTAGCTATCGTAATACTGAGCAATTGTTGTGGGAGTTCTCTTCTGGATTGATGGAAACTCCTTTTAATATAGAGGCGAAATTTTTTGTCTATTATTTTCGGCATTTTGGGATTATGAATCAAAAATTATGTATTTAAAACGTTGACACACCAATTAAAAATTGACAACAACGCAACTTCAATTTGACAAAGTGTTAAAGCGTATTGGAGACAATAACGACTAAAAATACCAGTTAGTGATTAGTTCGACTTCATTGGTTGAAAAATACTCATCACGCGATTCTATTGGGCAGCATTCAAATTGCCGAATTTACTTATCATTTTCCGATTCCACATTTACGGTATCTGTTGTGACGACAAGTAAACGACAATTGCCATCGATGTTATACAGGGTAAATTCCATGGCAATGTAAGATGCAGAAAAAAATGGAATATGGTATAAATAAACAACTGACTAATTTCAAGTGTCGGATTTGTTGACTGATTTTTTTGACGGATTGGCAATGGGTGAATTGTGTAGATATGGAGGTGACTGCCTATCAGCCTAAGTGCTTCGGTTTCTTGGCCGGAAGTCCGCCATGTTTGAGAGGACTTTGGTAATTCTTTGCTTGCACCTAATATCCCATTGTTAGCTGTTCGTAAGTCAAACGTTATTTTATGATAATATCATCAGATGAAATGGAGAACATGTGGGACAAACTTAAAGTGGTACATTTTGCTAATTTTCTGAGGAGTAATAAGGGTAGCGAGAGCAAGTATTTTTGGTGTTGTCCAAAAACGCCTTTCGATAACAATGAGAATTGACATTCGTCAATTGTTCGTTGCGCGCTGGCGCTCTCGACCAATATCTTTTCCCCACCTCCACCTTTTATCTATTGAAAATCGGAATATTGGTGAAGATCTTGCTTTCTGGATCAAGACACGTGGAAGACACCACTCATTTCTTCGCTGCTACTCATTTCGACGTAAAAGTGTAAACCACTACGTGGGATTTAGTCGATTTGTAGTAGTATTTCAACTTCCCTTAGTTGGTGTTAGTTTTGGGGTCACTCGACCAGTTTTTGGGACATTTTTGGATGAGGGAAGTTGAACCGAATTTCGGGATTGTGCAGCCAGAGAGTTTGGGCCCACAAGCAAAGCATTTGTCAACCTATACTACGATCCAGGGCCACATAAGCCACTGTACCACGTGTCAGCAAGGTTAATGTGAGGGCGGAAAGCAGCCACACCACGTGTTTATTTTGTTCTGTTTTTGGGAACCCTCGTGGACGAGGGTGTTTCCAAGGGGGCCTACCGCCACCTTTAGTCTTTCCAAGGAGACCAACTGCCACTTTAGTGTTTCCAAGGAGCTACCAGGCACCATTATTGTTTCTGAAGGTTAATCACCACCTTATTGTTACCGAGGGGTGCAAATCACCACCTTATTGTTCAAAAACCACCACTATTGTTGTAAGAGGCAGACAGATACCACCATCATTTTTGGAGGACCAATAGCCACTACCTTTTGCGTTGTTTTGGACCTAAGGCGCCTAGCCTTTGTGACCATCTGCAATAGCGTCGCGTCAAGCTAAGTAGTAGTATTTAAGTTAACCTATTTTTTTATTGTTCCCCTTGGTGATCACCACTAGTGAGATATATTCCAGACAATTGTGATAAGTAGAATTAAGGAAAACCTTTCACTCATTGACTTGAAGTACAATCATCATATTGTACAACATTGATTTCGTTCTTTGATATTATAGGACATAAATTAAACTTGTTAGTTTTATTTTGTTTGCAAGTACTATGGGTATTTTGGAAGAGGCTAAAGGGAACTGATCAGCTACCTAACAGCGTAGGATTTTTCCGATTTAATTGATTAAAATTGGTGGCGCCCCGAACTCACTTTACCGGCCGGTTTTGTAGCACATTTTGTTTCTAACCTGATACTTTTCCCTGAGCACTTTTTGAATATTCTAAGATACCTTTACTGAAATTAAAGTGTTACAATATCCACAAAACATGTAACTTAATATTACAAATATACAAACTAAAAGTAGCACTTGCAAGCTCAATAAATGTAAGTAATTATCGAGGGCTAAACTGCTAGGGCCTTATGGGGTACATACAACCCATGCCATTAGTTGTCATCAGTTTTGCGCTAATGGCATTACTTTGGTATTGTGTATAAAATTTGATGTAGTGGTTTACTCCTCACTAATTATCATATTAATATCCTAAGAGCTAAATATTTCTTACTTATATTTCAGGTGAAGCACTCACAAAAGATGAATCTGCAGCAACTAGAAGTGTAGATTATTTTCCAACAAGACGGTAGTGTGATTTCAGCCGATTGTACATGTATGGCAGGTCTTGGGGAAGTTTGCAGTCACATAGGGACACTGTTATATGCAGCTGAAAGCTAACTCCTCATGTACAGATAGTCGGGCTACGTGGAAAGTTCCAACAACCTCAAAAGTTGAGTATACAGAACTAAGAGAAATATCTTTTTCAAAGATTTTTAATTATAAATCGAAGAGTGATACACCAGTAGTGTTACAAGGTGAATTAAGCAAGGCATTGCAAGAATTAAAAGATGCTGGTAGTAGTTCAGTACTGATGACGTTAACTGAACCTTTTTCCCTTGAGTTTGCTCGAAAACAAGCAGTAAGTGATCTAGTGATTCCAAACCCCTATACCAACTTACATCAAGATGAATTTGAACCGTACAATTTAGAGCAATTAATAAACTTGGGTTTGTCTTTGCATGAGGAAGTAGTAATGACTAATGACGACTGTGAAAAAGCTACAAAAACCCAAGCATCATCAGCCGCATGGTTTAAGCAAAGGCTAGAAAGAATTACTGCTTCCAATTTCAAGAGATCTGTGACAATAGCTCCATCTAACCCATCGCTAAGTTTAATTAATTCCATATGTTATCCTTTGGAAGTGCAGTTTAAAATTCAAGCAACAGAATGGGGCAAAAAGCATGAAAAAACCGCTCTTTTGGTCTACAAATCAGAACAATCCAAAAGTCATGAAAATTTTATACTAGAGAGTGTGGGCTTCTACATCAACCCAAGTTACCCAAATATTGGAGCTTCACCTGATGGATTTGTGTCCGGTACATGTGGCGGCTTAGGGTGCCTTGAAGTAAAGTGCCCTGTTAGTGTTCTTGAAAGTTCTCTCGAACAATTTTCTATGGAGTCAGGAAGCTGTTTAATAGTGACCGAAGAAGGCATGGAATTGGATAAGAAGCACAATCATTACTTTCAGATACAGTAACAAATGGCTATAACTGGAAGAAATTATTGTGATTTTGTATGTATTTTGTAAGTACATTATTTTGTCTTCATCAATCATTATTATTCTTGAACAACCGAAACTGAAAGAAAGACGTATAGCTAGTAAAAGAGTAAGTAAGTAGCCAGTAAAAGAATCATATGTTATTAAATCGGTCAAACTATCTGCTACATGACTACAGCTTCAATTTGACATTTTTTTATATTTATGAATACCTAATAGGTAGTGGCGAAGAGGGAAGACAGTGACACATTTTATCTAAAGCCATCCTCCTTAAAACTCTATGCAGAGTTATCGTATCAGAATTTTTCTTTGAAATTATCGTTATTAACTTAATACTAAGTGTAGGGCGTATGTTTCAACTGGAAAACATGTGTGTATGTGGGATGTTTAACTAAACATTAAAAATGTTCTGTTCTTATTGAAGTAAAAAAAGGAATGGAGATGAATTACTCAACTTTTGTTTTTATTTCACAGAGTATACCCATTTCTGTATTTGCGTTTTTTCCAATTAATATTAATGCAATAATTATTTTACTATACCTTCATTGGCATTTATGAACAGTGGAATGGAATTTTGAGAGTCTAGGTCTGGTTATTAGCTTATTCTGGTAATTGATTTGATTTGATTAGATTTTTTTTTCGACGGCAGGCAGTGGAAGTCGCCTTTTCGGACCATCATTTGAGATTAGAAAGTTGTAATTTGCGGATCGGCAAGCGTTTTTACAATTTTGCCGCTCTAAAGCGGTTTCACTTTCTACTTGGACAATCTCAGCACCAGATCATGTGGATAATTTGCCACCGAGTGGACCCTACCTTTTTTTTAACATATTTCGTGCCTTTAAATTGTTCAAATATTACTATATTCAAGAAAAAGTAATTATTTCTTTAGGTAGGGTCTAGATATGTTATAATAATCATATTAAGTAATATGCATAAATTATTTTAAGTAGTGGTTACGCTGAAATGTTTAAGAGACCCCTCATTTTTTGCTTCAAGTCACAATAACGCAATTGCTAGAGCAAGCCCACAAGTTTTTTGTCTTCTTTGCTGGTCTACGGAGCCCCAGAGCTTCAGCAGCCCGTTATACGTTATAATTTACAACGGGCTGCTGACGCCCTACAACTTGTAACAAGTTGTAGAGCTTCAGCACACTTGTTTTACAAGTTTTGCGCTGAAATGTTTAAGAGCCTCTCACTTTTTTTCGTTTCAAATCAAAATATCAAGTTGTTCGGCTTTTTTGTTGGTCCTTGTGGAGTTCTTAATATTATTTTTGTTTTGTTTGTAATAACTCTAAGTAATAACAAATTCAATAATATTTATCTGCACAAATCGCATAAAAAATGGGGTTAAATTTATGACAGAAATCTATATTTGTCGTCCATCACTTGTCAGCTGTCATTTTACTGTTATTCTGAGATATAAGTCAGTAAAAGCTAAAAACGAGACTTTTTCATTAATTCTGAGACAATAAGTCAGAAGAATGATTTTTCGGAGTTAATAAGTCAGACAAATCGTTTTTCGGAGATAGTAAGTCAGAAAAATGATTATTCTGACTTATTAACTCAGAAAAATAATAAAAAAACTTATGTGGCCCTTCTACGCCTTCGTACTTTAGGATAACAAGGATGCGCTTTCTTTACTCGGAACGTTTTTCTGAACCCACGCTTGCAGATAACCAATGTAAAACAATATAGTAACAATAATTATTATGTGTTATACATATCGGGATCATAAATAATCACTTACTAAGATTGTGCACACATGTGAAATGAAGAAAATTGTTACGCTCTGGCATAGAAGCATAGCAATTATAGGCCTTTATATTCCATCTCTCTATACGTTTCTCTCTCGCTCAGCGCCAACAGATCTGTACCTCACGACTAACGCTTTAATGATGGGCCGTGCGACTACCTGTCTATCTTATATCGTGCTTTCTACCTTTGGATATTTCCCAATCAATCTCAATTTTTCAATAGAGTTTTTCGGTGTTTTGTTTGCAATTTTATCGATATAAAAGAATATTGTAGGTCTCAAAACGTAATAATATGAGTAACTGATCTGGCGGTCTCTTTAATTTAACCGACCAATTTTAAATTTAGATTGAAAAAATGAAGGACTGTAATGAAACTTGTATCCCTCTTTGAAATGGGTCCCTGACTTAAGTTGTAAATTTGACGATTTATTTGATTAAAGTAAGAGCCAAAACCAAAACTTGATATTTTAAAAAAATATATGTTAGCATTTGCTCTTCAAAGGGACCGTTTTTCGACTTTTAAGAAAATTAGAATAGAGCAAAGTTGCGCAATTAGACGTCTATAAAAATGACCTTTACAAATTCCGAATGGCTTTTGAAAATATTAGCAAAAAATCGTTATTTATAAAAAAAACGTTTTTACTTTTTATAAACAATTCTATTTCTGTAAACTGTAAATCATTTCTATTTTTGATGCAAGTTAGTGTCCCCAAGATTCCAGAAGCTCGTGTTTTAGTAGGTTTAGGACAAATAAAAACTCCTTTTTATCTAGAAAAACATATACGTTTCGACGTTTAATTTACATCTTCATCAGGGCTGTTCTTTCGCGAATCTCCAAATGATGAATATTAACATCACTTACTGTCGGCTCGACACCTGTACTGGTGCTCCTACTTGTGTATGTGACATGAATGCCTTTACAAGTTACAGCCTTTGGAACTGCGTTTTGTGTAATGTCACCCTTCAGTATTCATATTTGCCCATATCGTGGATACCGCAATAGTAGTAGTAAATTAGACGTCGAAACGTAAGCGTTTTTTGAGAGAGACAGAAGTTTTTATTTGTCCTAAACCCAGTAAAACTCGAGCTTTTTTTATTATTTCTTTTTATTTTATATGTATAATTTTAAATACGCGTCCTGTATACGGAAAACGAATGAAGCTGACCGAGAAATAATGATACCATTAAATTTACCATGAAAATAGGACTCGAAAATGTGTAATCAGATTTCATCTATCTATTAGGCTTTTACCAATACCCCATAAATCCCTCAATAAGGCTCCACCCTCTACAACAGACGTGACGTCGTATTTCAGGACAAGGTATCAAAGTCTACATACCCAATCGAGACAGTCATTGCATCAGACCAGAATTTCTGAAAAAATGTTCAGATCAAAATTACAAACTGATAAGTATCGCGTAGGCTTTCACAGAGACTAGATAGTAGAGAGAAAATGAGACATCCGCCTCCTTCTCCAAAAACCTTTGAGTGCACAGCCTCCTTTCCATGAGAGGGCAGACGCATATTGAACATACTATAAAACCGGGAGTTCCAGCGGAGAAAGTCATGCGCTTTGAGTATTCAAACGAGGATCTGTCGTAGATTAAAGGAAGAGGAAGAGGATGTCATACATTCTTTCTATCTAGGAGAGTAATGCATAGTTAATAGATTTTTTATTTGAAACGCACCATTATCTCTAATATTCTTCGATATGTCGATACGCTCAACTAGTGTCAAATATAGAAACCTTTTAAAAGCTCAGTTTTTCAATATGTTCAGCAAAATTAAACCGACAGTTTGTTTGGAACTAACGAAACAAACGTAATTAAAAAAAAAACACACAAACGTACTAAAAGCGTAGATTCTATTCAACGTCCGCTGCTCCCTTTTCAAACGTTTAATGACAAAATTCGACTTTTAAACACATCGGTGAATGAAATTTGTTCGACACTGACAACAATTCCACATGATTGATTTTTGGCCTCTCTAATTCACAAGTGAACAGGAATTTTAATTAATGGCCCCCGAACGGTCAACCTGCATGTCGAATTTAAATGGTTTTTACCTAGTCGAACAATTACCTGATGTAGCGGGATTTATATGTCAATAGTCAATCGCCAATTGGCGTGTAAGATGAATTATCTTTCCGTTATCAGAAAGTCAATCACGTCTCCAATGTGCACTTTTCTATCAACTACCAAGACGTTTATTACCTACTTTACCAATCCATAATTACAGTTTTGTTCACTAACGAAAATTTGTATTTACCTACTTGAGGTATCGTCAATAAATAGCTAATTAGAGTCATCAAAATAATTCAATAAATTATGAATGCTAATACTCCCATAAATCATACTCCTTTCCATTTTAGCTTCGTTATAGTGTTTTTAGCGCCATTTCAATTTATTAATAACAACATAGGCGCTCCATTATGGAAATGTCCAATCCATTATCGGGCGCCATATTGTCTTATTCAGAATATATCCAGAATAATTGTGCTGTCTATAAATTTTCCCGGCGCAACATTGAAAACACTTTTACGTTTGCGGAATATGAGGATTTATATCCCGTGGAGAGGGATGGGAAAGGAAATAACTGAGAGGCCTTAAAATATTGTTAAAGTTTCGAAATATTCTTGAGATAGTTTATTCTTAGATAACAAAAACAACATTCTGCTTTGTGAAAATCAACCGAACAAACTGCAAAAGTACACTTTGAAAAAGACAAGAAAGGACTAGAATGTATCGATTTCGTCCGGCCTTAACAAGTAATTTTTAAAGACAGAGACTCTAAAAATTACTTTTTAAGACGAACGAAGAAAAAGAAAACTTTTACTACAAATAAAAAATAGTCCTTTTTGCATCAGACAATAACTTTTGTGTTAACGCTAATCTCAAAATTTATAAAAAATTACTAAGTCTGACAACAGAATTGAAAAAAAATATGTAATAATTTGCTTAGAAATTTACCATCTAAAACAATATTTCTGCTCTGTGAATGTTGACCGAAAACACAGCAGAAATAAACTTTTAAGAAGACAAGAATTAACAACAATATCTATAATTCTTGCTGTCTTAGAAATTTCTTTTAGAAAAATATTTTTTAAATTTTGATATTAGTGTTTGCCTCAGGAAGTAACTTTCTCGTTAATGCTAACTTGAAGCTCTCCAAAATAACAATCTAAAGTGTTTTCCGGGCTTCAAAGCCGTGGTCCAATTGAATTTCTTCCTGACGACAACTGGGACAGATATTCTCAAAGGCGATGATGCAATGAGCGAAGTGATTTCCCTGGAGATATATCTCCACAGGGAACTCCAACGTTGGGAAGCACGGGAGATCACTTCGCTCTTTCCCTTATCGCCTTTGATAATGTCTGCCGCAGCTGTTGACAAAGCGCCAGGAAGAAATTTCATTGGACCACGGCTTCAAAGCCCGGAAAACACTTTATGTTGTATTTTGACCGGCCGTGAAAGCCTTCACAGTCTTATCCAAAATGAGTTCACAACGTTAAAGAAGATCGAATCCATGTTATAATGACTCAATAATTTCTGGTACCATTAAGAGAGGTCAGAAGAACTACGCTTAGAGCTTTCAGCAAGAACAATAAATATATGTCTACTAGTCACAAAAAATTATTTTCCTTGTTAGAATTTTTGAATTAGGTTTTGCGGCTCAGAAAGTATTCTATAACTGTATTCTGAAAGGCAGCTAAAAATAGCTCAGAAATTAAAAAAGTAGTTTTATTTGTATATTCGTAAACTCAATCCACAGTTTATTATAAAGAGGTGCAATTTTCTAAGAAAAGCTATTTTCTAAAAAATAACTACAGTTCTTATTGCCTCAAAAAGGAATTTTTGGAATGTAAGATAGAATAGCACATATTTTTAGACGACGAAAACGAGATTCTTTCTTGTGAGGCACTAACTCTCGTTTTATTGCCAACCTAAAGTTTTTCGAAAACAACTCAAAAATCTAAAAAGAATAATAAAATTTTTTCTTGTCTCAAAAAGCAAAATTAGAATCTGCAAACCTGCGTCACCCAGAAAGTGACTTTTCCCAATTTTTAAGTTAGAAATTTCATTTTCAAGTTTTCACGACAAAACTAAATATGCTTTTGTTTTGAGTAGTTAAGCAAAGCGGGTATAGGGCCACTTTAAAGGAAATTACAAGTGTCCCCATTCCATCTGGGGACTTGGAAGCCGACATCAGCCTTGACCTCGCACAGGAAACGTGACGGCGCGAGCCGGGTGACCTTGAAAAGCGTCTTTGGACTGCAGCCGAGACCGTCTTGAGGTCTCCCGTGACCTCAAAAATCCCAACCTTGAAGTGTGACCTTGAAGAGTCACACGAGGTCGCTGCAACCTGGAAGTCACGCCGCCAAGCTGTCCTTGAGTGCCTCCCTTATACGCTGGCGCCAGACCTTGAGCTCGCCCCCCCCCCCCCCTCCCCAGCCCATTTATAAGTAGTAGCTGAGTTCTAAAAAGTCGCAATTAGAAAACGTGCCGTCACCGGCGGTCGGGCAAAAAATTTGAAATATTGTTAATTGACACTAGGAACGCAGTTTGGTCCGAAAATTATCGTCGAATTGAACTAGTGCAATTTCATTTTGCCACAAAGATTTACAGTCAAGTTTACTACAGAACGAATTGCAGACATTAACCGAAAGATGAATGAAAGGAATGTTAAATATTTTGTGCAAAGTCGAGGAGCTGTAGGCCGCACCACAAGCACTGAATTCTTGGTAGAATGAAGGCATCGATGAGAACTGCGATAAAGACTCATTAAAAATTACATATGTTTTTGAAATGTATTAAAAAATTAAAGCAAGATATTTGTTGTATGAACTGTGTAGAGATATGAAAAGAATACATTTTGATTGAAATTTCGTTTTAGTGATCTATTGACCTTCTAACTGATAAGACTATGTCGCTCAAAAAATTCGGGCACTCTTCGAGATCAATCAGTGAATCTAGTTCACAGTTATTCATTCCTATTTACGACCTAAAAAAATCGTAATCTATTAGACGTTGTTTTTCCTGTTAGTGATACTGATGCAGCCAATAGGAGTATGTAGACCGTGAAATTGATATGATTGGGAAAGAACTTAATATGGCATATAAGACGTTAAATGCTATTTTGGTCGGCATTGACCAACGTCTTTTGTCGGTGGAGAAAGAGCTGAAAGCAGAAGATAATAGATCGATAGAGATCGCTAAAGCATGAATCATTCTAAAGAAAAAAATTCACTTAGTGAGAGAGTTACATCGGCCTGTGCGAATAAATTTTCTCCGCCGACGTACTATATTATTCTTAAAGGTTTAGACGATTTATGGCGGGCAGATCTTGGACAGTTAAATCAATTTGCAGGGTCTAATCGAAATTATAAATACATTTTGGTAGTTATTAACTGTTTTTCCAAATTTGTTTGGTGTCGACCATTGAAGACAAAGACGGGGGAGGAGGTTCAGATTTTCTTAAAAGTTCCTTTAGTAATTTCCTTAAAAATTTGTAAACTGACCTTGGAAAGGAATTCTACAACGTTCATTTTAAAAATGGTAACGCATAACATCAATATTACAGTACGTTTCGCTCTAAAAAAGCTGCAATTGTCGAACGAGTAATTCGCACCCTGAAAGAGTGCCTCTTTAAAACGTTTAGTCTAAATGAAAACAACAAGTGGATCAATGTCTTGCCCGAGATAGTAGACGAGTATATCAACACCAAACATAGGATTATTGGAATGAAACCCAAAGATGTGAATTCAAGCAATGAGGAACATGTAATGAAAACCTATAGTAACACAAAAGTTTTCCAAGGTCAACGATTTAATGTAGGAGATATTGTTCGTATCAGTAATTCAAAACATATTTTTGAGAAGGGATACACAGCCAACTGGACAACAGAGCTGTTTAAAATAGTTAAAGTTCAAATTTCCAACCCACCCACGTATTTTCTGGAAGACATGACAGGAAGACCTATTAAGGGCGGATTTTATGCTGAAGAGATACAGAAAACTGTGAATCCTGACGTCTACTTAGTCGAAAAGGTATTGCGCAGAAAAGGGAAAAAAGTGCTGGTGCATTGGTTGGTGCTAGATAAAAGCCATGACTCCTGGATTGATTCCTCAAACGTTCTGTGACATGACCATCGATGGCCTAGAATCAATAACTCGTAAGTGCAATTTTGGTGTAATTTTATGTTTTCAGCTAAAACAAATAGAATTCGACGTAAAACGACTTAAAACGTGCTAAAATGCGTATTACAGTACATTTAGTGATTTTTTGGTGTAATTTTATGTTTTCAGCTAAAACCAGTAGAAATCGACTTAAAACGTGCTAAAATGCGTATTACAGTACAATTAGTGATTTTTTGGTGTAATTTTATGTTTTCAGCTAAAACCAGTAGAAATCGAAGTAAAACGACTTAAAACGTGCTAAAATGCTTATTTGAGTACAATTAGTGTTTTTTTTTGGTGTAATTTTATGTGTTCAGCTAAAACCAGTAGAAATCGAATTAAAACGACTTAAAACGTGCTAAAATGCTTATTTGAGTACAATTAGTGTTTTTTTGGTGTAATTTTATGTTTTCTGCTAAAACCAGTAGAATTCGACGTAAAATGACTTAAAACGTGCTAAAATGCGTATTACAGTACAATTAGTGGTTTTTTGATCTTTTGATTTTGATTTTTTGATCGATTTATTTTAGAACTTATAAGTTTGATTATGGACTTTTTTTGATGGACTTGTATCTTAAATGATAATTTATTCTGTGCGAAAAACGTGATGAAAAGGTAAATAAAACACCATATTACAAAGACAATCATTTATTCAACATCCATATCTATAATATCTTTATAACCCCATGGAAGGGTTTCAATATTATTTACAAGATATGTATACACAGTTATACACAGGTGGAATGGGGGCGCTTGCAATTTCTTTAAAAGTGGCCGGATACCCGCTTTGTTTAACTACTGTTTTGCTGTCAAAGAACCTTCAAAAAAACCTTCAATTAAGTTATTATCTAACTCAATAAAAAAATAAAAATTTTGTATTTATATCTATTATTAAACGAATTAAAATAGAATAATGGGCATGACTTCATAACTTTTAGCAAGAACCATTTTATTGTTTATCGTCTCAGAAAGTCATTGTCAGATTCATAAATCCTAAAATAAGAATAATTAATTTTACTTTCTAAGCTCAAGCTATCAAATGTCAAAGAGGCATTTGAGTACCACTTTAGTTATACTACCCGTAGCTCCAGCCAAATATTATACAGGGCGTCTCATTTTAAGCGGTCCACCGGAATATCTCGCAAATCAGAGCTAGTAGAAAAAATGCGTCCAATATATAATGTGTATCTTTAAGGGGACAATCGAAGGCAATATTAAATTTTTGATAGATGGCGCTGTTAATGACAGATGGATGACAATTTCAACTCTTTAAATGAATTAATAAAATCCATTTCAAATAGGTATTCATTTAGTAAGCTGAGAAATTGACATATTAATGACACATTTACACGGATGGAATAGGACGAATCTGACAATTCCTCAGCCTGCTAGATGAATATCTATTTGAAATGGACCATATAGTTTTTGTTCCCGAATTAGATTCAATGCTGAATTTCAAATGGAAAAGTCAGGTTATGTACGGGCTATAAGCAACAGAATTTGAAATATTTACAAATAAAGGTGGATTTATACACAAAATAAAATAAAATAACGAATACGATAAAATTAGAAATAAGAGTTGGTTTCATGTATATCTCTATTAGCGTTCATGCACCAAATAAGATTCATGTTATTTGGTGCATGAACGCTAATAGGGGTAAACATGAAACGAACTCTTATTTTTAATTTTATTTTATTCGTTATTTTATTTTATTTGGTGTATAAACCCACCTTAACTGTTTACCTATCTAATACCTTGATGTCTTAGTAAATGTTCAAAAACGTTTCCCCTTACAGCAATGCAATGCTCCACTCTTTTCGCAAAAGTTTGTACCCCAGACACAACAGGCATTAATGATTCCTTGCCCTGTATCTTCAATTGTCGTTGGCTCTTGTTCGTACACACTCAATACCAGGACCAATCCAACGCCTGGGATAATGCACATTTACATAATTCAGACACTTGACTGGCAGTATAAGTCAAAATACTCAACGACTTCAACCGATAAAGTGACGTATGCAGGTAAACGGTAAACTCGTCCAGTAAAAAAATAAAAATTATGTGAACAACCAAAAAAGAAAAAACACAAAACTAAGGTTTTAGTTTTGAATATCTCAAAATCCATAGACATTATCTGAAATATTAATGTACCTGACATTTTTTTATTCAGAAATAAACAATGAATCCAATTCGGGAATAAAAAATGTATTAATTCATTTAAACAATTGAAGTTGTCAGCATTCTTATTGCTATCGCCATCTATCAAACATTTGATATTATCTTTGTTTGTCCTCCTTAAAGTTACCCAATAATTATTTGAAAAATGTTCTTGTACTGGTTATGATTTACAAGATATTCGACTGGAACGTTTAAAATGGGGCACCCCGTATTTTGACCGAGTCATAGGCAAGAAGTAGTTAATAAAACAATAATTGATGACACTAATTTACCAACGTTTCGGTTTCAGTTCTGATGTTCTCCATTCATTTTCAAATTGGTGCTCTTGCAATTACACGGTTTGTTTTTAATATAGGTATCTTTCAAAACAAAATACTCTAAATATTTTTTCTCTGTATAAATTCAATCAAGCAAAAACGCGAAAAATATTTCATAATTACCCCTTCTCATCCAGCTAACCTCCCTTTGAAATGCAAATTGCAACCCACAATTTATGATACTAACTTTATGCCCGTTGCAATGATTCATCTTTGCAGGATTATAAAAATCTCTTGGCAACTGATGTGAATGTGAATTTAGACCACGCGTTCACAAATTACTAGGAAAAATACGTCACAGAAGAACACGTTTTAACAGTTTTTGAAAAAAAAGCGAAAATGATGTTATTAAGTGCTCAGATTCAGCTACATTGCTAGATAAAGTCACCAGCATTCCTGTGATATTTAATTTTTCAGGGTTTCAATGCTTTCAGGAGAGTATTGAATACACCATATTTTAAATAGCCCCAAAAAAAAAATCAATGGGCGTTAAGTCCGGAGATCTCGGACTTGACCTGGAAACGCTTCTGCCAATCCATTTGTCAGAAAATTGATGATTCAGCTCTTCTCTAACACGTACAGGTGGACTATTTTCTATCATTCATCTTCTCTATATCATTACTATTCTCTCTATCATAACGTATACCATTTTCATCAGTTTGAGTTTCTACAGCATGGAAGCTAAGCATGTCTATGACATTTTCTAAAAGATCCAAATAAAAGTAAATAGTTAAATTTTCTTCCAAGAAAGCAGATTCGATAATTTATTTTCCTAAAGTTCTCGCCCAAACAATATTTTTTGTGGGATCTGGATATGATCTGTCTGAAAATATGCGAAGGAAAATAAGGTTATACGTGGACAAATTAATTTGCCAAATCTATATTTGAATCATAATCATCTTCGTTAAGGACGTGTATCGTTCGAAATTTTTGTTAATTTTTCGAAATGTGTCAATGGAACCAGTAGAAAATTCGGGTTCTAATTTATCCAGTTTTGGAATAGATAAATGTAGATCTATAGACTGACCAGGTACCTCAATTTGACAAGCTTCACTCTTGTCTAGAGATGGTAGACAAAGATGTGCTATTAAGCGAAACATCTTGGGATTCCATTGTCTTTATTGAGTTTTTTACACGACATTTCGAGCAGTGGAAAATCTGCTCGTTTTCAAGTGAAACTGACGATTAAGCTCGAGGCTAGTTGCTTATCTACTAACACGGCTAACCACGCCCACCATTCCTATTGGCCGGATCGTCGCCAGTGTCGCGCGTCCAGCGAGCAGCACTTGGCCGCCGTATCAACGGATGCCATACCGAAGAGACGTCGCAACTTGGTTTACTAAAGACGCCCTCATTTGTTTCGCGATTCGTCGAAGTTTCTTTGAAGTTTCTTTTATGTATGATATAATAAGAAGCTGAGAATGGTCCTCGCTGTTTTGCCGAGGCGTTTGCTTTTTACATTCCGTAATGGCCCTCAAGATAGTTCTTCATGGGCGTAGCCACGGTGGGGCAGAGTGGGGCACTTGCCCCCCCCCCTCCCCCCTGGGTAAAGGGAAAAATAAATAATTTTAATTGAAAAAGAAAAAAAATGGAAACATTTAAATACCTACTCAAAATCTAAAAAAGTACATTTCAAGTTTCGTGCAAATCGGTATACATCAAGAATCTTATGTGTGTGGAACAATTTAGCGATAATTATTGCTACTTCATACAATGTTATTGCTACTTCATACAATTTTATAATGGCCACTTTACGCAAGCTTCGTGAGTAATTTTTGAGTGTCCAAGTAAAACAATTTACTTTATACTGCGCCCCCCTCCCCCCCCACACTGGAGAACGTTCTAGCTACTCCCATGTTCTTGAGGGCTTTTACGGTATGTACAACATACGACAGTACAACATACGAACGGTTTTCAAAAGCTAAAACACGTTAGAAGCGTACTTTCTAAATTCAAACCGGAAAGTTCAAATCAGCAAAAAGGTTGTATATATCAGATCCCGTGTGAGTGTGGCATGTCGTACATAGGAGAAACCAAACGTCCTTTGCACGTAAGAGTTCAGGAACACAGAAGTCGTACGATGCGAGGAAAAACATCAAAATCGAGAATTGCAGAGCACGCTTGGTCCGAACACCATAATATTAAGTTGTCGGAAGCCAAAATTGTGCATAGGGAACAGCACTGGAAGAAACGAAACTTTAAGGAAGCAGTCTTCATTGGACTCAATGAGGGCGTTTTTAGTAAACCAAGTTGCGACATCTCTTCGGTATGGCATCCGTTGATACGGCGGACAAGTGCTGGTCGCTTGACGCGCGACAGTGGCGACTATCCGGCCAATAGGAATGGTGGGCGTGGTTAGCTGTGTTAGTACATCAACAAGTAGCCTCAAGCTTAATGCTCAGTTCCACTTGAAAATGAGCAGAGATTCTACTGCTCGAACCGTAGTGTAAAAAACTCAATAAATACAATGGAAGTCCAAGATGTTTCGCTTAAAAGCTTCATTCTATTTTCTTGGATGTTTGGCTTTTTTGTGGCAAAAGTGTCGAGTTTCTTCAAATTGATGAACCAATTTCATCATGCATTTACGAGTATTTCTAATGTTTCTGCTTGGATTGAAAGTCCTGGTAGTACTACAAGCTCTCCCGCCTTCAGCCCCGTAAGGTTAACAAGCGTATATGACATTTCGAATAAGAGCATGTATTCATTCCATTCATTCATGCCATTCACTTATTATTGACATCAAGTAGGCGTAGAAAATCTGACTTAGACAGTTTTATTGTATCTTTTCAACATGTGTTGAAACGAGATAAGTATAAAAAGATTAAGATTTGAAAGGTAATGAGTGTGATGTCTGATCTGAAAATATTATTAAATATCAATTAAAAAATGTTACTAATTTGTACGGGGCAAAACAAAATTACGAACTAATTTTTTTATCAATTTTTGTTAAAATTTGTAGAAAACTTGTTTTTTCTTGTAATTTGCGAACGCAGTGTTAAAATTTACATTTTTTGGCACCTTTGAAGAGAAAATTTTATGTCTGTTGCAATGATGTAACACTCGCTGTGAGTTGAGATTTGGAATTGCAAAGTAAAGTTAGCTGGAGGAGAGGGGGTAAGAAGAAAATTTTCTTCATGTTTATGCTTCAATCATTATTTATACAGGGAAAATATATATTTAGGTTCGTTCTTCTTGAAATGAAAGCTCTGCATAATAAAAACCGTCACTTATTCCTTTCTAATCTAAACTGCCTCGAGCGAACTTATCTAGAAAACTGAATTCTAGAGGGGAAACAAAATGCGACACGATAAATCAAAAGGAGGCGTTACTGGGCTCACTTTCATTGTGAAGGACGTATCGTATCCGGGTCATTAGAATAGCCCTCAGGATATTTGGGATTCGGGTTGACGTGATATAATGTCCGGTGCCCAGATCGATTTACATTCCTGACGATTTTCCCAGATAAATCCAATATCGAATCCCACCGCGTGGCCTGTCAGATTTCCGGATATTTTGAACATGTTCCACGTTTGAACGAAATGAAAAGCATTTTTCCATAAAGTCTTTTCTTGGAAGTGACTAGCACCAGATATATCGAGGCATAAATTCTAATACTCGAGAATGTTCAAGTGTGTTGGATTTTCCGACGAGACGGGTATATTGTTTAAGAGAGGATTTATTGAAGCATAATGGTGGCAGATATCCCTGGATAAGACAGACCGGATTCGGATAATGTATTAGATGGTTTTGTGCGGAAACTTTAACATTGATTTACGTTAAATTTTAAAGCCGCGTTCGGGAAGTTCCGCACTAAAATATGTTGCAGATTTCTGCCTTTAGCTGCGCCGGACGGACGTCACACACTCCCGGATCCAATACCGATTCCCCATGGACCCAAATGTAAAATATGCAGAGATACGGCAACAGTGGCGAGTAATTTATGGCCTCATGTTTTCTTCCGCATCCAGACAACTCGGGCATTTCAACTGTCTTATTCTAAGTTATTTACTGGGCGCATTACGGACTTTTTTCCACGCGCATCCCGCTATTCCTTTATTCCCGTGTGAGTGCACCTTTTTTTTAACTTTATTTCCACGTACGAGGTCCTATAAATCGTGATATAGATGGGATTATGTGGATTCTCGATGGTAACTAGTTGTTTTTGTACTTTCGGAAACTTTTTCTCCTCATAACTTGATAAGCTGTTTATTATTGACCAACTATTATGTTGACAAATGGATTAGTATCCCTTATCTTTTCCTCTAGATACGTCCATTTAACATCAAAATTGCTAGCACAGAACATCAGACTAACCAACGTGGTCCTTTTTTTGTGAAATTAACGTGGCTAACACGAACCTAAAAAACTCTAAAAGTACAATACCATAATAGCAACCACGTGAAAAAGTGGATACTGCCAGGTGGTAATCACGAAAAGTTGGGACCAGATATGTGGTGGTAAACCAACCGGTTTCGCCACGTCTCTTCAGATTATAAAATCACGGTTCTGCGACGTTTTAATCGTGTAGAGAAATGGGGTGGAAATTATAGTTGATTCCACTTAACCAACACTTTTGTATTGTTTTGATTTTCTTGAAGTATATGTAATTAATTTTTTTTTAATTTTGAGTTAGTTTTTTAAGAAAAACTATGACTGTTGTAACTAGGCTTTGTTTTATTTTCAAAGAAAATGGCCAATATCGAACCATACTAACTTAAACAACAGACTCAATGTAAAATGCAACTTTAAGGACACTCAATGGTTATAAATTGGATAATGGCACTTATATTACTTCACTTCAAAGTGTTTATCACGAGCGTGCCACCTATTTCCGGTACTGAGGAATACCGTAATGCTAACCTCAAGTGTGTATTTACAAGCGAAAATATGCCAACGTATGATCCGTTCTTAAATTACTATGTTTTTCTTTATTGAGCTGAAAAGGCTAGAAAAAGACATTTTTGCTTATTTGGAATGACTTCATTATTTTACTGTTAAAGATCGAACTTTAAAAACTACAATTGAAGTTTACACAGACAGCGTTTATTCAAGAATAAAGTTTAAGGTAAAAATTTAAGAAAACAAAAGTGTCAGTAGTGTAAAATGAGACCCTGCTACTCTGTGATATAACCCCTCCCTCCCCTACATTCAACCCTACTGCACCAGGAAGTTGAAAAACTGACGCCCATCGAATTCAAGACCACTCATCTTCTAGGGTCCTACAGAACTTGCAATACAAGCAAGTGTTAGTGTAAACCATTCACTTATTATTGTTACAAGTAGGCGTTGGAAATCTGACTTTGACATTTTTATCGTATCTTTAAAACATGTGCTGAATAAAAGTAATAAAAAATAAAGAGTTCAAAGGTAACGAGATGCCAAAAATAAGTGAATAAAGTATACCTAGAGGCATTGAAATGAAGAACGAACATGCAGTACGTAAACACCGCCGCCGTAAAGTAAATAATCTGGAAAATCATCTAATTCGTCTCTTACACACATCTTTTGTAGTGGTAGTAACTTTAAGGGAATTTTAAAAGTGATTTAAAGTTCCTATCACTATAAGGTGCAAAATGAGTGTGGTGGCCACTATCGACAACCACTTTCACCATTCGGTCAAGGTTTTTCCACTTGAAAATTTTTTTATCGATTAGAACGTGCCGAGTACTAACATAATCACTTCAAATTAATTCCTTCTGTAAATAAATATAGATTATAGGTATGGCGGCGGTAATACTTTATTTCCACTTTTACGTTCATATCTCTCTGATATGGAGTATATTAGTTTCTATAACGTTCCATTCACCTTTTAATGCTCTCTCAAATTTGTTATATTTGCAGAGGCAACTAGTGACGACCACCATATAATTATAGCACAAAGTATTTTCTACCTTACATTCCGGAGTAAATACGTGACAACCACTGAGTGGACGTAGATATATCGGTGTTAATAAATATAATAATGTTTAGAAACTCATTTGTCCATAAGCTTATTTATCTTCATTTTGGTATCTCATAACATAAACTTCATCATCTAATGCTAAATACCTCACAGAAAATATCACACCTTTGATCCCCAGTACTACTTTCAAATTCTTCACTACATTATTTCGAAAAATTACAATATTCTTGATATCACAGAGAACTTGATGAACCACAAATTGTTAGCAAACCCTGAATAGTTTATCACAGGGGTTACTTTCTCATATTCACAGTTACTTAATTAACTAATTAATAGTGCCCATATCGTACTCTAACAATAACGTTTAAATTTCCCAAATATTTAATACATGATCGTTTGCTGCCATCGAGAAGCTTTAGGGGGTGATTATTAGAAAACGTCTAGTTATCTGTGAAATGTCAAAAGAAAAGGATGAAAGAACCAAAGTCTATTCACTTTGATTATGTCATCTATTTCTGTCAAAAATTCGTAGCCTTCTAGTTGACGTTTTCTAATGAAAACCCCCTAGCTGTACTTATTTTAGACATTTTCACTCCTATCACGAATGTGTTATTCTCTATTTTTACCTCATCTCTTACAAATATTTTTAAAAAAATATTAATTTGTTGTGTCTGTCTTGCCTTAATTATATTTTCAGAATTTTAGAACTTCTTATTACCCTCTCTCGACAATTTCTGTTTTTAGCATATTTTCTTATATTTTCACAATTACCAAAAATACTCAAATCTTCTTAACTCTCCATTTCTCTAAAAGTATTTATAGGCCTTTGGTCATGGTCGAAAAAACTAGAAAATATATGTCAACGTAAATGGCTTTCAAAACCGAAGCTATCCAATGAAACGAAAAGGTAGGACCAACGCCTCTAAGTCATCATCAAATAGTCAGTTTTATCCTCGATATCTTAATTTCTGAAGAATAAGAAAATTTAAGAAGAAACTACTCCTCCTTAAGCTGTCAGTCACTTCAAGTTTCTAATAACTAAAGACGTCAATAAAGTAAATATTCTTTGTTGACGTGATACTGAATTTGGTTGTTGGCTATTACCTCATTGCTGAAATACAGAGTTTTTTCGATTTTTTACTCTTTGTTTTTTTTTTACAGTAGTCGCGTGGCTCCATTTGACGCCACTAATATTTTAAACACGTGTATCTATTGGGCAAATTATTTTTTTACAATCTAAACCTTAATTATTCTTTTATTGTAGTTTTTAAATTTAAACTTTATTTGCGGATTTGTAGTTTATTTTTATTAGGTGTTTATAGCCAACAAAGTGGACTGATGTACCGTCTGGCTCCATAGAGCGCCACGCGAGATGTCACGTTCTTAAACATTGGCACGTGCGGTCCGAATTGTCACGTTGCTGAAATCAGCAGGTAGCAGTTAATATCTACAAGATTCAAATTTGTATTTTCAGTTTATACGAAAAAGTTAACGTGTAAAGAACTTCGAGTTTCGGGTGTAACTTTATCAAAATGGTTAGCATTAAAAAGTGGTTCAGAAAGTGATATTGGTCCTTCCAGTGATGAAGATGACTTTTTACAAGACCAAGTAGAATTTAGTGAGCATAATTCAGCTTCTGAGCAGGGTGCAGAATCCGAGAATGAAATTGAGTTACCATCAGTAGTTTCTGATTATTATCTTGGCAAAGATAAACTTACAAAATGGAGTAAATTACCGCCACCAAAAACCAAAGCTCTTAGATATAAAGAATAATAACTCATTTACCCCGATATAGAGAAAGTGCTAAAAGAGTATCAACGTCTTTAGAAGCATTTTTGTTGTTTTTGCAATTACGTTTTTGAACTTATGCTGGAAGAAACAAATCAGTTCATCTTAGAAGAAGTACGAAATAATTTTGCCAGTGATGCGCGTTTAGTGACCGAAAATGAAATGAGAGCATTTTTGGCAATTTTGATAGCTGGTAGTGTTATGAGATCATCTCACTTGAATTTTGAAGATATGTTTTCAAAAGAAAATATGGTAAATAAATTCTTCTGGTTCACTATGAGTAAGCAAAAATGTCTCTTCATTCTTTGATGCCTAAGATTTGATGATAAATCTACAAGGAAGGAAAGGATTCAGAGTGATAAACTAGCACCGATTCGTATACTTTTTGCCTATTTAGTGGATAAATGTGGTCATAATTTTACTCCCAATGAATATCTTACCATATATGAACAATTAGTGCCACTCCGTAGACATTGTAATTTTCGGCAATATATCCCTTCCAAACCGTACTATGGAATCAAAATTTTTGCACTGATCGATTGCCAGAAATTTTTACAATGTGAAAATAGAATTGTACATGGGAAAGCAACCTAGGGGCATATTCAAAGTGGACAATGCAGCATCAGAAGTGGTTCTCAGAATGGTTACTCCAATACGCAAATCAGGAAGAAATGTTACCGTGGACCATTGGTTTGCGAGTATTCCGTTACCTGAGAATTTATTTAAAGTCACAAATTATCATTAGTTGGTACCATCAGAAAAAATAAGAAAGAAATTCCGCTTGAATTTCGATTAATACACCCACATAAGTTTGTTGGCGCCATATGGCCGCACGTGACTAGTTATGCTTGTTTTTGGGCACGCGACTACTTAAAGGTGAGAAAAGACAGCAACAGTAGGCTTGGAAAAAAAAATCAAACAAAAATGTCACTTTTTTTGGTGTCTTCTACACGTATCTGTTTTATGTACTTTGAGTTGTAAATCACCCTGTATATCCTAAGAACTTTGTGGTAAATAGAACGTTGATTTCTATTTCAGGTAGTATAGGGTGTTGGCTCTAATCTATTTCGTTTAATTTCTTTTGTTAATTCCAACATTTTCAAAACGAAGTTGCCTTTTATGGTTTTCGAGAAAACTAACAAAAAAGTGCAAAGTTTATATTTCATATTTGGGCCACCCGTGGTCAATTAGTATTATAGATGGATACTTGGAGTAGGCTTAAAATGTTGCTCCATTCTAATACTTTCCTAGTTATATCTTCATGAAAGCGAGATATAAGGTGTCAAAGACCACTATAATCTCCAAATTTAGGTTTTCCGGGCGATTGAAGAAAGGGGCGAAAAAAAAAGTTATTGAACTAAATGTAGAAAAGGAAGAACCGCATTCAAAGGAGCCTGCAGTAGAAGAAAAACGCCAACTACCTTGTAACGAAGTTACTAATTATTCAGTTAAAAACCTTTCACCGTGGGTGAAACCATCAGTTTACGCGGTCATAATCAATGTGTTTTACAGCTACAATCAACAGGATAAAAGTACACAAAAGAGGGGACAGAATTCGATAAAAATTAACTCAAATGATGTAAATTTGAATTTTTTTTCAGTTAGAAGTAGAGTCGAAATCGGTTAAAATAGACTCAAAACTTCCAAAAATAAAAATTTGTGTTTTTGGAGAAAACCAATTTTAGGACAAAACTAGGCCAAACTGACTCAAATCGTCTGATTTCTTGTTTTCGGTAACTTGTGTATATCAAAATAAGTTAAATTTGACTCACAAAGTAACAATGTTATTTTTCGAGAGACTCAGGTTGAGATTAAGGCCAATAACGTATATTCAAGCATGTAAAAATACAAATTTGGTGTTTTTGGAAAAAACATCGGAGTTAGTATTAGGGCCAAAAGCGCTTAAAAGTAACTCAAAACACCTAAAAATACAAATTTGGAGTTTTTAAATAAACTCAGAATAGGATTAGGACCAGAACAGGTTAAAAATTACAATTTCTAACTGCAAATGCAAATTTGCACTGAGAAATAGAGCAAAATCGAGTAAAAATTTGCTCATTGTGCCTAAAAACGTAAATTTTGAGTTTTTCCAGAAATTAGGATTGTCGGTTAAAATTTATCCTCAAAGTCTTCAAATGAAAAGTTGGAGTTTTTTACCAAGCGGGCTTAAGCTTAAGGACACAAAAATTGTAAAGTTGTATTTTTTTAGGAAATTTAGCTAGAATTAGGGTCAAAATTTTTTAAATACGTTTCAAGACATCTAAAAATGGGAGTTTTGGGAAACTTGGCTTAGGATTATGACCAAAATTGGTAAAAAATTATTCAAAGTTCCTGAAAATGCGAAAAGAGAGTTTTTGGAGAAATTCTGCTTAAAATTAGGGCAAAAATTATAAAAAATGACAAACATTCTCTAAAAAATGTCAATTTGTAGCTTCTGGAGAAAGTCAGACTCAAAGTGTCTAACAATGCAAATTTAAAAAATTTCAGAGTAAGATTCTAAAAGGCGTCAATAAATAAACATTTTGAATAACTTGGGAAAGTATCATGGCTAAAATCGGTCAAAAATTAGTCAAAGCTTCTGTAAATCCAAAAACATAGTTTTTGGAGAAATTTATCCTATAATTAGGGAGAAAATCGGTAAAAATTGACTCACAAAAATGAGTACCTGGGGAAATTTAGACCCAGAGAATTTAAAAATGCAGTTTTCATGAAATTCAGTTCTTGCGGCATTTTAAAGGTAATGCCCTGAATTCTAGAAGTAATTGACACGTTGAGGAAAGGCGCGAAATTTATATACGAGGCGACCCATCCCTATTTAGACGCGACAAATCACCGATTTTTTTCTTATTTTAAGATTCGCTTTTGAGTTCTAATAATATTTCACGCCTTATACTTCATTCGGTATTTTGAACTGTTTTTAAAACTATACATTTGAATTAACGTACTTTTATCGTGGTTTTATGTTACGTGGCCCGTAACATCTAAACAGTTCTAGTTACAGTTTTTACATTACTATAAAAAAATTTCAAAATAAATTCAACTACCTATCTATTTCGACACCTTTTTGGTCTTTGGTAGACGTCAAATTAAAGCTTTGAGCTTATCTTAAAAAGTTAAGACAGAGATGTAAAAACAGTTAAACTCTAATTCAAACCTACATATCCTTTCCGATGTTTCAAAAGTGAATGCAAAAATAAGAATAAAACATTTAATTTCATGTCAAGAAGTACACTTTTGTATCATCCTGTTTACATAAAAAAACTCCTATTGAAAGTAGTTTAAAAAACGCAGATTTGAAAAAGTTTAAAAATGGCTCAAAGAGTTTAAAAACGCAAATTTGGAGTTTTGTAGAAATTCAGGTTAGAATTAAATTATTAATATAATTGTATTTTCTTTACGTAGATTAAAAATGCAAAATTCGAATTAGAATTGGAGTCAAAATCTGTTAAAATTAACTCACAATGTTTTCAAATGCAAATTTGAGTGTGTTTTGGAGCGCAGTGAGTATTTGGAAAAACTAATAGTAAGATTAGGGCCAAAATCTGTTGAAGTTCACTCAAAGTCTCTATAAAAGCCACGTTGAAGCTTTTGAATTAATACAAATTGAAATTAACGACGAAATTGGTTAGAATTGATTTTAAAATTCAAATATGGCTCAAAGAGTTTAAAAATAATTAAAAGAGTTCAAGAATTTTTTAGAGCAGGATTAGGTTAATACTGACTCAAAACATTCACCATTGAAAATGTTTGCGTTTTTGGAAAAACTCAATTTTAAGAGAGACTGACTCAAATCGTCTGTCTGCTGTTGGTTATTTTCTAAGAACTACCCACGGTGTCCGGGATAAAGATGTCCAGCATAGGAATCATGTAAACGGTAAGGAATATAATTTGCGTTAAATAGGAGAAAAATTTGGTGTTTAGTAAGATGATGTTTTGAAACATGCAATATTTTGAGTCGTTCCGAAGTTATGCGAAAAAAGCGAATATTATCGATTTTGCTTTTCACAAATAGTCGCTTAATGGTTACCGTTGCATAAAAAGTAAGAGCTCTTTATACAAGCACTGTTTAACTTCCTTTCACATGGCATGCAAAAATTGAAATATGACGTTTCGTTTTTGAGTAACCATCATCAACTTTTGTTTTTCAACTACAGTAATAATTTTTTATGCCTAATATTGGAAGAGCTATTATTCTACATTCTACCATGTATCAAACTTATGGAAAATCAACCAAACGATGTAAGTTTTATTTTGACTGTTGCGAAGTGAAAAAGAAATGAAAAATAAGAAAATAAACGCTGCTGTCACAATTGTTTAATCAATTGTAGTGCCAAATTGTTTTATAATCCTCAACTTGGCCTTCAATGACAACCTACTAAAAAACAGATTTCTAAAACTTCTCAGTTTATTGCCAAATCTAAATATTATATACAGGGAATCCCATAATTATATGGACCCAGAGCTACGACATACATACTACTAAACGATAGAGAACACTTTTCTCTCAGCAAAAAATACAGTTTGCGTCGTTTCATCTTTAATCTTACCTGTCAAATTACACTTTCAAGCGGCAAAGTCACTTAAACATCGAGACGCAGTAGGCTTTTGCCGCCATGCGTTTGCGCATCTGCAGCTAAAAATTGACAGAGACTAAACTTTAATGTGTACAGATAATAATTGTTATAATTTTGAAGCGGAACTATCCGAAACTTTTTTTATAAGTCAAAGTGTATAAGTGCACAATGATTACAACTCATATCTTTGTTAAAAAGGCGTGTAGTAAAATAAAATTCAGTATAAAGGGGGTGATTGTAATATTGTGTATCAGTTCTAAGCTATTTGATGATATTTTGAGAACTCATTAGCTTATATCAACATAATAAGGACTCATATGATGGTAAGGAAAAATTTCAGTTAAATGTTCATTAGAAGGCAAAAAATTGATCCGGTTAAGTTCTCAACCTTAAATCTTTCAAATAAGTGAAGTTAAAATAAAGTAGTTTGCTGAAGCTTGTAGTCTGTTTATTTGTCTTTACTAACAAAAAAATTCAAAAAGTTTAAAGCCACTTGGGGAAGATGAATTTTGGCCGCCTAAGCGTAAGCCTAAGCCTAATCTAGTCGATTCTCCTACTGTGCGTCGTACCAAGCCTTCAGCTAGCAACAGTACACGCAAAGGCCCTTCCAAAACCTCCCACTCCGCTTCCTTCGAAACAACCGATTGATTTAAAAGCGGCACGCTCGGCCCTTCAACAAAGGCATTCCACGGTGAGCACGCCTACCCAAGAGACGTTCAGTAAGTCCCAGCAGTAAGGAAGAACACTGTGGGTAAAGGCGGTATCCGTCCTTATCCCTCTGTTAAGCCCAGACGGATGTTGGATTAACCGTTGGAAAGAGGACCGTGGAAGTCATAGGAGGATTTTGTGGCTTGCCCGAGCCGGTTATATGTTGACCCTGCCGCGTGTCTGTCCCTCGGTTGAGCCCAGGCGGATGTTGGATCAACCGTTGGATGGTAAGACCGTGCAAGCCATTGGAGGATATTGTGGCTTGTCCGGGCCGTTTGTATTTTCTTACTGTTAAGGCCCTTATTATCCGTTGGAGCTCCCAGGGACATCGTCTCAATCTCTGAATAAGGTTTAGGTACAAATTTCATACTTCTCTTTTGCTACCGTGTATTATCCGTGAATTCCCTGCATTACCGTGATTTTTATTTGTATCATATTTTTGTACTACCAGATTAGGATGTAAATGTGCCTATTCATGTCCGTATAAAATATATTGTAATTTAACCTTGTTCTGAGTTTTATTTAGAGCAGCTCACAGAACAGCGAACTCTCCTACTCCACTGTTAAAGGCTACCCAAGCGCAAGAGGTCCTCTTGCCTCGTTAAAACCAAGGGGTGGCGCCCGAGAAGTAAATCAGCAGACAAAAAGCGTCACAATTAATGCATTATTCTTACTTTACACTTGACGCTTTTGTGACGACAAAAAATGACAAATGAAAATAAGTTGTTAGCCATTCGTTGAGCCATCGTCTATGATATGGTTAGCCCTTCTCCTTGAAAGTAGAGAATATACTCTGAAAACCGAACATGGTGCCCTTTCCACCTTCAAATAACCAGTACGCATGTCCTTCTCCGCATATCAGTTGCCCTCACTGCTCTATCCTAAACCCCATAACAATATGTTTATATTAATGTTAACTTGCAAGCTGGTGTTCTCTCTCTAAGTAATGTTTTGAAAACTTATTACAAGTTACAAGATAATTAATTGAGTTGACATCATGTGTTGAAGGCTGGCAACCCATAAATTTCTCTATGAGTCAATCAATGGAGCTGACGCCTAATCACATCACACTAATCGAAGAAGATACACTACAACGCAAAATTAAAGAATATTATTAGTTTCACCACGATTTCAAATTGAGATTATTCTCAAACTCTAAAGCCAATTTTGAAAAACTTTTCTTTACCTTGTAGGTACGTTGCCAGTCTCGAGACTAATACATGGAAAAACGTTTTGTTGCACGGCAGCTCTATTATACAGGATGAAGCAGGCATTTATTATACCTGTATGCATTTCCTTCAACCCGCATTAATTTATTGACAGCCGGTAATGGACTATTTTTTGCCTAGTCATCAACCCGTTTTTGCTTTACAAGCACCGGTTTGGAGTTTGACTTTTTCTCCACTAGTTTTGGAGATATAATATTTTTTCTGCATTGATATCATTCGGTTAGAAACTTTTATTATTTTTTATTAAAATTGTATAAAAATGTCATTAATTACAACAATTAATGTAACAAAATTAACAAATGAATATACTTAGTAACGCGTATGAGCACCACGAACTTCAAGTGGGGCTTGAACACTTCTTGGCCTATTAGTTATTAAATTGTCTAAGTCATGTTGAGGCAAGTTCTGCCATAAAACGGGTAACACTTGCCTAAACTGTTGGCGATTCTCATCGGGCTGCGGACGGTGGTTTAATGCACGTTGGAGCATATCCCACGTATGCTCTATGAGGTTCAAATCTGGCCACAAAAATAGGCAACCTGAGATAATTCGTTCTCAAGCACTCGAATCACATTTTGGGTCCTGTGAGGTGGCGCATTATCGTTCAAAAAAAAAAGTTTTCTCTTATATGTCGGGAAATAGGAATTACAATACCTCGAATATCTGTTTCGTAAATTGCACTATTCCTTTTTGTGTCAAAAACATACAATGGTGTACGTCGCCCTACAGTTATACCTGCCCAAACCATTAGTGTTTGAATTTCTTGAATCGTTGTGCAGACCAAAGCGGGGTTCATCGTTGAATAGAACGGTGTTCCATTCAATTTGCCAGTGTTTATGTTCCTGTGCCTGTGTCACCTTGGCTCTTTTATGTTGTCTTCGCAATGGTACGCCTCTCGTTGGTCTGCGACACACCAAAGTCGCCTCTCTAAGCCTTCTTCTACCACCACTATCTTTTGACACCAGGACTCCACATGCAGCAGTGAGTCTTTGTCCAATTAGAGTTGAAGTAGCTTTCGCTTTCGGTTCTCTTATGGCGTCTAACTAGGCCGAAAATAGTCCATTGACAGCTGTCACTAAATTAGTACGGGTTGAAGGAAATGCATACACGAAACATAATTGCCTGCTCCACCCTGTATAATAGAGTCGCCATGCAACATAATACATGGAAATGTTTTTCCATGTATTATGCTCAAGACTGTGAATGTAGCCACAGAGTGAAAAAAAGTTTCTCAAAATCAGCTTTATAGTTTGGGAATAATATCCATTTGAATTTGAAGCGGAAATATTAATATCCTTTAATTTTGCGTTGCAGTGTATATTTCTAGATGCCATTATCCGATGGTATCAACTCAATTAACTGGCTCAATTAGGAACATAGATACGACTTATCATCTTTTCCTCATCTGAGTTAAGACGAAGAAAATTATTTTGAAATGGAACTTAGAATTATAGAACAACAAAATGTTGAAGAAAATTGAAACCTGTTTTATTTGTTTTGATGACGTGAATAAGTGTGAGAGTCTCATGCTCTTTCTTTGGGTATTCGAAGGAGGAGGGTTTACCCATCTTGGATTTTCGGAGGAGGAGGTGAAGGTTACCCCTATATTTCCTACTCCCGCAACCACAGATTTGGCGTTGGTGTTGCCACATGAAAATATTGCATGATGAAGTAATATAGAAGCCTATTATTCCCATGTTTTATCATCTCTTTTTTTAAAAATTTTCTCTTGAACTATCTCCTTCACTTACAAAAGGAGCCCAATTCAGCAACGCTATTGGCCGTGAAACTTTCGGTTTATTTATGTATATAATAATCACTAATTTTTTCTTTTTTATGGATGAATATCCCAAGTACAACATCAGGCCCAGGCTACAAATTTTATGCCACTATTTTCTCATAAAATACCTAATATTTTTTAAAAACATGACGTGCGATGCTTTTAGCAATTAATGCATTAAGAAATTAGAACTCGTCAGAAAGTGAGAATTTTCTTTGATAAAAAAAGGGAACCTCACCCCTCGCAATACTTTGTTTGAAAGTTCGTTTTACTTATTTATTACTAAAAAGTAACCGTAGCATGGCGGCATAAAACTGTTCATTGTACCTGTCATATTAGGAACGAGGGGGCTTTTAATAAATCAAATCCTTGAACGGTATTTTCGTTTTAATTCAAACATGTTTTTGCGCTTAATTTGACCCTCTGTTCCAACCAAGAGGGCCAAAAATGGATTGTTTTTAATTAACTTGATTTATTATGTTGTTTCGTGAATTCAACTTCAAATTACGTTGACGGTGAACTATGAACGAATAAATTATTTAAAATTTTAATTGGCCTGAATGGTAAAACGTTGCAATGGCTGCGATTGCATTTAATTAAGCCGCTACGTTTCTTCGAACGGATTCCCTTTTTGCCTCTATAATTAATTTAGAAATGCTATCGGTAACACCAATAAAATATTTTTAGTTTGTATACACAAATTGTACGCAAATAAATCGTGCAAAATTAATAATCACGGCTTATTGCCCGCGACTAGAGCGCTACTAGTCATAACGCGTTTCGCGGCCAATACTTCTCATCAGTTGAGTTCACTCTTGCTGATTAAATTCAACCGACCCGACTGGTTAAAACTTATTTAATTATAAAAATAAATAACTTTTACTAAAAGATAGTTATTGAAGGCTCCGATCGAATTTTAGCTTTCTTGATTTTGAAGATTTTCTGGTTTTTGTTGGAAAAGGTAAGTTATACAGAAAACATATTTCTATCCCTATATTCTGGCTAACTTAAAAAATACAAGACAGCCAACCAGGCTGGTTGACCTGCCGTAGGTGTCAATCAATGTGAATTCATGTGCCGTGTTGCCAATTTTCTTTCCTACGAGCTTTTTTTCCTACGGAACCAAGTTTTGAGATAGGTCTTCCAGGTAGTCGAACTCCTATTTAAGTTGTTGTTTTTAATAGGGGTCCTGCCTAATTACGGTCTCTTTTAAGATCATGATTTTCATCCATGTCACTGGAACATAGATATTTCTTACTTCCACTGTGTTGACTTCTTTCTCTTCAGATTTTCTAGGATCCTCCAAGTCCTCCATATCCTTAGTATGTGATGAAGGTACTTCTATCTAGTTCCGCAGGCTTTCTTCAGCACCCATTCTGTTTATAAGTCGTCAATGTGCAATACTTTTTGAACACAACTTTATAGCTTTGAACTTGAATGGTTCAGAATTTGCAATTTCCGCTTGATCCACGTCTTTAATGTTTTTATTGGTTCTGATTGGTTTTGGCAGCCTCTCTGCTTTGGCAGGTTAAATCCTAATACCTATTTTCACGCGGTCTTTCCTGTAACCATGTTGATATTATTACTGTACCACCTGTAGTACTCGGAAAAGCATGATGTCCCATTGGTTCTCAGACTTCTCCCTCAGCAGAAATCTTATTATTTACTTTAGCTTCTGGATCTGTCGTCTTACTGGATTATCTCCTTGGTGCCAGTCGATGGTGTGTTTCACTTTGATTCCATTTACCTCAAAGAATTGTGGGTGTTGACTACAGGCAAAAATCAATCCATTGATATTATCTCCACCTGATGAGTGGCCATTGGCACCACTCATCTAGGGTTGATCTTGTTTTTCTAGAGATTCAATGGGTCTCTGGCATTGACATAATTTCAAACCGCTGATTTGTTTTCGGGCGTGCATGAGGGCTTTTACTCTCTGTGACGTACCTTCTCCTCCATATGCACTAAATAACCTACTTAATCATTTATTTTAAAATTCTATACCTTAAAATTCTACTGCCTCATGCCCTGGTCGCCATCAGTCAATATCCTCATGGTCGTCATCTCTAAGACGTTCATCATATGTGAGAAACCTGGTAATCAGTTTTCTCTAGGCTAGTGTACTTTCCTTCAAATTTTCGTTTTTCAGTAACTGGAGCATCCTAATCGTGGGTCGTTTTTAGTTATGCTTAGACTACTAAGCCAAGCAAACTGCATGCGTTTGGTGGTACTCATTACTATACTTTGGGTTCAGTTTGGTAGCTCACTCTGTAGGATCCTCTAGGAAATCTCTACTTAGGAGGTTCGTTAATTGGTTATTCTGCCCTTCACATGTTCGATGAGGAATGAGACTTCGTACAACTGTAGAGCCCAGGAGAGTAAAATTTTTGAATTTGTGCAGCCACGTAATGACCGGTATCTGCCTTGATGATAAAGTCTGTCAAATATTGTCGTTATTTGCGTATTCCCCACACGATGGCCACACACTTGCTCAATTTTATGGTAATCAATCTCAAATGTTTGAAATTTTGCGCTTGCAAAGACACGATAGTTTTCTGTTCTTCTTTTCCTCAATCTGCTGGCATAAAATTTCAGCTATTCGTCTGACCGTCTTCAGAATGTTTTTCAATTTTAGATCCCCGAGGCTTAATATCTTGGCTTCCACAAAACCTTCTTGGTTACCTCAAACGCCTCTTCAGGTTCACTATTCTAGCAAAACGTTTGGTTTTTAAGCAGCTCATTTGAAGGCGCCTCCTACATCCTGATGTTTGGTATGTGATCTCTAATCCAATTTACTGTACGAAAAAATTATAAGAGTTGCCTTTTCGTTGTAGATCGAGACAAAAATTTCTGTTTGATGTTGATTGATGTATCGGTTAGGGTTTCACATTTTCATTTTTATATACAATTCAGTGGTCAGACACACGCATTTTTCAGCCAATGCCTTTAGAGCTTTAGGTTCTCCAGTACCATCTCCAATCAAATCAAATGCTACTCCAGTCTTTCTAAGGAAATTATAATATCACCTAGGTGAATCTGTGTAAATTTCAGTATAACTATTACTAATACCTGTTACATCATAAGCCTCTGCAACGTGGACAGAGCATTCTTTAATCCGAACGGCATCACTGTAAACTGTTAAGTAACATATCCTTCCGTTCCTTAGATAGAGGCATTGCTGGTTCACTATTCGGTCCTCCTTTAATCTGACTACATTTTTGGAAGTTTTGGCTTCATATTTTTCTTCATGATTCTGCTTCTTGGGCATCATCTCCAATGCAAAATTGCAGTCATCTTGCCTAAAATTTTGACAAAACTCTGCCAAGTTCACCCCACAAGAAAGGTTTCATTCCGCCTTTGATCACCACACTCGCTACCAAATTGCAGTTGAAAGCAGAGTCAACCAGGCATTGGTTTTGTCCTAAATGGTTATTGGCTTATTGGTATTAACTCTAATGAGACCGAAATGTTCTTCCGGAAATCTCCACTTCTTGTTCGGTCTGTTCTTTGTCGCTGGAATTCATGTTGCGTTTATAGTGCTCCACAAACGAAGCATCTGATCTGTCTGAATTGTTCCGGTGGTCTCCTGATTATGGCTTCCTCTACAGGAATTTGGTTTGTTTGGTCCTTGTTCGATCTTCTTCAGAGGGATTAAGCGTAGTCATCTTTTAACTTTTCTTCAATTAACACAAATATTGATATGAATTTCTCCAATGTTGTTAGCCTAGAACTTAATGCAGGTATTAAACCCTACCTTCTTATGTTGAAGATGTAAGTTCCTGGTTAATGCCCCTTTTATACAATGAGTCTTCTTCCTCTTCATAGAGCAGCCTTCTAATTTCGGTCCTCACTTGTTGAATCGAATCTTGATTAAAGAAACTGATCGATGTCTTTGATGTTGATCTTTTTTTTCGATCGAAATCAACCTTGGCTTTAGCTCTGTGTGTTGAAACAATTGTTGTAGATTTTTTCAGCCATATTCAGTCGTTCGTTGCTGTTTGCTTCTCTTGTCTCTCAATAATGATATCTGTATGCATCCAGAAACTTTCCGGGGTTTTTCAGGCAATGCACCGGAGTAGGTCTCAGCAAACTCAGTCGATCTTGGAGCATCCTTCTTTTGTTTTCCTAACATATCCATCGTTTTAAGCATCTCATTTTGGTCTCATAGGAGTAGGGCCATGCTTTCCCGCTGCACTCATTTTTTTTGTACCTGCTCTTCTATTCGTGTTCACTCTTTGACTTCGCTCGTTGTGCACTTATCGTTTTTAGCTGCCAGGGATGCCATGTTTTCCGATCTGTGGATGACTATTGATTTCTTACAAGTAGGGAGTTTATGGGAGACCCTCCTCCTCATTTGCACCCTAAGAGAGAGCATCCTCCTCATTTGGACCCTATGGGAGACCCTCCTCCTCATTTGCACCTTATGAGGGAGCATCCTCCTCATTGGCACCCTGTGAGAGAGCATCCTCCTTATTTGCAGCCTATTAGAGAGCATCCTCCCCATTTGCAGCCTATGAGAGAGCCTCCTCCTCAGAAATACTCAAGCGCAAACCCAAGGAAAAATGATACAGTAATCTGAATCATTTTTCCTTAGACCGGGCAATGTCGTTCATACTGGTCGAGTGCACTCTCATTAATTTGTAACACAGATGGCGCCAAGGGGAGACTTTTCTCGGTGCTGCAATTTTGCAAATTGTAATTGTGTCAAAGCCTTACTGACTGTATACGGCGAAAGTAGTCTGGGGATGGACAAAGTTAGAGCTTGCGAAGTGATGGTTCATCAGTGGTTTAAAAGGTCGAAAAGAGTGTTTTCATAGCACCCACGGCTAAAAATTGATTTTTGTATTTTACAGTAATCTGCATCGTTTTTCCTTAGACCGGGCAATGACGTTGATACTGGACGAGTGCAATCTCGTCAGTTCAACAAACGGACACAGATGACGCGACCGGAAGACTTTTCTCGGTGCTGCTATAAAACGTGTCTTGAGTACCGAAAATTTCGCAAATTCTGATTGTGTCAAAGCGTCACTGACGAGCCATATACGGCGAAACTAGTCTGGGGATGGGCACAATTAGAGCTTGCGAAATGATGTCATCAATCGTTTAGATCGAAAACAGCGTTTTCATAGTACCGACGGCAAAAAATTGATTTCTATATTTTACAGTAATCTGCATCATTTTTCCTTAGACCGGGAAATGACGATGATACTGGACGAGGGCAATCTCGTTAGTTCAACAAAAGGATACAGATGACGCGACTCGGAAACTTGTCTCGGTGCTGTTATGAAACGTGTCTTGAGTACCTACCGAAAATTTCGCAAATTCTGATTGTGTCAAAGCCTTACTGACGAGCCGTATACGGCGAAACTAGTCTGGGTATGGGCACAATCAAAGCTTGTGAAGTTATGGTTCATCAGTCGTTTAAAAGGTCGAAAACAGAGTTTTCGTAGTACCGACGACTAAAAATTGATTTCTGTATTTTACAGTAATCTGCATAATTTTTCCTTAGACCGGGCAATGACGTTGATACTGGACGAGTGCAATCTCGTTAGTTCAACAAACGGACACAGATGGCGCCACCGGGAGACTTTTCTCTATGCTGCTATGAAACGTGCCTTGAATACCGAAAATTTTGCAAGTTCTGAGTGTGTCAAAGCCTCACTGACGAGCCATACACGGCGAAATTAGTCTGGGGATGGCTACAATTAGAGCTTGCGAAGTGATGGTTCATCAGTCGTTTAAAAGGTCGAAAACAGCGTTTTCATATTACCGACGTCTAAAAATTGATTTCTGTATGTTGCAGTAAACTGCATCAGCGTTAATCATCGTTAAAATATTATGGTACAATTGTCACTCATATCCGGTTTGAGATTATACAGGGTGGCCCATCGAAAAGATTCCACCCCATTTTTCTTTCAACTGACTATATACATCAAAGATCGCTCGAACTTTACTTTTTAGGGAAAAGAAATAAATTTTTGAGGCGTCTCAACCCCCCAACCTGACAGGAAAATGAAAACCAAACCAAAATACTTAAATTAAAGCCTGTTAAATTTACGAATTTGCAAAGTTTAACCGGCTCCCATTTTGGATTGGTTTGGTCAAATGAAATAACCTTGATGAGACCTTCAAAACAAGGTATCACTCGACTGAGTCACTCTTTTTTCTATTAAAAAATTCAAGGTCAATGTTATTCTCCTTTTTAAGGTTCAGGTTAGAGGGTTCAAACTGCTCAAAAATTAATTATCTCTAAAAACTAAAGTTAACGTGTCTTAGCCAATTTTGATGTTTAGTCTCAAATGGAAGAAAAACGGGGTGGGTCATTTTCGATGAGCCACCTTGTGTAGTAAAATCTTTATACAAAGCTGGAATGAGTAATGTCATGTGCAAGGTGGGGAATGAAAATCATATACTTCGTGCATACACTGTTTTATTGTCTATTTAGCAGGCTGGTTTCAGTCCTCTGAGGCCGTCATCAGGTTAGTTCAGGCTAGCGCCATGGATCTCTAGCCACATTAAACTACGCTGAAGTCAAATGAACTCAAGGGATTTTGCCAAAAGGCTTTTAATATTGCTTGCTTTTATTTTAATTTTTCTACGTACGTTAAATATTTTACAAAAAACATGTGTGGGATTGTGCTTTGGTAATTTTAGGCGCTGACTGTGGTTTGAGAGTCAAAATCTATCAGCCAAAAAGAAAATAAAACAGTTTTTGCATGTAACATTCGACCTCATTTTCCACCTACTTCTTCATTGTAGGGACTAAAGAAACTTCAATAATGATTGTTAGTGGTATAACATACACTCACAGGCACAAGATTCCCCCACCCTAAATTTTTGTCTAAGTTTGATATTTTATTTTTTTTTTATTTTTAGTCCGACTTTAGTGCGGTTTTTGCTCCAGTATTTAGGCAAATGTACCGACATTATTTAGAGACCCTCTAGTACATAATGTTTTTCGCCTGGTTGATTATATACTGAGCCCAATCAAAAAGTAGATTTTTGTGAAAAGTTTAAAGCATCCTGTGAAAAATTGAGTTACATTAGAGATATTCTCCAAAATGCTGTGGTTACATTTGCACCGTACCATTGGAGATCAATTTATCCTGATGCATAATAACGCCAGACCACATGTTGCGCCGATTGCGAATGACGATCTGGATGAGGTTGGAATGCAAAGATTGGAATGGTCCGCATGTAGTCCGGATCCAAATCCAATTGAACATTTGTGGGATGAGCTAAAAAGGGCTGTTCGCCGATGTAATGTCCAAACACAGACATTACCACAACTGCGTATCGCCTTAATGGAGGAATTCAAGCTATTCCTCAAGAAAGAATAACTAGGCTTGTACAATCCATGCCACGAAGGTTACAAGCTGTTTAACGCAAGAGGTATACACGTTAATAAGTTGTTTTTGTTTGATTAGTAAAGAGTTTCCCTTCTGTTAAATTGTCTATTAAAACATTAATAAGTTGTTGAAAAAACGGATTAAAACAACGTTTTATTTAAAAAGAGGTAATTCAAACAGAGATTTTAGGTGATCCAAAAACAAAATTGCAACAAGTACTTCAGAGACCTCATCAAATTCCGTTGAACTCAAAATGATCACCTCAATTTTTCCAGAGGGTGCTTTAAACTTTTGACAAAAATCTATTTTTTGATTGGGCCCTGTATATAATCTACCAGGCAAAAAACATTACGTACTAAAGTGCCTCCGAATAATGTCAGTACATTTGCCTACATACTGGAGCAAAGCGCACTAACATCTAACTAATAATAAAAAAATTATGAAATATCAAACTTGGACAAAAATTTAAGGTGGCGGACTTTTGTGCCGGAGAGTGTATTTACTTTCAACGGTGATTTTTCGTTTAGTGACCAGCAAATAAAAAGCTGCTTTTAACATACCAAATGCACCACATACCAAACTAAACTTAAGCTCTCTGTTTATTACAAGTAGGTGTAATGTACATAGTTTCTGCTTACGTTTTTCATTTACTTTTTCCTGTTAAAAAAAAAGTAAATTGTGGTTATTTACTCACTCGATATATTGCTGTAGGTCAAATACATCTTTTTGATTGAAGAAATAATTTTTGTTAGTAGCAGGTCCACGAAATGAACCGTTAAGTGACAGTGGTCTCGTAATTACTAGCAGCTTTAATATCATTTGTCTTCAGACAACGGTATTCTTCTATTTCTTTTATGAGCACAATATCTGAACGGTCCTCAAGTTGACAACAATCCCGAGCTATATGTTGAAATTTTTTCTTCGTGGCAAATGCCTTTCATTCTCTAGTAAAATTTTAACAGCAGCAGCACTAATAAACCCCTCGAGCTGATGCAATTAATTTTTTTTTTACATGAAAGCTCGCAGTGCCGCGGCCTCATTCAAAACCGACTGAGCTTGTGCTTTATTTTTCACTTGCAGACACACGAAAATAATCCGAAACATCGAAACGGCGGTATTTACATGTAATTAAGTGCTGACATGTTGAATGCAAAATTGGGGCTTATAAACGGAAGGGTAAACACGGCAAAGCAGGAAAATCGCACAAAGCAGGTGAATAGAAAATTTCCATTCAGCGAAACTTCGGATGCTTTGTCGGAGCCCATTTGGTATAATTAGGGGCTTCTGTTTCTGTTTCTGTTTTGAGTCCGGCTTTTGTCTTTCAAGGCATTTTTTTTGTTCTCTAGTGCAGGAAACTCAATGCATTATCTATTTAAAATGGAGAGGTGTCTGGTATACACGATACCCATCAAAGGGACGCGAAACGATTGAGTTCGACCAATACATTTGTCAACCAAGCATTGGACGGGGTTTTTCCCCAAAGACCAGAGAGTGTATCGATTGCCGTTTGTTCTCATAAGCGCCTCTGAAATATGGCATCGTAAATATGTTGACTCATATGATAACTCATCCGTTTCCGATGGATTTATTGAGGCAGGTTTTTGCTAACAATTTTAAATCAAAATCCGTTTTGCTCGGGCAACAAATACAGATTTTTTACGACTTGGATGTGTTAAATTCATGGGGCCCGATTTCGATGGGGTAACAAAGATGAATGCCGCGTTTTTATCGCTTTTAAATCCATTTGAGGACCAATAAATTGCCAGAACATCTGTTCTAAGGGAAATACTGAGAACGGGAAATATTCCATGTTATAATATATTATATCTGCGGGCCAAACTCTATGGGTGATAATATGTTAAGAATTTCGAAGAACTTTTATCGTTGAATCACTTTCGAGCCTATCGTTTATATATAGAAAACTAGGGATATTTTCGAAAGTAGGATACGTCGTTAAAATAATGCCCCTTCCTCATGAAATATCTTGTATATTTCATTCACTTTTTAAATATGTCTTTTGGATTTTCAAATCTTCATTTTTGTAAATCCCGTTTTAGCACGCTTAAAAGATACGAAAGTCAAATTATAAAAGCTAAAGAAGTATAAATGTGAAAGGGAGGGAAGAATGAACTTCACTAACAGAGCACTGCACTGGATGACCGATTTTCAAATTTAACCATGGGGTTCTCGGTTTTTTGCAGAAGTACCAAGGGGGTTAAATTAGGGCGAAGTTCCGAAATTAAAGGTCTATAAAAGTTGAAATTTCACAAATTCCGACTGGTTTCGGAAAGTTTAGCAAAAACATTTTTATTTACCTAGTTTTAATTGAAGGGGAAAATTAAAAATTATTGACATTTTTTTCAAAGCCAATTTTTGCTCTTTTCAACGTTGTGTGTTCAAATACAAAATCCGACGTTTCGTTTTCATGCAACCATCATCGCCTTTTTTGATATCGGATTCTGAATCTTCTTACAATTCTGCACTCGTTAATATAAGATAATTAATAATTCTGTTAACTTTTAGGTTAGATTTTGCTAATTTTGTGATGAGACTAGATTTTTACAAAACCTCAGCCACTGCAATTTGAATTTTTAAACTCTTTAAATCATTTTTAAACTAATTATAACCTGGATTGTTTCTCAGCTTCCAAATTTGATTTTCTAGATGGTATAAGTTATTATTTGATTTAATCGATTAAACTATTTATAATTTAATCTATTTTGACCCCATTCCTTATCTCTTTTTCAAAAAAGTTTTTTTTGCATTTCTTTTTTGAATGCTTCTTATCACTTTTGGCCTTAATCTTAACCTGCGTTACTCGTAAAACATCAGTAGTTAATCAACGGCGAATCCAAGACAATCCAAAAACTTTCTTCCACCTTAGCCATGTTTGCATTTTGCCAAATTTGCATTTTGAGGCGCTTCACTCAAATTTCACTTGTCGAGTTCCAAAAACATAATTTTACCAAAAAGTTTGAATCAGGTGTGACTGATTTTGTCTTACAATTTAATTTCTTTTCGAGAATATCAAGATTTGCACTTTTAGACTATGTGGGTCATTTTTAACAATTTAAAGTCTTAAGCCTAAATTGAATTTATTTAAAGACTCTAAAATTTGCATTTACAGACACTTTGTCTCAAAGCTTAGGGATTCTGCACTAATTTATTTAACCGAAATCTTGACTGAATTTGTTTAAAACCTCAAAATTTGCATTTCTGAATGCTTTGAGTAATTTTTAACACATTTTGGCCCTTATTGTGACCAGAATTTTTGCAGATAGATAATACAAATTAGAATTTTTAGACACCTCAATCAATTTTTTACAGATTTTTGTCTTAATTCTGACTTGAATATTCCGAACACTTCAAACTCATTTTTTTAAATGCTTCGTGCGTTTCAATCTTAAGATCCGATTTTTCGTTTTCATGCAATAAAAGTTTATTTTTTAAATACGGTCCTGGATTTTTTAATATAGGATTCTGAATCTCTTTGTAATTCTGCGATCATTGATATTCGATCAATGATATTTCTAATAACTTTTATATTAGATTTTGCTGATTATGTGGGGTGACTGAATTTTAACAAAAACCCCATGTGTGCATTTTTAAACTCTTTTAATCATTTTAAAACCACTTGTAAGCTGCATTTTTTCAGGAATTCCAAATTTGCTTTTCTAGATGCTTTAAGTAATTTCTAACCTATTTTTCCTAGCCTGTCTTCTTTTCCAAAAAGCGTTATATTGCATTTACTTTTTTAAATGCTTTGTGACGTCTTCACAGATTTTGGACTTAATCTTAATTTGATTTTCTCCTGAAACATCAAATTTGCGTTTTGAGCCTTTTGAATCAAATTTTGCTTATTTTGGTACAAAAATTTAATTTCAAAAATAACAATAAAATTTAAAGTTTAAATTAGGTTCTCCTGATTTTGTGGTAAAATTTAATTTCGCCGAAAAAAACAAGATTTTCACTTTTAGACTATAACCCATTCGCTAATTATTGTCGTCAAGCAGGCGTTGGAAATTTGACTTGAAATTTTTAACAATTTGAGTCCAAATCTTAAATTGAATTTGTCTAAAACTCTAAAATTTACACTTACAGACGCTTTGTCTCAAAGCTTAGTGATTTGACGATCTCCAAATTAGTATTTTTTCTAAATGCTTTGAGCTATTTGTAACTCATTTTCGCCCTAATTCTAACTTGTATTTTTGCAGATATTTCAAATTACACTTTTCAGACTCTTCATCATTTTTAACAAATTTTTGCCTCATTCTGTTTCACATATTCCAAACAATTCAAATTCATACTTTTACATGCTTTGTGTTTTTTATATCGATTTTTTTCTTCTATCCTAACATAACTTCCTCAACAAAAAAACACCAAATTTATGTTTTAAGTCACTTTTTGCTCTCTTTACTTGGTACTTTCAAATTTAAGATCCGACGTTTTGTTTTCATTCGCACCCATCATCAACCTATTTTTTTTTAATACGGTTTTTAACAATTCTATTAACTTTAGGCTAGATTTTGCTGATTTTGTGATGCGACTGAATTTTAACTCAAAACTCAAAATTTGCATTTTTAAACTAATTATAACCTTTATTTTTTCAGAAATTCCAAATTTGCTTTGCTAGATGTTGTCATTATTGATCTAATTTAGTTCCATTCCTAATCTGTCTTTTTTTTTACAAAAAGTTCTATTTTACATTTCTTTCTTGAAAGCTTTTTTATCGATTTTGGGCTTAATCTTAACTTGGCATGCTTGTAAAACATCAAATTTGGATTTTCAAGCGTTTAAATCAAATTTCACTTACTCTGTTCCAAAAATGTAATTTTACCAAAAACAAATAATTCGAAGTTCGAAGAATCGGTTTGTCTGATTTTGTCTAGGTGAGTCATTTTGAAACAATTTAAGCTTTAATCCTAACTTGAATTTACCTAAAGACTCTAAAATTTACGTCAATGTTCACACACACACAAATGTACATGTTTTGTGTTTTTTTTATCGAATTTTTCTTTAATCCTAACTAAACTTTCTCAAAAAAAAAAAACAACAAATTTGCATTTTAAGGCACTTCTTTATAGCCACTTTTTGCTGGCTTCAACGTGATATTTTCAAACTTAAGATCCAATTTTTCGTTTTCATGCAATCATCAACTTTATTTTTTAAATACGGTCCTGAATTTTTTAATATTGAATTCTGAAAATTCTTGCAATTCTGAAATCAGAGTTATGCGATGGTTAATAATTCTATTAAATTTTATCTTAGATTATTCTGATTTTGTGATGTGACTGAATTTTAACAAAAACTCAAAATTTGCATTTTTAAACTCTTTTAATCATTTTAAAACCAATTATAAACTGCATTTTTTTAGGAATTCCAAATATGCTTTTCTAGATTTGCACTTTTAACTATGTGGGTCATTTTTAACAATTTGAGTCCTAATTTTAAATTCCATTAATTGAATTGATTAAATTTAATTTGTCTAAAAACTCTAAAATTTCCACTTATAGACGCTTTGTCTCAAAGCTTAGTGATTTGATCTGAACCGGAATTTTTGTGCAAGCTCTAAATTTGCATTTCTAAATGCTTTGAGCTATTTTAACTCATTTTTTCAAATTAGACTTTTTAGAGGTTTTAAACAAATTTTAACAATATTTTGCCTTAATCCTGACTAGAATATTCCAAACACTTCAAATTCATTCTTTTACATGCTTTGTGTCTTTTTTTATCGACTTTTTTTTCTTCGATCCTAACATAACTTTTTCAAAAAAAAAACCAAATTTAAATTTTGAGTCACTTCTTCATAGTAATTTTTGCTCTCTTCAACGTGGTACTTTCAAGTTTAAAATCCGACGTGTCGTTTTCATTTGCAACCGTCATCAACTTAATTTTTTTAATACGGTTATTAACAATTCTATTAGCTTTTAGGTTAGATTTTGCTGATTTCGTGATGTGATTAAATTTTTACTCAAAATTTACATTTTTAAATTCTTTAAATAATTTTAAAACTAATTATAACATTTATTTTTTCAGGAAATCCAAATTTGCTTTCCAAGATGCTTTAAGTCATTCCTAACTTAATTTTGACCCCATTTCTAATCTGTCTTTTTCCCATAAAGTTTTATATTGCTTTTTTAAATGTTTTTTTTTTATCGATTTTGGGCTTCTTAACCTGACTTACATATAAAATATCAAATTCGAACACAAATAATTCGAAGTTTGAATCAGGTTTGCCTGATTTTGTTCTAAAATTTATTTATTTTTTTTTTGAAAATATCAAGATTCACTTTTAGACAATGTGGGTCATTTTTAAACAATTTAAGCCCCAAACCTAACTTGAGTTTATCTCAAGACTCTAAAATTTACGTGAATGTTCACACACAAATTTACGTGCTTTGTGTCTTTTGTTATCGAATGTTTCTTTATTCCTAACCTAACGTACCCAAAACAAAAACAACAAATTTGCATTTTAAGGCACTTCCTCATAGCCACTTTTTGCTGTCTTCAACATGATATTTTCAAATTTAGGATCCGATTTTTTGTTTCATGCAATCATCAACTTTATTTTTTAAATACGGTTCTGGATTTTCTAATATTGAATTCTGAATCTTGTTGCAATACTGCAATCAATGATATGCGATCGTTAATAATTATATTAACTTTTATGTTGGATTGTAGTGATTTTTTGATGTGACTGAATTTTAACAAAAACTCAAAATGCGCATTTTTAAACTCTTTTAATCATTTTTAAAACCAATTATAAACTGCATTTTTTCAGGAATTCCAAATTTGCTTTTTTAGATGCTTTAAGTCATTTTTAACTTATTTTTCGTAGCCTGTGTCTTCTTTTCCAAAAAGTGTTATATTGCATTTATTTATTAAATGCTTTGTGTCAATTTTCCCCAATTTTGGCATTAATCTTAATCTTATTTTTCTTGTAAAACTTCAATTTTGGTTTTGAATAAAATTTCACTTATTGTGGTCCAAAAACATAATTTTAACAAAAACAAAAAAAATAAAATTTGATTAGGTTTTCTTGATTGTGTTGTAAAATTTAATTTTGCCAAAAATATCAAAATTTGCACTTTTAGACTATGTGGATCATTTTGAACAATTTGAGTCCTAATATTAAATTGAATTTGTTACAAAACTCTAAAATTTACACAGATATTTGACACTAATCTTAACCTGAAATTTTCCACAATCTCCAAATTTGCATTTCTAAATGTTTTGTGCTATTTTTAACTCATTTTGGCCTTTATTCTAACTTGTGTTTTTGAAGATATTTCAAATTAGACTTTTTAGATTCTTTAAAAAATTTTTCAAAAATTTTTGCTTTATTCTGTCTTACATATTCCAAACAAATTCATTATTTTACATGCTTTGTGCCTTTTTCTTTTTTTGCACCCATCATCAACCTATTTTTTTTTGATACGGTCTTTAACAATTCTATTAACTTTTAGGCTAGATTTTGCTGATTTTGTGATGCGACTGAATTTTAACTCAAAACTCAAAATTTACATTTTTAAACTAATTATAACCTTTATTTTTTCAGAAATTCCAAATTTGCTTTGCTAGATGCTTTAAGTCATTATTAATCTAATTTGGTCCCATTCCTAATCTGTCTTTTTTTTTACAAAAAGTTCTATTTTGCATTTCTTTCTTGAAAGCTTTTTTACCGATTTTGGGCTTAATCTTAACTTGACATGCTTGTAAAACATCAAATTTGCATTTTGAAGCGTTTAAATCAAATTTCACTTCTTCTGTTCCAAAACTGTAATTTTACCAAAAACAAATTATTTGAAGTTTGAATCGGTTTGTCTGATTTTGTCCTAAAATGTACTTCTTTTTTTTTAATATCAAGATTTGCATTTTTAGACTAGGTGAGTCATTTTAAAACAATTTAAGCTTTAATCCTAACTTGAATTTATCTAAAGACTCTAAAATTTACGTCAATGTTCACACACACACAAATGTACATATTTTGTGTTTTTTTTATCGAATTTTTCTTTAATCCTAACTAAACTTTCTCAAAAAAAAAACAACAAATTTGCATTTTACGGCACTTCTTTATAGCCACTTTTTGCTGCCTTCAACGTGATATTTTCAAACTTAAGATCCGATTTTTCGTTTTCATGCAATCATCAACTTTATTTTTTAAATTCGGTCCTGAATTTTTTAATATTGAATTCTGAAAATTCTTGCAATTCTGAAATCAGAGTTATGCGATGGTTAATAATTCTATTAAATTTTATGTTAGATTATTCTGATTTTGTGACGTGACTGAATTTTAACAAAAACTCAAAATTTGCATCTTTAAACTCTTTTAATCATTTTAAAACCAATTATAAACTGCATTTTTTTTTAGGAATTCCAAATATGCTTTTCTAGATTTGCACTTTTAACTATGTGGGTCATTTTTAACAATTTGAGTCCTAATCTTAAATTCCATTAATTGAATTGATTAAATTTAATTTGTCTAAAAACTCTAAAATTTCCACTTATAGACGCTTTGTCTCAAAGCTTAGTGATTTGATCTTAACCTGAATTTTTGTGCAAGCTCTAAATTTGCATTTCTAAATACTTTCAGCTATTTTTAACTCATTTTGGCCCTAATTCTAACCTGTATTTTTGCAGATATTTCAAATTAGACTTTTTAGACGTTTTAAACAAATTTTAACAACTTTTTGCCTTAATCCTGACTAGAATATTCCAAACACTTCAAATTCATTCTTTTACATGCTTTGTGTTTTTTTTATCGAATTTTTCTTTGATCCTAACTTTCTCGAAAAAAAAAAACAACAAATTTGCATTTTAAGGGACTTTTTCATAGCCACTTTTTTGCTGTCTTCAACGTGATATTTTCAAATTTAAGATCAGATGTTTCGTTTTCATGCAATCATCAACTGCATGTTTTTAATACGGTACAGGATGTTTTAATATTGGATTCTGCAATCAGCGATATGCGATCGTTAATAATTCTATTCATTTTTCTGTTAGATTTTACTGATGTTGTGATGTGACTGAATTTTAACAAACACTCAGAAATGGCAATTTTTAAACCCTTTAAATTATTTTAAAATCAAATATAAACTGCATTTTTTCAGGAAGTGCAAGTTTGCTTTTCTAGATGCTTTAAGTCATTTTTATGTGTTACATTGCATTTATTTATTAAATGCTTTGTGTCAATCTTCACCAATTTTGGCATTAATCTTAATCTGATTTTTCTTGTAACACTTCAATTTTGGTTTTGAATGAAATTTCACTTATTGTGGTCCACATATATAAAATTTTAACAAAAACAAAAAATTTTAAATTTGAATAGGTTTTCTTGATTTTGCTGTAAAATTTAATTTCGCCAAAAATATCAAAATTTGCACTTTAAGACTTTGTGGATCATTTTGAACAATTGGAGTCCTAATCTCAAATTGAATTTGTCTACAAAACTCTAATCTTAACCTGAAATTTTCCACAATCTCCAAATTTGCATTTCTAAATGTTTTGAGCTATTTTTAACTCATTTTGGCCTTTATTCTAACTTGTGTTTTTGAAGATATTTCAAATTAGACTTTTTAGATTCTTTAAATAATGTTTAAAACAATTTTGCTTTATCAATCAATCTTACATATTCCAAACAATTCAAATTCATTCTTTTACATGGTTTGTGTCTTTTTTATCGATTTTCTTCTTCAATCCTAAGATAACTTTCTCAACAAAAAACACCAAATTTACATTTTAAGTCACTTATTCATAGTCACTTTTTGCTCTCTTCACTTCCAAGTTTCAGATCCAACGTTTTATTTTCATTCGCACCCATCATCAATTTAATTTTTTTAATACGGTCATTAACAGTTCTATTAACTGTTAGATTAAATTTTGCTGATTTCGTGATGTGACTGAATTTTAACTCAAGACTCAAAGTTTGCATTTTAAAATTATTTAAATCATTTTAAAACTAGTTATGAACTTTGATTTTTCAGGAATTTGCAATGTTAGATGCTTTAAGTCATTAATAAATTATTTTGACCTCATTCCTAATCTGTCTTTTTTTTCATAAAGTTTTATTTTGCATTTTTGTTTAATGCTTTTTTTATCGATTTTGGGCTTAATCTTAACCTGACTTACTTATGGGCTTAATCTTAACCTGACTTGCTTATAATACATCAAATTTGCATTTTGAAATCTTTGAATCAAATTTCAGTTATTGTGTCCCAAAAATGTAGTTTTGCCAAAAGCAAATAGTACCAAATTTCAATTTCAAATGAATCAGCTTTGCCTGATTTTGCCCTAATTTTTTTTTTTTCAGTATTTACACTTTTAGAATTGGTGGGTCCTAATTCTAACTTGAATTTACCTTACGACCCTAAGTTTGACGTGAACGTTCACACACACAAATTTATTCTTGTACATGCTTTGTGTCTTTTTTGTCAAATTTTGCTGATATTGTTATTTTACTGTCAAAATTTCTGATGATAAAATCGGGAAACGATCTTTTTAATCCCGACAATTACAGACTTTTTTATTGGCCGATAGTTTAGTCAAATTCAGCTAAATCTTTGCAGACTACAAAGGCTAAACTGTTTGGTTGGTGGTACGTGCGAAATTTTAACTCAACCCGACTAAACTATCAGCAAAAAAAGGATCGAAACCCGATTTTATCAACAACTGTTAACAATCACATCACAAAATCTGCAAAATCGAACTTAACAGTTAATTTATTAAATTATTAACGGTCGCATATCACCGAATGCATAACTGCAAAGAGATTTAAAATGTTAATGATTAAAAAAAAAAAAAGTTGATGATGGTTACATGAAAACAAAACGTCGAAAAATTTATAATTTTGAAATTTTAAAATACCACGTTGAAGAGAGAAAGGAGTGGCTATAGAGAAGTGTCAATTATGAATAAAACTAGAAAATTGTGTCCCAGATAGAATGGTTTAGTGGTCAATTAGCGGATAGGGACTAGAGGCAGCAATTATACAGTGGTTTCTTCGCCGACGTGTCGTTTAATCTACTTAAACATCTTCAGGGCTCAATGGTGTTGCACACTGCTCGAGTCATAAAAACTGAAAATACCGTGGGCATATCATTTCAACTAGGTACAACATTTGGTGGTACTCAGTACATGGACACACTGATCAGTGTTCGATAGACTAGATGGTCGGTGGTACTGCCTGTTTGTATTTTGTATTTTGAAATTTAATTGTGTCGTCTATGAAAAATTTTTTAATTTAATTTGGATTTTAATCTGTTTTTTGTTGTGCCTCCATGTACTGGGTTTCACCATATGTTGTACCTAGATGAAATGATATGCCCATGGCATTTTCAATTTTTATCATTCTAGCAGTGTACAACAATTTCGAGCTCTGAAGATGTTTGAGTAGATTAAACGAAACGTCGGCGAAAAAATTACTGTATAACTGCTGCTTTTCCGCCAATTGACTACCAAACCAGTGTCAATTATTTTTAATTATCTCTTCAAATTAAGACTAGAAAAAATAAAAAAATTTCTTCTGAAATTTTGAGTTTTTGTGGATATTTCCGAAACCAGATGGAACTTTCCAAATTTAGAAGCGTCATTTTTATAAATTTCTAATTGCGCAACTTTGCCCTAACTTCACTTTTTTTGTATTTATTCAAATAACCAAAGTCCTCCTCCTCTTCCTTCTCAATCCTTTGCCCTCGAGAGAGCTTGGTGACATCATGTATCAATTCTCTTGATTGTAACTTTCCAGGCAGTTCTATTCTGTGCCAGGTGTGCTACATCCGGCAGACTATGGCCCACCAGGTGTTTGACATCCACCCATCGCTTTGGTGATCGCCCACGTGGTCGTCTTCCTTCAACCCTTCCTTCCACGATTAGTCTTTCCATTGGGTCTGTTCGTCTTGAGATGTGTCCAAAATACCTCAAAATTGATTGACCAACTTTTGTGACTAATCTGGTATTAATATGGAGTTCTTCTAGTATGGACACATTAGTTCTGTGGGCAGTCCAGGGTATTCGCAGGATTCGTCGGTAAACTCACACTTCGAAAGCGTTTATTCTCTTTTTGTCCGACTCTAACGAACTTCGGCTAACGCTGCTCAACCTCTCCATTATGTCCACCATTTCTTCCTTCTTGGCTGCGATGATCAAGGTATCGTCTGCATATCTTAAATTATTTATTTTTCTTCCTCCAACCGACACTCCACCATCCCAGTCTTCTACAACTTTACGCATGATGTATTCGCCATATATGTTAAATAGCATTGGTGATAAAATGCATCCTTGTCTTACTCCCACCTTAGTTGAGAAACTGTCAGAGTATGTGTTGTTCACCCTAACTTCAGCTGTGTTTCTTTCGTACAGTTGTTTCATTAAATGGACAAGGTGGGGAGGAGTTTTCATTTCGAGAAGAATAGTCCAGAGCTGACCATACGCCTTACAACTTTACTCTTAAAAGTTGTTCAATCAATTTAACCGTACAGGCGCAAAAAAATAAAAACCGATTTCCCATGTTAATCTCCTATGTCCAGGGTTGTGCTGGACACCCGGTATATTTCTAATAGCCAATAGCTAATAGCTCCCAAGCAATAGTATTAAAATACTTTTAATAATTGACAAAGCATAGTTACATCTCTACGTTAACTTCACGTGCTTTTTCGATTAGTTGACGGACATTTAAAATTTGTTTTTAGTGCCCTTTCCCGGTACAAATCCTGTTTGTTCATCAGATATTTGTGGCAGAAGGAATGGTTTTAGACGCTCATCGAGAATGGTTAGAAATATTTTGCTGACATGCGGAATAGTTTCCACACTCTAATGGCGAACCCTTCTTGTAAATTGGGACAAAGATGGACTGGCACCACTCATTCGGCCATTTGCCGGTCTGCCAGATTTCTTTGCAGAGTGCGTGCATGATGTTGATGCCAATCTCACCCATTGCCTTTACTACTTCAGCTGTTATAGTATCCACTCCAGGAGCCTTTTTATTCTTTAGTTTTTTAATAGCTCTCTCTACTTCAGTTCTAAGAATGTCCGGTTCTTTCTGGAAGCCTTCCAAAACGGCAGCGTCTGTTTAATTATTAGTGTTACCACCAAACAACCGACAGCAGTAGCGTCTCCATACCTCAGCAATTTCCATAGTGTTTTTTGCAGCATTACCGAATTCATCCTAGATTATTTGTGTTCTTAAAGTGAATTCGCGTGAGAGGTATCTGACCTTACTAAAAAATTCTCTGGGTTCGTTGCAGTCAGCGTGTTGTTCTAGTTTTCTACATAAGTCATTTATTTATTTATTTTTATCTTGTCGACAGGATGTCCTAATTTCCAAATTATTTTGTTGTAGTTGTTCCTCTTTCCAGTTTAGATTTGAGTCTCGTAGTCATCTTCTGTGTTCTATAAGTCGTAAGGTTTCATCAGTCATCCAGTGTGGCCGAGGATCGATTGCGTCATAACCAAATTAACCATGGTTACACTCGATTTAACAATGGGTGCACATGGTAACAATGGTCCTCAATTACATCTAATCATAATTATTCTTTTTTAAGATAAAACAAAATCGTTTTACAGGGTTCCAATGTACATTTTAGTCATATTGCCCTCGTTGTAGTTAAAGACGAGTTCTTCAAAATAGTCTAAGCATCTTTTAAAGCACTTTTACAACAACATTACAGCGGGGCCGATAACCGCTCTGGAAACTTCCCCATAAAACTTTACTTGCCCGAAAGCACGCAGCTAGCTTAAACATGCTAATAAAAAATATAAGTGCCTTTCGCCTAATATATGAAAGTTATAATGGAATTTTCCCTTTAATTAAATTTCGGTCTCAGTGCTAATAAAATTCGTTTTAGTTTAGCGAAAGTATGCTCAAGTATTTTATGAAATTAGCCCTTAATTGGGACGAATAGTTGCGCCAGGGATTTAACCTCGAAGCGGGTTTTATTGAAATATGTGGGGAAATTATTCATTAACTAACGGGAATAAAATTAAACACAAATTAAGAATACAATTAAAGGAAACGCTCGAAAGGAGGGCCGCACTGACAGTAACTAATTGCCGCACTTTTTGCCTCGGCTAAATAATTTTCTTTAAATATATCATCGGCTCTATCTCGAGGCTTCGTTAAAATTTTAATGAAATCGGAATGATTTATTGCCATAAGATTACTCCGGGTCTAGGGGAAAGCTTAAATCAATTAGATCGAATGGGCTTATGGAAAAAGAATCGAGAGCGCGCCACTGTCTGCGCCCGGAAACTATAAATTTCACTTCGGCCCTTGATTGGTCAGGCCTGTCGGCCAAAGTGACCATGGCCATCGGTTTCCGGTGTGTGTGTCCGCAATTATTTTATATTCGTAGCAGTTTTTCATTCTCCTTCGGGGAATCGAAGCTAATCCTCTTTTTTTCTTTCCATCTCCTATATGCCTCTACGGGTCCCCTGAGAGCTAATTGAGTAGGCCACTCCACTAATAGTCTCGTGTATCTAAATCGTTAGAGAAATCAGAGTTTATCGTCCTTGGAATCGATTTTCAGGGACAAGGAGCGTGACAAGTTTTCCAAGGAAGGCTTTCACTGTCTGTTCAGTTTATTGTAAGAATAATAGGGTTATTGCCTTTGGCTCAGATATGCAATGGTAGATTATGTCACTAGGAGTAAAAGTGGGCGTTTTTCTGCTGAGCCCAGAGATGCGAGTGGACGAGGCACAAAATGACCTTTTACTCGGAGTTTTATGTCTTACCAGTTATTAATTGTGATTTTATTGCTTGGTTTGGTAACACGCCCGGAAGGGCATAAAGTGAATTTTATTGCGCACCGCGGGCTTCAGCATAAGTTTATCGAGATGTTTATGGGTCCTGGGGAGCTCTTTGGAACTTCCGGTCCAGAGGTCCTCGGGTTTCCTAAACTCGTCACCCTCATGGCTTAAACATCCACCTTATGCCCTTGGTAACGTAAATAACTATGTTTTGCGCACAATCATGTAGGAAATAACAAACGGTCTGCTTCTAAGTGATACATTTTTGCAATTTTCTTTTATCCTCGTCTTTCTAGGAGCTTATTCAGTTACTGGAGTATTTATTTGTAAAATAGTAAAGTTTCAGGAAGATAGTTTCCGTTGTTCAATAGATTTAATTGTAACGAGTGTCCATAGAAAAAAACTGGCAGCAAGCAGTGGAAAAGCTCTTGTCTGAGATAACTTTATAAAAAAAAATAGAAAATCGGAAAATTTTCGTTGAGCTTGAGATGGGCATTAAAGAACAGCCTAATTTCGCTGTTGTCAAAATTCAGTGCTAGCGTGTAGTCGACCATTCTCAAAACATGATTCAATTAACTTTCATACTACAAAAAGCATAAAAACCTTAATAGATAGTCAGAATCATTTCCTCTTTTATAATGATATTAATGAAACTTACTTTATCTATGAAACTTACCAGCCAAAAATTTGCACATCTCTAGTGACCGCACCCGACGTATTTGTGCGAGTTTTGTTTTGTTCTTTGTTCCGCTTTTTGCTTCATTTTTTGTCATTCCAATTGTCATAATAATGTTTTTATTTCATACAATGAGTATTTTTCAGTACTTATATCTTCTGGATAAGTTGTTGACCTTGAATATGGCAGAACCCGATTCAAAGTCCAGGTCAAGGATTTTACCTCAGAACGCAAAGCCTTTTTGATGGAGAGTTACTTTCGTAACGGTACCAAAGTGAATAGGGGTTAGACCTAGGCTGACATTACAAAAACTCTGCAAGTCCAATTTGCAGATGCAAAAAGGTATTACAGCTGCAAATGCGATTTTTTGTATTACTGAAACAACTGATATTGAGTTGCATCCGCAAGTCGGTTGCAAGTTTGCAGGGGGTGAAATAGTGCCGTAACTCATCTGTACTGTCAATCCGAACCTGAAACTGTTAAAAACGATTTAATAGAAAACAAGAATATAAAATATAATGGACCTAGGTTATATTCTTGGCATAACACGGCTGCGCCCACGGAGAAGGTCAATTCCGTTATATAAACTAATTCTCGCATTTCGCAATAACTCGTTTGGTATACCCGATGAAGCTTTAGGCTTCCGAAAGCAATAACCAGAGAAATTATGGCACTGTTAATTGAAAACCTGGTAAGACCAACACAAAGGTATCAAGCAGTGCCACTAGGAGTGCAAGTAAATAATTTACGCTAATTTAATTATTCATAGCGTGCTCTTATATATTTTATTATAATATTTTTGTGTGAAAATATAACTTATAGGTTCTCGTATCTTTGAGGCTTTTGCCTAGTGGAAGCTTTCAAAATGTGGTTGGAGAGAGTCTTTTCCACCAGATATGACAGCCTACTGTGAGCAAAGTCAAGAACAACTCCAGAGGAAATAGGTAACACCAAATTGGGATTTGAGGAGAACTTTCAGTTTCCTGGATGCTTAGGATGCATTGGTGAGTCGAATGATAATAAGGGTATATAGCGTGTGTTAGTACAGTTGCCACCATTGAAAATCCAAACATGTAATTTGTATATCTATACTTTTTATAAAAATTAAAAATATAGAAAACTTAGTTAAATTGACATAATATTAAATGTATGCATTTTCAATAGCGGCAGCTCGACCTATGCATAAATAGAGTTTTTCCAGATTGTACCCACATTTATATATCAAAGCCAACTGAAGAACATTGGAACTCATATATAAATAGAAAAGGACAGTATTCTCTGAATGTTCAGATGGTTAATTAATTTCTTTAGTCTTTAATCAACATATTTAATGAGCATAATCATAAAGATACTAAATAGGAGTTTATAAACATACAAGCTATATAGAAAATATAAAAAATTGCCAGCAGTTTTAGGTACTAACAATATTATTTTTTACGTCTGTGATAGCCAACTAAAGATAACCAATGTGGTTACCCAATACCCAGGATGTGTCCACGATTCTTTTGTTTATAATAACTATGGTATACGAACATTCCTCCACTCTCATGAATGTCCGCCAAACTCGTGGCTGCTGGGGGATCAAGGCTATCCACTAGAACATTGCCTACTAACTCCAATCAGGATTCCAAATAATGAAATGGAGGAGAAGTACAATACAGCTCATAAACAAACAAGAAACCTAATTGAAAAAGTATTTGTTATTCTTAAAATAGTTTGGAGAATTCTTCATAATTCTGGTGGAAATTTGTTGTACAAACCTGAAAAATTCATAAAAATTGTAATATGTTGTGCTATTCTGCATAATATTAGAATAAACAACAATTTTCCGATTGAACCTGATGACGATTTTTATGAAGAAATTGGGGATGTTTTTTATATTTCTAATGGAAATTACATAAATGAGCGAAGAGGGGAAGCAGTGAGAGCACGACTAATTTATAGCAGATTTAATATTGGATAAATATCAACACATAACTTACATTATTTAATAAATATGACTAATGCTTATGAAACAAAATAGAATTTCTTTATAATTGGCTTAAATTGTTTTCTTTATTATTGGCTTTAGAAAAACTAAACTCACATAATCTAATCTCATAGGTAAGTGTAACAAAAGTCAGACACTTGACATTGAATACCACGTCCATTTTCTCAGAATATTTTAAGTGAGACTAACACAGCTGTAGAAGAGACAAGTGTCTGGTGTATGTAAAAGTGTTGGGTATGGGCATAAATTCCTTATTGTTAATACGATGCTTGAAATGCATACCATTTATTAGAAATATACATGATTTCCTACAAACATGTTGCTTATTCTGTAACAATCAATGTACTCGTACTGATTAAAAAATCAACTTCTTGTTTTTTGAACACAATAAGCTTTTGAAGTAAACAGTTAGTAATTTTCATTTGTTTTAAAACATGTCTCTGGTTAGCTAACACATTTTGAGTAATGGTTGACTTTTTATATGAAGTATGTCTGATTCTTCTTCTATCTCTTCTTTTTTCCTTTTTTGTCATATTGTTTTTAGATTCTCCAACAACTTCTGAAGATAGTATGGATGCTTCGCTTGTTTTTGATGCTGGGTTGACAGTATCTGTTACTTGATTACAAACCTGTGGAAACCAAACTCATTTCTAACAAAAATAATAAATTTTACATTGGTTTTCTTTTGCCCCTTCATACTTTACCCTTTTCTCCACTTGCAAGAGAAAAAGTATCTACACCTTCAGTCAAACCACTCACTACAATTTGTCCTATTATGGCCAAAATTTTTTCTTCAACATCAGTAACATCAGTAAGACATAGCATTGAGGGTTCTCCTCCACCTGTCGCTTCTCTGTGCCTCTTAATTTCAGCTGCTTTCTTTTTGGTTTTTGTTTTCATGTCGGCGAATTTATTTTTTACCTCTTCACGTGTTCTATTCATTATTTCAGTGGAATTAATTTTCTTGGCAATTTCTTCCCGCTTCTTTCGTAAATCTAAAGTAAATTTGTATTTGCCACCCAGCTCACTTAAATGTATAAAATTTAAAATAGACTTTTCACAATGTGATTAATGTGATGGATAAAAATTTACCTCTTCCTAGTTCTGCATCTTCTGAAACCTCATCAATTAAAATACTTACTTCTTTCAATGTAAAATTTGGCCTACGACCCTTAGTGGTTACTTTTACCGGAATCTGAATAGATTCCATATTATTTTTTTTTCATAAAACCAGTATGTTTCAGAGGATATGTTTTACGTAAAATATACTTCAATGTCAAAGCAGTGAAAATTGAGGTTAGTTTTGTTGTCTTCCTCCCACAACTCAGTGACAACCAAAAGTTTTTTCGAGGTAAATATGGCGGACTTGCAGGTTTTTTTGTAATATGACTTTTCTCTGCAAATAGATTGCAGCTGCAAGTCGGCCATATTTGCAAATCTGCAAAGTTGCATTTATGGATGTACTGTAATTCCATCCATAGTCTATTTAGCCCTGCCTCGAAGAGTTTCGTGATTCTTTCGATGTTTCATTTGGCTACTCCCAGTTTAAGAACACTCTCTATAGATGAAGTGAAACCAAGCCAGTTTTCGTATCTCTATTGTCTGGGGACAACATTCAGCAGAGTATCAAACTCATTTCTCTATCAAACAGAGGATCGATAGACCAGTTTAGCTCTTATTGGAGCTCATCAGTATGGTACACCTCAAATCTGACAGAAATACGAGCTCGAATGAAACTTGGTCTTTTCTCTTGCTCAAGGCAGTGTGTACTTCCACTAGGGCATGCGAGATATCGTCGTTTGTCGCTTCCCACAGACAGACGGCCGAGATTCGTACCTGTATTTTCTGGGGACGACCGCGACGTTAAGCAGAGTATCAAACTCATTTCTATATCAGGCAGAGGAACCATAAACCGATTTCGTTCTTATTGGAGCTCATCAGTATGGTATATCTCAAACCTGACAGAAATACGAGTTCGAATAAAACTTGGTCTCCTCTCTTGCCCAAGGCACTATGTCCATATGCAAGTAGCGCCATCGGACGACAGGTCCTTCCACTAGTGCATGCGAGATATCGTGAAGTGAAACCAAGCCAGTTTTCTGCCGAAGTTGTCGCTTCCGACTGACAGGTGGCCGAGATTCGTACCTATATTGTCTGGGGACGACGTATAGCACAGTATCAAACTAATTTCTCTATCAGGCAGAGGAACCATAAACCGGTTTCGTTCTTATTGGAGCTCATCAGTATAGTATACCTCACATCTGACAGAAATAAGATTTCGAAGGAAACTTGTTCTCCTCTCTTGCTCAATGCACTGTGTAAATATGCAAGTGGCGCCATCGGACGACAGGTCCTTCCATTAGGGCATGCGAAATATCGTGAAGTGAAACCAAGCCAGTTTTCTGCCGAAGTTGTCGCTTCCGACTGACGGGTGGCCGAGATTCGTACCTATATTGTCTGGGGACGACGTTCAGCAGAGTATCAAACTCATTTCTCTATCAAGCAGAGGAACCAAAAACCCGTTTCGTTCTTATTGGAGCTCATTAGTATGGTATACCTCAAACCAGACAGAAATACGTGTTCGAATGAAACTTGGCCTCCTCTCTTGCTTAATGCACTGTGTACAAATGCAAGTGGCGCCATCGGACGACAAGTCCTTCCACTAGGGCATGCGAGATATCGTGAAGTGAAACCAAGCCAGTTTTCTGCCGAAGTTGTCGCTTCCCACTGACAGGTGGCCGAGATTGATTCATACCTATATTATCTGGGGACGACGTTCAGCAGAGCATTAAACTCATGTCTCTATCAGGCAGAGGGACCATAAACCGGTTTCCTTCTTATTGGAGCTCCTCAGTATGGTATATCTCAAACCACACAGAAATACGAGGCACTGGGTACATATGCAAGTGGCGCCATCGGACGACGGTAAATGCTTCCACTAAAGCATGCGAGATACCGTGAAGTGAAGCCAAGGGAGCTTTTCATTCACGATATCTCACATGCCCTAGTAGCACCTGCCGTCGTCCGATGGCGCCACTTTAATATGTACACATTGCCTTGGGCAAGAGATGAAACCAAGTTTCATTCGAACTGGTATTTCTGTCAGGTTTGAGGTATAGCATACTGATGAGCTCCAATGCTCGTCAGTCTGCTGAAGGTCGTCCCCAGACAATATATGTACGAATCTCGAGCATCTGTCTGTGGGAAGCGACAACTTCGGCAGAAAACTGGTTTGGCTTCACATCACGATATCTCGCATGCCCTAGTGGAAGCACCTTCCGTCGTCCGGGGGCTTTGTCGTCGTCAGAAGTCAAAGGATCAAAACAAAAATCGTCACTTCTAAGTTCTAAGGGCGAAAGGCCTGTTGAGGCGTTCAGGGTCGCAAAATTTTAGTTTATCTCACCTCCCAAGGTCCACTATCTCCGTCTACGTACACATAATTTGGCATAAAGAGTGGGGTGTCTTTCTAAGTTCTCTATGGAAAATGTTAGCTCGGGAATACCTCAAGTAAATTCTAAAGCCTATAGAATCTTAAAAATCTTTAAATAATTAAAAAAATCAAACAAATTAAGGCCGACTTATTTATTAACATTCTAGATTGTTCGGAATGTCAATGTCAATTGCCATTCATTATTATTTCGTTAATTTTATATGAATATTCCCCTCCCATTCTTATTGAGACAAGAAAAGGATGCAAACATTGTCGAAGCGCGTAAGAGTATGCAACCAGTAAAACGTTCGCAAAGTGTGAACGTGCCTAAATTTGAAATCTTGACGGACAAGTAAAGAACGAAGTAATTCACGACGTGCTTCAAAATAACAAATGCCTATATGAAAAAAATGTTATAATGAACATCCCGTGTATCAAGGCTTTCAGCCTCTAGGAAAACGTCTAATTTTTTGCGTAGGGGTTGTATATTTTGATGTATTATTTTGAAACTACTCACCCTAATAGTTTCCCTGCTAGTTTCACAGTTTTTTTCGTTTTGATGATGGAATTGCGAGGTTATCCTAAAAAATATTTTCCTTTCGAGAAGTTAAATCTTTCAACACTTACCATAAATCGTTTACGTTTCAATTTTTGTTTCTTTGGTATACACTCTTTTACTGATATGCCGGTCGATGCCGTTTTTGTACTTTTTCTGGCGTACGATTTCACATCTTCAGCTGAGATACTGGGGCTCACACGAGACAAAAAAGCCACAACTTTTTTTCCGTACCCGCAATAAACGCATTTTGTTCATCACTACTACCGTCTTCTCTTTTTTTATTCCGAACGCGAAATGTTTCGATTTTTCGAATTTTTTGGAACCCCGATTACGAGCAATTTTTTTTTTAAATTGGAAGTCATCGTGAATTGTATTATTTTCACTGATAGGTGTTTCCGTTGTGTGGAATTCGGGTCGCCCTTTATCCGGCCGGTGCACAATATCGGACTCAAGGATCGTAGATTGTTTATTTGCTTTGATATTTTGCACATATTGCATTTTTTGTGCGGCCCGGTTTGAATTGTAGCTATCAGCTTGAGCTTCGCTGTCTAAAGTTGGTGCAGGTTCGCTTTGGGATGAGTTGAATTTTTCATGTATATTATTTAAAGTGGACATGATATTTGCGGGTAATAGTTTGGAGGTCAGATTTTTCAGCATTCTTTTAACTTCTTTTATTTAATTTTGTTGGGATTCGTGAATGGCCATCAGCCTCAGGATGATTTCACTTATGCCCGTTCGCACCAAGGAAAATTTAAGTATACTTAAGGTTAAGTGGCACATAAACAAGCAATACGATTGCACCATATAATAAGCATCATTTTAAGGGTGGCTTGTCTAAGCCTAGACATTCCGCGGCTTATTTCGCCCTTAACTTTAAGTGAGAATCATTCGCAGTTGCAAGCTGGAAAGAAAGTCAAACTGTCAAACAAAAATTACAACTCAATCTAAAAAAAATCAACAATTTTTATTGTTTTGCAGTTTTGCACTGGCTATCATTTCATTTTGTGTTCACTTATATCACATACTGGTGAAGACTCATCATGCTGGTGAAGACTGCTCTGGTGTTCTTTTCAGAACTGGCAACGATCCCTTGGTCTCTAAGCTGAGCAAATATATTTTATCTGTGCAATTTTAATGCTCCGGTTGACAAATGCCAAACTGATTATTATAAGTTCTATTATTAGTGAAAATGAAAAATCCCTAGAATTCGTCGGGAAGATACAACATTGCCAAATTTATCCGACACTTGCTTAAGGTTTTATTTAAAAGCAATGGTGCAATACAGATTGACATAAGTGTCACTTAACTTTTATGCGGCCCTTACCTATTCGGAGCTTAAGGGATTATTGGTGAGAACGGGCATTAGTGTTTTATTTTCATACGTTAAGGTTTGGTTCGCAAGTTTTAATGCCTCATAGTCAGATAAGTTGGAGATAAGTTGCTCCATCCGTTTCCTCTTCAATAGTGTCGATATATTCGGGACATCTAAGTGTATTGTAGTTGATTTCATTTATCCCTCTTACCCTCACTGAGCAAGCAGGGTGGTAAGATGACTCAAACCGATCACATTTCACATCACTGTTAGTTGGTCTTTTACATGAATTACACAAAATCCTATCACTCTGTAAATTGACTTGCTTGGTCGGCGCCATCTTGGCGTACTTCACATAGGCGTATAATAAGCCAAATAATTTTCTTAGAATGAACATGCGTCACTAATACATAATTTTTCAACCTATTAATTTTTATTTATATAGGCTACTATTATCCATTCATTGTTGTGAAAACAAATTTGTCAAAAAGTGTCATTGAAATTTAGTTGTTGCGGGTTTTTTGCATACTATCAAGTGCATTTTCTATATTATAAAATTTTAGTTTGCAACTAAAATGCCGAAAATATTTAATGCGAAGGTCCAAACTTGCTCAGCATCATCTTAGCTGAGCAGGTTTCCAATATTTTTGGGCTTACATCTAAACATTTATAGGTAATGGATGCCGGGTCGTATTTGAAGACTGGAAGTACTACTTAATGTCTTCCTGCTTACTTTATTAATAATAATTTAAAGGAATTATGTACAATATCAATTTGTTTTTTGACCACATAGTGCAATAATAATAATTTCATTAACGGACGCAAGCAAAGCAAAATGATGAGAGAGAATTATTAAATTAATTTGTCACTTAGATGGTGTGTTTCAAACATAGTTATATCTTAATTCTTAGTTTGGTGGGACTATAAGAAGTATCAAAACTATAAATTTAAAGTAACAGGAAAATTCTTGTGTCCTGTTTAAAGAAAGGCCAACAATATTTTTTCTAAAATCTATAAATTATTTTAGTCATTATGCTTAGCACTATATCCATTGCTGAAAGCAATTTCTTCAATATTATGAAAACCTGTCTTTAAAATTTTTCAGCTTATATAGAGTTTTTGAACAGTCTATCAACACAAAAACGCAAGACGAAATCATTGTCGTGTTCGAGTTATTAATGGAATTACGTAATCAGTTTAAGTAAGTTTACGGTAAATGGAGAAATTAGATTTCCGTCAGTTGTTTAATGCTTAGATCCAACAAAAATTTGCATCCTTCCGCTTTGGTTTTCGGGACACAGAAGCAGTTTGTAATGTATCTGAACTAGTATTTTATTTTTTAAACACCTGAGTAGCACCAATAACAGTTCTGGCACCACTTCAGTAATTTTACCAAGTAAATTTCCATAAGACAATATAAGGTCAATTTTGCAGAAAACCCTTACCAAAACTCTTGACTAGATGATGAATGCACTGCGGACAAGCCCTTAGCCACTGGCCACGCTCATATCTACTATTTCATACTTCGTCATTAAGGATCTAATTCGAAGACTTTCAGTTTGTCATGTTGGTAACTGATTGAGGTTGCCTCACTCGGATCAAAAACAGTAGATAAATATTCTTACATTTTTTTGGAAATTACCAAAAGAAAAAAGCTGGCTTTTAATAGTGACATCGGACAGGAAAGAAAGACTTTTACATAAACAGTTTTTTTGAAAATATGCAGCACCACTTATAAAATCAAGAAAAAATTTGTTCACACACACTTTAAAATGTGGACGAACCGGACTTACTAGTACCTTAAAACCTCATAAATGACTCTGGTATCCCAGCCGACAGTGCCTGTCAACTGAACCATCAATTCAGGAGCAAAAAAAAATCTAAGAAAGCCAACTGCCAGAGAAACCCGTGGTTAAGCATGAATTTTAAATAATTCAGTTCAACGAAGTTGAAAGCACTAATTAAAAGACATGTTTCTTCGAGGCTCTCGCTCTACGTATCTTTGGATCTTATTGAGTGAAACAAAACGTCACAAGAACAACTTTTGTTTAACAAGACAAAGAATCAAAATTCTTAACTGTATTGCATAAGTATTGCAAATGTTAGAATTCAGAACCACAGAGGCGGTAACAAATAATAAGAATGAAGGAGAATGAATAATGAAACTAAAAGTAGTATAGTGTTGAAGTTCTTGGGTTATCGGTCTGGGCGACTAGGTACGAAAACTCCTAAACTTCCAAGCTTTCGACAATTTTTATTGTCTTTATCAGGGCGTCTAATGTTTTGCAATAAAGCAGGGTCCAAAGGCCGAACATTCCGCACAATGAAAACAATATTAATACAAGATGAACAATTACATTTTTCTAAAATAACTTTTTTACGCTCACAGTTAAAAATTATTAAAATTATTTGTCAACTTTTAAAGGTGTCTATATCCCCACAGGCCCAACGTATCTAAATTCACGAATTTAGAATTCACATATATATTTCACTGAATTTAGATACGTTGGGCCTGTCGGGGTAAAGACCTTTAAAAGTTGACAAATAATTTTAATAATTTTTAACTGTGTGCGTAAAAAAGTTTTTTATAAAAATGTAATTGTCCATCTTGTAATAATATTGTTTCCATTGTGTTGAATGTTCGGCCTTTGGACCCTGATTTATTGTAAAACATTAGACGCCCTGATGAAGACAATAAAAATTGTCGAAAACTTTGAAGTTTAGGAGTTTTCATACCTAGTCGCCCAGACCGATAACCCAAGAACTGCAACACTATTTTACCTTGGCGGTCAAGAAGATTCTCTCCGTTAAAAGTAGTGACATATTATTAGAGTAATTACCCAATGAATGCAAGGGAAAACCAGGTACAGTCATAGTACCACTCACAGCACCACCAGACCAACTTAATCAGTTCAAATACTGGAAACTGACCGCAAGTCTGTGAGATATAATGGTTTTTTAATAACAGCATGTTTCAGTTTTTAAAAGCTAGAGAAGGGTATCCTTCTTAGAAGTTTACAGGGATTGTTTTAAACCCAAAATTAATGTTACAAGTTGGTTTGCTTATCTTGCTCAAGAGCAGGAAAACCGTCAGCTTTGTCTTAGGAGTAGCTTAACTTCTAAATAGGTTTTTTAGAAAAATAAATTGCGAACTTTCTAATAGGGCCACGCCCAGGTTTTTGAGAACGTCAATATTAAGGATGAGACGCTGACAAAAGTGTAGCGGCTTAGGATAATCTTCAGGTTGTCAAAAACATGGGTATTTATTTGTATAAATTTTTTATTCGTTTCGTTAAGAAATGATTTTTTTTACAGACGTTATTGCAGGTTCCTTTATCAATTTTTCTATAAGTCCGAATTTTTGGAGGCAATTTAGTGCTTACGTGTCGATATATCCTTGGTATCCTTAGGCCTCACGAAGTCAATTAAAATATGTTTAAAAGTATAACCAAATTAACCAAAGCCGAAAATTCGGTTAAAAAATCTGAATAATCTAAGAAATTCTTTTAGAATTTGTGGCATTCTTTTTCATCTGAATCCTAAAACAAATTTACAGTAGTTAACGAGTAATAATTACTCGTTAACTGTATTCATTGGTATTGAAAATCAGTATAAAGAAAATCAGAATTAACCTAATTGTAGAGAGGATTGAGTTATGGATGGAGGCTATATATGATGTAGTTATTCGGACTGAATTATTTTGGCCATGTCAGATAATTTGTGGGTAACAGGAGATTATAATGATTGTAAAAGCCATTAGACCATTGCCATTTTTTGGTAAATTACGGGGTGCAAATTTCACTAGTAGAGTTCTCTAGGTAATAATAGATTTTAAGATGTAATTTAGAAACCTGGCGAGGGTAAGATATACACGGTATTAAAGTACATTATAAGATATTAAGTTAAATATTAAGAATCGCATCGACAAGAGCTTAATTTCTTTTTCATATTCTGCCTAAACCATTAGGTGCAGGTAAATATTACGTCCGCCACTCGATTCTACGTAAGAAAAACCTCTAGATAGCAATTTTACTTATATAAAATTAAAAAATTAGTCAAAAGGCTATGAGAGTTCTATTGGCGACTTGTTCAATTTCGAAAAAAAAGTAGCAACACTTCGTGAAAAGTGTATTTTTCGATATTAAATCAGATTAAGAAAAAAACATTGAAAATGAAACGCCTTGTAAAGAATGTTACATATCAGTTTCCATGACATAAAGATTTTTCCATCAGCAGGAAAAAATTTTGCCTGCCGCCGGCATGATCGTAAGGAAATGAATTTAGAGACCCCGGATGGAATGAAAGGGAATCTGTCAAAACGTGTCTGGAATCACGTCACTTTATTCAAGTTTCCAATCACAAACGAAACGATATTCGCCAAGTAAATTTTTACTTAGATAAACACATAGACTCGTTGATACTTCTATAACACCTAACTTAGACATACCATCAACATGAGTCATAGTGACGCACTTCGGTCAAAACTCGAAATCGAAAACAGTAGGCAAACAAAATTGCACTTTTAAAAATGATTAAAATTCAAAGTGATCAATGTACGAAGTTTCCCAATATGTTTCCCTCAAAACAAAATTGTTTGTTAAATAATTTCCAGTCGAGTTAAAGTCGAGAAAATTAGCAGCTAATAAAATTTACTTTTCCCCACTCTTGACGTTTAACGGGTGAGCGTTGAAAATCTTTTATTAACTTTCAAGGAAGTTATTGCGTGTTTAAGCAAACTTTGCGCTCAAATTATTTAAAACGAGGGCTGATCGTGTACTTAATTATGATCTTGGGGGCATTTTAAATACCCATAGACGACCCACTTTAAACTCATTAAAGCTCCGACTTATTATTTACACAAACTCACAATACGCCTCCGGTTAATGTTAGTCCAGGAGCTCCAGTCGAGCCTAAAAATAACACGAATTTGTGTGACATTGAATCGAAAATTAATCTCCAAAATCAACCTTTCAGTATTTATCTCGATAGAGCAAGTAGCGCGGTTTATTCAGCCCCCCAGTCCAATGTTTACACGACCTTAAAATTGGGGTCGAAGTCAGTCACTGGATTACTGTACAGCGTGTTATCTGGCATCCAGCCCCATTACCATATGTAAATATGCAAATTGTTGTTGTCTAATAAGTTTGCTCGGATTCTCATGCAGGTCCCGTCTTGCCTCGGGTCTATTTTAGGGAAATTGGCGGTTCCCGGTAATGTATGGGCGACGACAGGGACGGATTTTACGAATAATAAACCCCTTAGTGTTTCGGAAGGTGCGATTTATGATTTCAACCTAGGCAATTATTTTTTAAATTAAATTTTGTTCAATACCATTATCTAAAATTTATAATTTCACTAGGTAGACCTGATTAGGTAAAACCAAGTCTTCCTGTACTTTATCATTTTTCCAAGATATGTGTCATTCAAGCGAGCGAAGGGACATGGGAGGTGAGCTTCATTAAGTGGAAGGCAATCAATTATGTAACATGTTTGTTAGATGTACGGGTGGTGGCCTATTAATATATCCTGATGAATAATGGTTTGTCATACTCTAGAGAATTATGAGCTAAGCAGACGTCAGCCTTTGTTTAGAATTTTATTATTTCCAATGCAGAGTTTTTTCTATATTTTTAGAAAACAAGAAACACTAGTATATTAAATATTGAATAATTTTCTTAGGGGCTTGTTATATTAAATCTCGAAAACAGAATGCAAATTATTATTTCCAGTACAGAAGAATCATTTCCAATCCAACAAAAAACGCTCGTTTATTAAATATCATATATTTTTCTTAGGGGCGTGTTTTATTAAATCTCAATAATATTTGGGTGTCAAGAGAAATTCAACTAAAATACGATGTTATCAAGTATATAACATACTTGTTGGATAAGCAGCTGGCGGCCTATTAATATATCGTGATGTATAATGGTTGGTCATATTCTGGAAAATTATGAGTTTATCAGACATCAGTCTTTGTTCAGAAGTTTATTATTTCCAAATACAGAGTATATTTCTTTATTCTTAGAAAACAAAAAACGCTAGTATATATTAAATACGGGATATTTTTCCTAGGACCTTATGCTACTAAATCTCGAAAACAGCTAGAGTGTCAATTATTATTTCCAAATACAGAGTTTTCCTAAATTTTTTTTATTAAATTTCAAAAACAGTTCGAGTGCATATATAGGTTTAACTAAAATACGATGTTATTCAATATGTAACATGTTTGTCGTATATGCGGATGGTGGCACATTCATGTATCCCGATAAATAATGGTTCGTCATGCTCTAGAGAATTTTTAGCTCAGCAGATATCAGCTTTGGTTTACTAATTTATTATTTCCAAATTCAGAGTTTCTTCTATATTCTTAGAAAACAAAAAATACTAGTTTATCAAATATTAGATATTTACTTTAGGTGAGTTTTCTATTACATCTCAAAAACAGTTGGAGTGCCAAGATAGGTTCAGCTAAAATACGATTTTTCCAACTATGTAACATGTTTGTTGCATATGAGGTTGATAGCCTATCTATACAGTATGGTGGAAACGAAAGGAATAAATTCATTATTTCGTAAGTCAGAGACTGGAGAGAAAAATCCTGAGACCCGTCGATTTTTAATTTCAGTTGCGCATTCTGTCCGATTTTCTTTTTATTTCTTATGTCATCTGTATAAGCGTGATGACGTCATCGATGATTTTTTTAAATGAAAACGTGGTTGATGCGGTACATCATTTGAAAGGTCTTGTAATTATTCATTCAACCATATCAATACTAATAAATAAATGACGTTTGTAAAGTGTCAATACTAACTATTAATATTTATAATTTATTTAATATTAATTTTCGGCTCTCTTGCAATATGGATTTGTGAATTTGGTAGATTGTCACTGGAAATAAACTGTTAAATTTTTGCACGTTTTCTGCTTGACATTTTATGTAAAAAATCTGATTCTTATCAAGAGTGCTACATACAAATTAAACATCTTTGACATGTCACATGTAAATGATATTAGTTCGATCACATTGCAGTCAAGTTGTGTTATAATTATTATTCATTGTTACTTTGTTCCAAAGTGAAACTTAGTGAAACGCAGAGAATTGAAATTCTTATAATGATTGGTTGTGGAGATAAGACAAGGACACAAATGGAGGTTTGAGCATTATTCGACGATAAATATCCCGACTGAGAACAATTGCGCAATCCACCGTCAGCAAAATTGAGAAAAATCAGAGAAACGGGCCATGTAAGGAACATCCCAAAAGGCAGTAGAAACACAAAATTAGATGTTCTACTAGTGTTTCAAGAGGATCCCCATACCAGTTCTCGGCAAGTAGCATTAGACAATAACATACACCATGCAACAGTTCTTGCTACGCTAAAAAAGGAAAAGTGGCATCCCTATAAATTTGTCTTAGTCCAGGAGCTTCTGGAAGATGACTTTGATAGACCCATTCAATTTTGCGACATTATGATGGAAAAAAATTACACAGATCCAATGTTTTTAAGAAAGGTCCTTTTCTTGGATGAAGCTACATTTATTCTAAATGGTCATGTAAATCGTCAGACGTGTCGGTATTGGTCTCAGCAAAATCCGCATTGGATGCAGGAGTATCATACTCAGTACACAGAGAATTTAAATGTATGGGCGGGAATAATAAGTAATAAAATTATAGGACCATACTTTTTCGAGGAACTTTAACACGTCCTCGATATTTAGAATTTCTCCAACATTTCTTAATACCAGAGTTGCATAGACTGTTCCCAAATAGAGATGATTTATGGCTGCAGCAAGATGGTGCGCCCCCATATTATGCGGTCTTGGTTAGAAACTACTTGGACAGAGTTTTTACAGATAGGTGGATTGGGCGGATCAATCGAGTGGCCACCCAGGTCGCCAGATCTCACTCCGCTTGATTTCTTTTTATGAGGATACTTGAAAAGTCGAGTGTAAAAAAATAGACCACATACTATCAATGAACTCAAGGAACGCATAGAGCTCGAAATCGCGCAGATAAGTGCGGAAGTTCTTCAGAACTTTCAGGATGAATTCGTTGCTCGCTTATCTCAATGTCTCATCACTGAGGGTCATCAATTTGAGCAGCTTTGAATCTGGTTGTTATTTCGGACAATAACAAGAATGTTAATTTTAATAATAAAACTATTTGACAATTTACAAACGCCATTTATTTAAAAGTATTGATATGGTTGAATGGAGAGTTACAAGACTTTTCAAATGATGTAACGCATCCAACCACGTTTCGATTTAAAAAAAATTATCGATGACGTCATCACGCTTACACAGATGACATAAGAAATAAAAAGAAAATCGGACAGAATGCGCAACTGAAATTAAAAATCGACTGGTCTCTGGATTTTTCTCTCCAGTCTCTGACTTACGAAATAATGAATTTATTCCTTTCATTTTCACCATGCTATATAAATATTATGTATTTTTCTTAGGGGCATGTCCTATTAAATCTCAAAAATAGTTGGGGTGCCAAGACAAGTTCAACTAAAATGCGATGTTATCAAGTATACAACATATTTGTTGGATAAGCAGCTGGCGGCCTATTAATATATCGTGATGTATAATGGTTGGCCATATTCTAGAAAATTATGAGTTTATCAGATATCAGCCATTGTTCAGAAGTTTATTATTTCCAAATACAATGTATATTTCCTTATTCTTAGAAAACAAAAAATGGGGTTTGCTCTATTAAATCTCGAAAACAGCTAGAGTGCCAATTATTTGGAGTTTTTCCTATAATTTTTATATTAAATCTCAAAAACAGTTGGAGTGCCAAGATAGGTTTAATGATAACATGTTTGTTGGATTTACGGGTAGTGGCATATTCATATATTCCGACAAATAATGGTTTGTTATGCTCTAGAGAATCACTAGCTTAGCAGACGTCAGCTTTTGTTTGGAGTTTTGTTATTTCCAAATTCAGAGTCTCTTCTATATTCGCCGAAAACAAGTATTTCTTGTTGTCTATGCCTTGTTTATCAAGTATTATATATATGTGAGTTTTCTATTACATCTCAAAAACAGTTGGAGTGCCAAGATAGGTTCAACTAAAATACAATTTTATCAATTATGTAACATGTTTGTTAGATATACGAGTGATTGCCTATTAATATATCCGAATGAAGAATAGCTTGTCATAGGCTAGATGATTATGAGCTTGGCAGACATCAGCCGTTGCTATTTCCAAAATGCCAGTATTTTATTATTTCCAAATAAAAAGTTTTTTCTGTATTCTTAGAAAAGCGTTCTATTAAATCTCAATGACAGTTGAAGAGTCAAAATGATTCTGTGCCACTTATCAGGCCAAATGTGGTACTTTTTTTAACTTGCCAAATAGAATATAAAATTTAAATATTTTATCCTGGAGCCATCCAAGGAGTCATTAATAATTTTCCAGCACTGTCGCTGAGTTGAGTAGGTAGTTTCATCTCGCAGACGGTTCATCACAATTTAAAGTATATATGTCGCAGTTTAAGGCTTTCCTAGGAATTTTTGCTGCTGAAAGTTTATTTTTCTGCTCTCGAGTTTAAATGGTGCAGACGGAAAGTTTTGCATTATTCAGTCGGATCTCTGGCGTAAGAGGAAGCGGTCATGTTTCGCGTTATTAGACTACACGTGATTGAGATTTAATGCGCAAGTCCCGGGTCATTATAATGAAACCACAAATCCAGGCAATAAACCCGAGAAATTATCCGAGTTTCCGAGAGAAAACCCCCCAGATATCTTTTTAATGGTGCATCATATTTCGCCCGGGAGGGCGCAAAAAGTTGCTAAGTTCGTTTAAAACTTCTTCCCAGGATATTCGACTTCTATTGCTTTTGTGTACCTTCTAACGTGTCTCAATTCCTTTTGCCTTTTTTATGGACTAACTTTCTTTGGAGCTTTATGCGCGTTTACCGACGGTTTTCTTTTAGAGAGAGGCCCGAAATTACGTCGGCATTCTTGTGCGATATTAGTCTCCATCTTTGCTTGGAGAAGAGCGCTCCTTTTCTGCAACTACACAAAGTGTTACAAGATTGCAAACGTGACCGGCACTCGAAATAACTTCATATGTGTTTCACCCCCCTCCGGCTATTTTCTATGGGAAGGATTTGCTGCAAGGATCTCGGAGAAAATTGTCCCCGTAATGAAAATGTGGAAAAACAGACACTGTGTGCGACAACGTATTCTTTAAAATTATGACAGCCAAGAATGGCTTTGCGGAGTGGAAATTATAAGAATCTATTTTTAGGGGAAGTCGGGGATTTATTTCCTTCATTTGGGCGGGATCAACTCGAAACCGAGTTGCGTTTGTGGGATGGAAAATTTCTCGTTAGCATGGCTATTAGTTCTTTTTGTGAGAGCAAATAAAAATATGCAGAATTGGCTGAACTAAGAATTTTGTACACAAGAGGTCACAATATTATATAGACTTCATACAAGAAATCCTAGTTCTCTTGACTACTGATATAGAGGGTATCAAAGTTATATAAAATACTTCTTTAGGAAAATTAGTTTGAGAGGTGGAGGAGGTTCTCTTAAAACACAAATTTCTCAAGATAATCGAAACTTACTTAGGAAGACTGAGATTTGGAAGGTACTAGTAGTCGAGCTTATCGCAGCCCGGAATTGAAATTGATAAAAATTCCGGAACTCTATTTGATATGCTCGGATTTCGTGAAGGAAAATATCAAAAAATGGTCACAAGTCGCCTATTTTAGACACAAATGAAGACATTTAGGAGTTTTGTCTGAATACAGTTTAAAGTGTCTATTTGGCTATTCAAATGCTGTGTTAGATACGATGTATTGAAATGTTGGACACGTATATGTATCTCCAAGACGATGCAGACTACAACAGGACGAATTGAAATCCAAAATTAAACAACTAGCGTTGCTTTAGCGTAACTTTTTAGTTTATGACACACATTTATTGCTTCTTTAATATAGAAATGCCTTTTTCTTAATACTAATGTCTCTTGAAATTTTGTTAACCACCTAAGTGACATTTTGATGAGATAGAGACGTCGTAGAGAAGAAGCGACACTGGATATGTATCTCTAAGTTGATAAAGCTTAAAATGGACAGATTCACATTCAAAAATTAATTTTCTTTTGGCATAACTTATTAGCTTATGATTCACACTTATTGTTTCCTTAATATTTAAATGATTTAATATACAAATGACTTTTCCTTAATATATATCTTTTAAAAGATTAGTGTGAAGAAGTTGTCACATTGTTGTGACTAAAAAATCACTTGATTCGGATCAAAAATCACAAATTGAGTGCATGTCTTCTTCAAGAGACTCTTTTAACTCTGTTGAAGACAACTCAGACTCAACATTTATGGCATGTAATGAAACAAATCAATAAGAATTAACTTCTGCCTAAACCTTTTTGGTAAACTTGCCCTTTTCTTTTTCAATTTCTTCAGTTTGATCAGATTGGGCAGAAGATTGAAACATGCTAATTTGGCCTTTGATCTTGCATTTAACCGACTTGCTAATTAAGCAAATTAATATTTTTTTTTTTTAATCCTGGTCTTCCGTCCAGTTGCAACCAGAAAACAATTTTGGGTTTTTTCGTTCACTGAGACATTCAGAGCATTAAAAATAACTAACTGACTGTTAAAATAATCATCGAATATACCATCTGCCATGTGGCGACGAATCTCTTTGGCGACGTTTCGTTTAATCTTCTTAAACATCTACAGGTCTCTCATTTCTGATTTCATTCAAGTTATCTTTGGTTTGTCCCACATAATGTTTTATGTCTGAGAAGTTACTAATGATAGCGTTATTCAAACATTCTTTCCACCTACACGTCCTATGTGTTATGATGTGTCCTATAGTGATGTTAATGAAAAGAAACAGTAAACTCTTGACACTCTGTATGTACAATATAAAAATATTGTTTTTTAGAAAAGAATATACAGGGTGATTCACGTTATACGACACGGAAGATTATAGCTAAACTTTTATATTTAAAAAAAGTTTCGTATATGGAATGGATGAGGGTTACATTTTAAAATTATTGTCATTGTATACAGGTGGTCCTAAAAGTATAAAATTGATTAAAGTTAATTATTAAAGTATTTTTTTAAATGATAGACCTAGTATATTAATGTATTTTCGGTATCAACGGACAAAAGAAAAGGTAGTTTTATTAAGGTTTATGGAATCTAAACCGTACCGTTCTTCAGATATTCGTGATTTTGTGAAAATGCAGCATCAAATTTAATGTTTAAAATCTCAGCACTTGGTTTCTTTTCAACCACCGAAATTGGCTGGTGGGATACTAGTACATTGAATCTTTTGCAGTATGTATTAAATATTAACTACTGGAGAATCGATCGAACTTCTGTTTGCAGATAAGACGTGATTAGTGCGAAGTTTTAAAAACATTTTTTTGTCGACTTGAACCTATACTCTGTTCAGCGAGGATTCAATATTACGTCATAAATTGTGACGTCATACAAAAAAACACGTCTGTCTCTGATAAAAAAAAGGTCAGTTGAACAAAAGGTCAAGTTGACACGGGCAGGTATCAGTTTAGCCTTTTGTGCAAACATTCCAAAGTTTTCCCATTTCTGGTATTAATTCAGAAGGAATATCCGCAGCAGCTTTGCCATAGACACCTGCTAAGATTCACCCGGCCATGGATGTAGATTATGAGATATAAATAAAATCGGCCCAAGATATTCTGAGTATTTTTGTGTGCTTACCACTGATTAGACACACACTACCACAGTCAACACCTCGCTAATTTTGATTAAAGTTTTATTCATTTCCACAGAAGCGGATCTAGCCTTTAGGTGACACGTACCAGTGAAAGGTATTTTTGTGGACCAGGTGGTTGTTCAGGAACAGGGGCTTCTTTTCAACAATTCATAGTTCCTTCGGAACGTATGTTGATGGAATTTCTTCCGCCGCTTCATCGATTGTCAATTCTTGTTTCTCGACTATCTTGGAAGGTTTGTCCGGTTTTTCTTCACATAGTGGGTTTTTCTATATGATCTCTTAAAAGCGGTTCTTTCGTTTCTACATTTAGTTCCACAAAAGCTGGACTTGGATTTCTAAATTTTGACGACATTTTGACATTAAACGTCAAACTGACTTTAGCTGGTGGTTTTATTATTAATAAGAACTAATAACACGCCTGTTTTTTTGCGTTCTTTTTCTAATGAAATGAGATGAGTAATGTGACGTCATATTGAACCCTCGCTGAACAGAGTATATAAACACCAAAGGAATTCAAAGAATTTAAACACGCTTTGTCGTACCGCTGACAAATACAGGGGCCGCTCGAAACCAAGATGTTTCTTGGGAGTTCGCAAGAGTCCGAATCGGACCAGAACTCCCAGGGGGGGGCTTTTCTGAAACCAAAAACAAGGAAGAGGGGAAGGAGGCCCAACACAAGTTCTTCTCTTAACGTCACTGAGAAGATATTTTCTGAGGCTAAATCAGTGATTTTATTTCTCGATATCAGCTGTTTCGAAATTGAAAAATAGAAAAATGGCTCCAGTAGCATTTTCTTGTTAAAAAATAATAAAAAGGCAGAAGTATCACCCTGAGTTAACTTAAAAAGATTCATTAAATAACAAGTTCTTCTTTTAATGATAGTTAAAAGGCACTTTCTGAGTCTAAATCAATTGTTTTCTCTGTTGGAATCCATTTTTGTCAACATTTAAAAAGTCAGAGAAATTTATTTTTTTTTAAATTTAGAAGATTGAAAAGAAACCTTCTATTAAAAATTTGGAGACTCAAAAGTCTCAAATAGTTCTCCTCTCACTGTCAATTAAATAACATTTTTTGAAACTAAGTGGACCGCTTTGTCGCTTGGGATCGGTTTTCCCAAAATTTCAAAACTCAGAAGAATCACCGTATTAAACAAATTAGAAACTTAGAAAGACTCAAATAATACTTCTCTCGCCATCAATGAAAAGTTATTTTGTGAAGCTATGTAGGTGGATTTCTTCCTTGGAATCAGTTTTCTCAAAAATTGTAAAATTAGCAAAATCTCTCTTTTAACAATTTAGAAACTCAGAAAGACTCAAACAGGTTTCTCTTTTGGTATCAATTAAAAAATATTTTCTGAGATTAAATCGATTATTTTTCCCCTTGGTATCAATTTTCCCAAAAATAAAAAGATCAGAAAAATATTTCTTTTAAAAATTTATAGAGACTCAGAAAGACTGAAACAGGTTTCTCTCTTTGTATCACTTAAAAGATATTTTCTGAGGCTAAGTCGGTTATTTTCTCTATTGGTATCAGTTTTCTCAAAAATTAAGAAATCAGAAAAATCTCTCTTTCAAAATTGGGAAACTCAGAAAGACTGAAACAGTTTTCTCTCCTGGTATCAATTAAAAGCTATTTTCTGAAACTAAGTCGGTTATTTCTCACTTGGTAGCAGTTTTCCCCAAAAAATTGAGGTCAGAAAAATCTCTCTTTTAAAAATGTGAAAACTCAGAAAGTCCCAAACAGGTTTATCTCTTGGTATCAATTAAAAGATATTTTCTGAGGCTAAGTCGGTTGTTTTCTCTCTTGGTAACAGTTTTCTTAAAAATTGAGAAATCAGAAAAATCCCTGCACTTTTGAGAACTTGCTGTAGCAGTATGGTATAGAAATTCAGTATACGGCAAATTAAAACCCACAAGCCAACCTACGCACACATCTTGTTCTTAAGACGGTAACAACAGGCTACATTGGAGATAACCATCGTGTGATGTGTAATGGCCCACAATATCGGAGTCTATAGAGTACAATATATCAGCGTATATTTGCTTCATTGACCTAACAAAGGCGTTTGACCGGGTTTGCTTGGGAGACATTTTAGATCTATTGATATAAAATAAGGCAGCGGCGAACATAACAAAGATAATCCATAATCTAAATAACAATAACGTAACAAATGTTAAAGCAGGAGAGCAATTCACGGAAAACATCGCAACACCAGGAGGAATTAAACAGGGTGACAGCCTAAGTCCCATTTTGTTTGATCTTCTCATGAATAAAATTATAAATAAAGTAACAGATCTTAATCTCGGATACGGACTGGGCAACAAAAGAATTGGTATGGTGTGTTACGCCGATGATGCAGCGATTTTTGCCGAATCAAAAAACGACCTGCAAAAACAGCTCTTCCAGTTCTTCCAAGTAAGCCGCCAACTCAACATGAACATTTCTATCCACAAAAACCAAATGTACGACAATCGCGAAAGATCCGCTACAAGATGGTGCAACAGGTGATGCAATTCAGATATCTGAGCATAGACATATCAAGCACTCACGACCCAATTAAAGACCTGAGATGCCAGATTAACAAAGCATCCGCACTATCAGGATGCCTATGAGATATAGTCTGGTCAAACCCGTACATGCGCAAAGATAGCAAAATTCGAATCTACAAGACTTGTATCAGACCGATCATGATGTACGGTATAGAAGTCCGTGAAGACACCAAAAAGACGAAACACATGCTAAGGGTGGCCGAAATGAATACACTGAGAACAATAGTGGGGAATACAAGGAAAAACAGAGTAAGAAACACAGAGATCAGAGAACAATGAGGAAAACAAGATATTGTGATATGGGGAAGAAAACGTAAGAGACAGTGGTATAACCATGTAAGACGGATGGACGAGAACGGACTTCCGAAAATAGTCCTGGAAAACAACCCGCCCGGCTTAAGACCACCCGGGAGGCCACCTAAAAGATGGAAAGATAGTTGGCAATCTACCTTTCAGGAAAAGGTGCAGAGGCAGCTTCAGAATTAACAGATCGACAGATCTCCAAGAAGTAGAAGAAATAGAAGTACGATTCTGAAGAATTTCGGACTCTCAAAATCAGTTGATTTCCCTCTTGGGATCAGTTTTCTCAGATTTTAAAAACTCAGAAAAATCATTTTTTTTAGAAAAATTGGAAACTCGAACAGTTCTTCTCTTAACGTCACTGAGAAGATATTTTCTGAGGCTAAATCAGTGATTTTATTTTTCGATATCAGCTGTTTCGAAATTGAAAAATCGCTCGAGTAGCAATTTCTTGTTAAAAAAAAATTAAAAAGCCAGAAGTATCTCCCTGAGTTAACTTAAAAAGATTCATTAAATAACAAGTTCTTCCTTTAGTGATAGTTAAAAGGCACTTTCTGAATCTAAATCAATTGTTTTCTCGGTTGGAATCATTTTTTGTCAACATTTAAAAACTCAGAAGAATTTATTTTTTTTTTAATTTAGAAGATTGAGAAGAAACCCTCTATTAAAAATTTGGAGACTCAAAATCCTCAAATAGTTCTCCTCTCACTGTCAATTAAATAACATTTTTTGAAACTATGTGGATTGTTTTCTCGCTTGGGATCGCTTTTCCCAAAATTTAAAAACTCAGAAGAATCACCGTATTAAACTAATTAGAAACTTAGAAAGACTCAAATAATACTTCTCTCGCCATCAATGGAAAGTTATTTTGTGAAGCTATGTAGGTGGTTTTCTTCATTGAAATCAGTTTTCTCACAAATTGTAAAATTAGCAAAATCTCTCTTTTAACAATTTAGAAACTCAGAAAGTCTCAAACAGGTTTCTCTTTGGTATCAATTAAAAATATTTTCTGAGGTTAAATCGATTGTTTTCCCCCATGGTATCATTTTTCTCGAAAATTAAAAGATCAGAAAAATCTCTCTTTTAAAAATTTATAGAGACTCAGAAAGACTGAAACAGGTTTCTCTGTTTGTATCACTTAAAAGATATTTTCTCAGGCTATGTCTGTTATTTTCTCTCTTGGTATCAGTTTTCTCAAAAATTAAGAAATCAGAAAAATCTCTCTTTCAAAATTTGGAAACTCAGAAAGACTGAAACAGTTTTCTCTCCTGGTACCAATTAAAAGCTATTTTCTGAAACTAAGTCGGTTATTTCTCACTTGGTAGCAGTTTTCCCCAAAAAATTAAGAAGTCAGAAAAATTTCTCTTCTAAAAATTTGAAAACTCAGAAAGTCCCAAACAGGTTTATCTCTTGGTATCAATTCAAAGATATTTTCTGAGGCTAAGTCGGTTGTTTTGTCTCTTGGTAACAGTTTTCTTAAAAATTGAGAAATCAGAAAAATCCCGGCACTTTTGAGAACTTGCTGTAGCAGTATGGTATAGAAATTCAGTATACGGCAAATTAAAACCCACAAGCCAACCTACGCAGACATCTTGTTCTTAAGACGGTAACAACAGGCTACATTGGAGATAACCATCGTGTGATGTGTAATGGCCCACAATATCGGAGTCTATAGAGTACAATATATCAGCGTATATTTGCTTCATTGACCTAACAAAGGCGTTTGACCGGGTTTGTTTGAAAGACATTTTAGATCTATTGATAGAAAATAAGGCAGCGGCGAACATAACAAAGATAATCCATAATCTAAATAACAATAACGTAACAAATGTTAAAGCAGGAGAGCAATTCACGGAAAACATCGCAACACCAGGAGGAATTAAACAGGGTGACAGCCTAAGTCCCATTTTGTTTGATCTTCTCATGAATAAAATTATAAATAAAGTAACAGATCTTAATCTCGGATACGGACTGGGCAACAAAAGAATTGGTATGGTGTGTTACGCCGATGATGCAGCGATTTTTGCCGAATCAAAAAACGACCTGCAAAAACAGCTCTTCCAGTTCTTCCAAGTAAGCCGCCAACTCAACATGAACATTTCTATCCACAAAACCAAATGTACGACAATCGCGAAAGATCCGCTACAAGATAGTGCAACAGGTGATGCAATTCAGATATCTGAGCATAGACATATCAAGCACTCACGACCCAATTAAAGACCTGAGATGCCAGATTAACAAAGCATCCGCACTATCAGGATGCCTATGAGATATAGTCTGGTCAAACCCGTACATGCGCAAAGATAGCAAAATTCGAATCTACAAGACTTGTATCAGACCGATCATGATGTACGGTATAGAAGTCCGTGAAGACACCAACAAGACGAAACACATGCTAAGGGTGGCCGAAATGAAAACACTGAGAACAATAGTGGGGAATACAAGGAAAAACAGAGTAAGAAACACAGAGATCAGAGAACAATGAGGAAAACAAGATATTGTGATATGGGGAAGAAAACGTAAGAGACAGTGGTATAACCATGTAAGACGGATGGACGAGAACGGACTTCCGAAAATAGTCCTGGAAAACAACCCGCCCGGCTTAAGACCACCCGGGAGGCCACCTAAAAGATGGAAAGATAGTTGGCAATCTACCTTTCAGGAAAAGGTGCAGAGGCAGCTTCAGAATTAACAGATCGACAGATCTCCAAGAAGTAGAAGAAATAGAAGTACGATTCTGAAGAATTTCGGACTCTCAAAATCAGTTGATTTCCCTCTTGGGATCAGTTTTCTCAGATCAGAAAAATCATTTTTTTTAGAAAAATTGGAAACTCGAACAGTTCTTCTCTTAACGTCACTGAGAAGATATTTTCTGAGGCTAAATCAGTGATTTTATTTCTCGATATCAGCTGTTTCGAAATTGAAAAATCGACCGAGTAGCAATTTCTTGTTAAAAAAAAAATTAAAAAGCCAGAAGTATCTCCCTGAGTTAACTTAAAAAGATTCATTAAATAACAAGTTCTTCCTTTAGTGATAGTTAAAAGGCACTTTCTGAATCTAAATCAATTGTTTTCTCGGTTGGAATCATTTTTTGTCAACATTTAAAAACTCAGAAGAATTTATTTTTTTTTAATTTAGAAGATTGAGAAGGAACCCTCTATTAAATATTTGGAGACTCAAAAGCCTCAAATAGTTCTCCTCTCACTGTCAATTAAATAACATTTTTTGAAACTATGTGGATTGTTTTCTCGCTTGGGATCGCTTTTCGCAAAATTTAAAAACTCAGAAGAATCACCGTATTAAACTAATTAGAAACTTAGAAAGACTCAAATAATACTTCTCTCGCCATCAATGGAAAGTTATTTTGTGAAGCTATGTAGGTGGTTTTCTTCATTGGAATCAGTTTTCTCACAAATTGTAAAATTAGCAAAATCTCTCTTTTAACAATTTAGAAACTCAGAAAGACTCAAACAGGTTTCTCTTTGGTATCAATTAAAAATATTTTCTGAGGTTAAATCGATTGTTTTCCCCCATGGTATCATTTTTCTCGAAAATTAAAAGATCAGAAAAATCTCTCTTTTAAAAATCTCTTTGTATCACTTAAAAGATATTTTCTCAGGCTATGTCTGTTATTTTCTCTCTTGGTATCAGTTTTCTCAAAAATTAAGAAATCAGAAAAGTCTCTCTTTCAAAATTTGGAAACTCAGAAAGACTCAAAAAGTTTTCTCTCCTGGTATCAATTAAAAGCTATTTTCTGAAACTAAGTCGGTTATTTCTTTCTTGGTAGCAGTTTTCCCCAAAAAATTGAGAAGTCAGAAAAATCTCTCTTTTAAAAATTTGAAAACTCAGAAAGTCCCAAACAGGTTTATCTCTTGGTATCAATTAAAAATATTTTCTGAGGCTAAGTCGGTTGTTTTCTCTCTTGGTAAGAGTTTTCTTAAACATTGAGAAATCAGGAAAATCTCGGCACTTTTCAGAACTTGTAGCAGTATGGTATAGAAATTCAGTATACGGCAAACTACAACTCCCAAGCCAACCTACGCACACATCATGTTCTTAAGACGGTAATATCAGGCTACATTGAAGGTAACCATCGTGACTGAGAATCTTTACTTGCGAAGGCGGCTTGTGCAGTGCGTTCAGCTACATCAAAAGTAACCGAGTTTCACTCATAATTTCTTGAATTTTGGTCGCGAAATGCGTTTTCTTCCAAGAGATCGCACTCGAGGTCTCCAGGGCAACAAGCACTCCAGGGTTTTCTGCAGCCTAGGCAAGTTGTCGATTTTTTTAATGCCTTTAAATTTCTGTAACTTTCAAAAATACATTCCGGAGGAGCATCATTTGAGCAGTCAGTATCTCTGTAGCTTACAAAACTGGTTTTTCGTGTAAAACTCTGGAACAATACTCCAGACCTATATCCATATTAGTGAACGAAATTTTTAGCTTTTTATCATTTCTAAATTATTTCATAACCTATATCCATATTACTTTCAAAAAGTTTGTCGTACTGTAGACCTCAAATTTCTTATCAAATATGAAAAAACGATGATTCTTAAACAGTCCTTGTTATTTTTATGACTTTTTTCGATGTCAGTCCATCCTTCATTTTTTTTTCTTCTTTGAAGATCTGAAATATCGCTACATATTATATACTTCTTCTGTACCCTTCAGGACATTCAAATACTATTTCAGAATTTTTTTTTCAAGTGTATCAAAGAAAAATATGCGAGAAATACAGTTTCAAAGGAGCAAAAAATTTTGTCTCTGCCCTCAATGAAAAACCTGAAACCCGCTTCTAAGATATGATTGGAGGCAGTTTGAACATAAAGTGTACTGCCCTGCGGTATCGTCTCCTTGTTCGACGACTCCTTTGTTCGCCAAATTACGTTCGTTCCAACAGAAAAAAAAACTGGCAAATTCTTAAAGTCCTGAACTTTGGCCGAACTATTTTCCCGTCGACTTTCGCTGCGCCGTTTAATCAAATTTTCCGGCGAGGCTTTGAGCCGGCTGCCTTTTGCAGTTTCCACCGGGCAAAATACGAAGTTTTTCCTCCTTCAATGGCCACACCGAGCATGAATAATGTTTTGGGGTAAATAAATTATTTTTCCCTCGTGTATTATGTCGGAACATACTCACTTCCTGCTGCTGGGATGTTTTAGTGAGAAAGTACGTAAAGCCCGTTGTTAGTAATTTAACTCAGAGCTTTCGCAGTCGTTAGCTCTAATGCTTGCTCCAAAGCTAACAAAAAGCTCAAGTTTTTCTTCTTATTTTAAACTGCAGCTCTAAATGGTACGGAGCTTTTTATTCGATCGCGAACCAGAATAATTCCAGCCTCCACAGAGGAGAAAAGGAGCATCTAACTACCTTCGTTATTCGTTTCAATAATGAGGAAATCTTTTCCTGCGGCCTGGAGTTTTATTCAAACTGTCGCTCAGTTCTCTGCAGGATCCCTATTTATGCAAATTTCTTGCCTCGATGCCCTCGTTCAGCTTTTTGTGCTCCTTTTAATGCGGCCCCCGTCCAAGTAATAAGTTTTTATTATTTATATCGATTGCGTATTTTAACGTTGTTAGCAAATTCTTATCCAATATCCCAACAATAAGCCGAATCGAGGCTTCAGCTAAGGAAGCAAAGTTATATCGTCTCGCTTATACTTTCAAAGAAAGTTCTTATGAAACAGCGATGGGGGTTGAACGTTCGGAAATACCCTTTTAAGTCAAAGGACACAAAGTTCTCCTGCTGGAAAAATACGACATTGTGCCAAGCCGAGGTTCATTTGACCGTGAAAGTTTCGGAGCTCTTCAGAGGGTGAACTTTTGTTTTGATTTAATGTCAACACGCTTAAGAAATTATACGCCTGGCTGAAGCCATTTATTCGCACTCCCATAATATTTTTATTGCAAAACTCGTAGTCATGTCTTCAGCTGACAAAACTACTTCTCCAATAATTCATAGTCAGTCCAAATGGGATAATTTCGCCGACTAGCCGGGCAGCTACTTCGCAGCGCCTTAGTAGACGCTATTAGGAGTGTTAATCAAGCCATTATGTAGCTAACTTTATTCCGCTGGCGAAGTTGGGTCGTTAAGAGGCTCCCTAACATACGGATGGCCGCGGTTTTCGCCTCTTGGTTCTCGCTTAAACTGTTTTACTTAGGGCCGGTATTTTGAATACCGATTAAATTATTTAACACTGATTTTATTTTTGATCGCCTGAAAGGATATTTTAAGTGCGGACTAACCTAAAACTGGTAACAAATACCAACATACGTTGATTAATTATAATTCAATAATGAACCAAACGCTAAATATGTAACTGTCGGTTGCTAACATCATTTTTTTTACATTTTGTCATTTGATATTATTGTTTTCGTGGGTTCCAGGAACAGAAAGTTTTCTATAGAAATTTCGTTTCGTTTAACTGCTGTTGTCCTGGTTGATATAAAAATTACAGAATTTTTTTGAAAGTGGTCACAATTGGTTCTGATTGATTGTATTTTAAATGACGTATAATAATGTAGTTCGAAGTTGAAACGAATCGACCGATTTAGAGTGAATATTGTGAAATAGTAGATTATGTCACTAGGAGTAAAAGTGGGTCTTTTCGTGCTAAGCCCAGAGATTGACGGCCGAAGCGAAGCTGAGGCCTGCAACTAAGCGAAGCACAAAAAACTTTTTACTCCGAGTAACATATACTATTTTTTTTCAAGCATGCAGGAAATAAGTCTATTTCGGAGTGATTCAGTTTTGCAATTTTCTCACATCTTCTTTAAGCGGGTCTAGGTATTTACCCAATTAGTGGTGTATATTATTTGTAAAATAAATAGAATGTGTTAGAATGTTGGTTTTCAATTTTCAATGGTTTTAATGGTATTAAACCATATAACCAATGGTTATGGTAAACTAAAAATTTGTAGCATTATTATCAATACTAAATTAATAAAAATCACATTGACAGATACATATAATGACGCGCATGACATTTAACAGACGATCTCATCGTTCGAGAACGCTCTGAGAATATTCCTATCCTTTGTTTTTTCAATAAGAATGTAAAGATGGCAATACACTCAGACTCAAAATCGTTTATATATGCGCCACCATGACAGTAGCGGTGACTTTTGACTTTACTTTTACTGCCTAGGACTTTTTCGCTACTTTTTTGGTCTCAGGATTAGAAAGCCCACTTTAGGTGTGCGTATGGAGAAAACAAATGACGTGCTTTTACTCCGCTTGAAAAAAAAAGTTTTTTTTTAAAGTTCAATTATTGAAAAGTATAAATACTAGGTATAAATTATTACATCTACGAAGTTAGAAAATGCATACGGTGCAGTTTGAAATAGGTGAAAATTGAGTTTCAATTGAGAGCGATTTAGAAATTTGCAAATTGTTATTAAAAGGTAAATTCAGGTTTTAGAGCTAAGTCCATGTGCTCAATCGCTATGCGCACTCAGCGCTTGACGTTATGTGAATGTGAAAAAATATGCTCTCAACAGTAAGAACTGGCTAGTGCTGCTATCGGCTTTAACATATAAGCTATTCTCTTATTATTGAAAACAAGGGGGCTTTAAAATCAGACTTTGACATTTTTATCATATACGACATAGGTGTAGAAAAAATGAACGTTTCAAAGGTAACTTGATGTCAAAAATAAGTGAACGGATAATATTTTTCTATTTCTGTATCATAATTATTGTGAGAAGTAATCCTTGAAGCTTGCTCCTCTTCAGGTAAATAATTTTCATTACACTATATTGTTCTTCTTCTTGTGGTGCCTATTCTCTGCAAACGTTGGCGATAACTATGGCTAGTCTTATTCTATCAGCTGCCTGTCTAAATAATTATAAAGATGTCATCCCAAACCACTGACGCAAGTTTTGCAGCATGAGTTTATTCTCCTTCCGCTCCTACCGTCGACTTTTCTCTGTTGGATAAGCTGCAGTAGTCGATATTTATTGTTCCTCATAATATGTCCGAAATACTCCATGTTTTTCCTCTTCACTGTGAATGTCACTTCTTTCGTTTTACCCATTCTTCCAAGTACTTTTTCGCTAGTTACGTTCTCGATCCATGAGATGCGCAGAATTCTCTGATAAATCCACATTTCGAACGCTTCGAACTTCCCCATCAAAGCTTCTGTCATGGTCCACGCCTCAACGCCATACAAAAAAAACTGCAAGGATGTAACATCTAACTATTCTTATTTTCAGTTGTAGGCTAAGGTTTTTGTTGACGAAAAATGTTTTTGTTCTATTGAATACAGTCCTTGCCTTCCCGATTCTGCATCTTACTTGCACGGATTGATCCCAGTTTGCATTCACCATTGATCCCAAGTAAGTGTGTCTCTCAACTCGTTCTATAGTTTCTTGATTTAAAGTCAAAACCATAGGAGGCTGGGGGTTTTTGCTGAGGGTCATATGTTTTGTCCTTCAGGCTTTTGGAAGTCCATATTCCTCGCTCGTTGTATTGATTTTCTCCAGAAGAGTTTGAAGGCCCTCCAGGCTACTTGCGATGATAACCGTATCATCTGCGTATCTGTGGTAGTTTATGTTTTCGCCGTTTATTTTTCCTTAGAGTAGATATTAAATAAGGTCGGCGAGAGGACATACCCTTGGCGAACGCCTTTTTGGATCTTCACCTCCTCTGTTTTGTTGCCGGCTATATTCACGCAAGCTGGCTGGTTCCAATATAAATCGCTATAATTCATATATCCCTGCTGTCTAGGCCTACCTCCTTCATTACTTCCTCCAGCTTTGTGTGTTTTACCCTGTCAAAAGCCCTTGAAAATTATATAAAGCATGCGTACACATCTCGGTTCATGTCCCTACAGCGTTGTACTAGGACTTGTAATGAAAAGATTGCCTCTCTAGTTCCCAGGGCATTTCTAAATACAAATTGAGATTCGTATAAGTCACATTTTCTATACATTATGCTGTGGATGATCTTGATGAACACTTTGACGATATGGTTGATAAGACTAATAAGCCTGCATTGGTCGCAGGTATAGACCCGAGGGCTATTTAGGGAGGGTAATGAAGGAAGATATTAACCAGTCAGAAGGTATTTTTCCTGTATCATAGATGAGATTGAAGATTTCTTCCAGAGACTTGAGGAATTCCGTGATACTGTCACATAATATTTTTATCAGTTCTACGCGGACCTCGTCAGGTCCAGGCGATTTATTGTTTTGTATATTCTGGATAGCTCTCTCAATTTCTGCTTTTGTTATGCTGCCTATGCGAGCCCTGAAATACATCCCATACCTAAACCGGCAGATACTAAATTCTTAACCTTTTGTCCTAACCAAAAGCCAATTATCCCTTCCCATATCCCACAACTACCTTACCAACCCGCACTGGTCAGCGTGAAACCCCCGTAGTAGTAGTCCATCAGAACGCATGGCTGTCAAGGAAGCGAGCAGAGGGTGCGAAGAATCTCCGGTACAGGTACAGGATAGGCTGCCAAAACCAAAAACTGACCATAGCTACTTTAAATACCAGAACGTTATCAAAAATCCAGAAACCACAAGAACTCGAGGAAGAAGCTCTCCCATATCAAATGGGATATACTAGGAATAAGCGAGCGTAAAATAAGAGACGAAGAACAACTAACACTTCATTTAGGAAATTTGCTACACTACAAAGGAGGCCAACACATAAACGAAGGAGGAGTCGGGTTACTAGTAGACAAAAGTCCACCAAGATGCAGAGTATCAGTGATAGAGTGATGTACCTCATATACAAACTAAATACTAGATACTCGCTAAAAATTAGATAATATATTATATAAAATTAGATAATAGATAAAGTTAAAAAAAGATATAAATGACGGGGTACAGCAGGAGCCTAATCCACTACAGCATGCTAATAGGAGACTTTAATGCTAAATTGGAGCATAAGGAAGACGAAACTGAAACGTCGTTGGGAACCCAAGGATTTGGAGAAAGGAATCAGAGAGGTCAAAAGCTTCTTGAATTTCTTCTACAACAAACCTATTTGCAATCAACAGCTTCTTTCACAAAACTCCACACGGACCTGGGCCAGCCCCGACGGTTCTACAAAGAACGAAATCAACTTTATCACAACTAACAGAAAGGAAATATTGTAAGATGTAACTGTGCTGAATAAGTTGTCAATAGGCAGTGATCACGAGAGAGATGAAACCTAGCATCAACATAGAACCAAACCACACCCAGCACCTATGGTTAGTGTTTTAGACCCGAATATAGAGGGCTTGAACGCACGTATTACAAATTCTATAAAAACCGCAGTAAAAGAATGCCAGACACAAAGCACCCAGTGACATGAAAAACTCAGCGCAAGCACCGAACAACCAATGGAAAGAAGAAGAAATCTGACAAATAGACATACAACAAACGCAACAGAATTATAACGCCTAAATAGAGAAGTATCCAAGGCAGTGCAAAGAGACACAAGAACATACAACCCAAATGAAATCTTATCGATAATTGAGCAAAATAAGGGCAAGAAATCACTAGGGAAGCCATTCTCCGAAGGCAGGAAAAATCATCTGCAAGCTAGCAAAACAGAGTGGCCAAATAACAACAAATAAAACGGAAATTTTACAGGTTCTAGAAGACTTCTATGCGACACTATATAGCGACCAAAATGCAGTGAGTTTGGACACCAACATAAACAGGGTGCAGAATCAAGGGTCCGAGAACATTCCAAATATTACCTTAAACGAACTAAGAGATATGAAAAACCATAAAGCAATTAGCGACGACGGCGTAGTAGTCGAGTTCCTAAAAGCCAGCGGAACTACGTTATTAAATGCATTATGCAAGTTATTTGATGGTTGCCTACAAACTAAATTATAAACTAATTTATTTAGGGCACGGTGGCAAAGCCCGAACACAGCAAGAAATGTGCGAGATCTTTAATAATAAGTTCAATCAAAGCACTGTAAGCAGAATTGCCAAGAAATTTCGAGATTTTGGTCACATAAAAGACATTCTCAAAATAGACCGTTCCAAAATAAACAATGACGATTTACAATATGACAAAAAAATTAAATGAACCAAAGTAGTAGTCAAGTCCCTTATCGAAAAATGCATCGAGTATAATAAACCCTTCTGCATAATTTTTGTCGACTATGAAAAAGCGTTTGACACAGTAGATCAGAATAAAATGCTGCAGGCTCTTGCTGATTGCCGTATCGATCATAGACACACGGAGGTCATCAAACACGTATACCGAAGAGCAAAAGCTCGTGTTGAGAATAAGAGTGTTCATTATAAAATTTCATCTAGCAGGCTATGAAATTTTGACAGAGAAGGATGACATAATCAAAGTAAATGGACTTTTGTTTCTCCGTCCTTTTCTTTTGACATTTCACAGCCAACTAGATGAAGTTTTATAATGAACACCCCGTAGATGAGAGTGATAACACTTCGTTATTGTCGAAGTAAGTTGCTTGTGATCAAAAATTGAAACAATTTTTGTCAAACGAAGAATGTCCAAAATGTTAGAAAAAAGTCTGTAATTGTGTTTTTTTATACCTCATTCAACGCATCCTCAGAAAGAGTGTTTAGTGTAATAAAAAAGAAATTGGTAAAAAGACAAAAAAATATTATTACTGAAAACAATGGAGGCTGAATTATTAATAAAATTTAATCTTAATATAACATGCAGTAAATTTTATGATTATTCGATATAGAAGGAAAAAAAAGAAGTGCTGAAAATGGCAAAATCAAACAAAAAATATTTAGAATAAGTTAGAATTGGTTGAATAGGTTAGAGAAGGTTTTTAAAAAATTAATAATAATATCTAAACTCTAGAGCTTAAACGACGGACTTTTGAACAAAAAGAAAAAATATGTGTTTGGTCATTTTATTAGTAGAATCTAATATTGACACCCTGTATAAGAAAATGTTACTGTAGGAAACTTTTCAAAACTTGGATATTTTAAATAAGTCGTTACGCCCAATGTAGGTAAAATATTCACAAGATTCTAGTACTTATTAGGTATTATACTTAAGATTATACCGGAAGCCAGCATCATACGTTTGTTTTTCCAACGGAACTCTCCAATTTTTACTGCAAATCCTCCTTTCTCTGTCAATTTTAAGTAATTTTTGTCAAATAAATCTGCTGCTAAGGTCAACTTCGTCAACGAGAAAACGCAACTTAAAAAGGGATTTTTTTAATTTTAAAAGCTGATAGCGATAGCAGAACATTGTGCACTTTCTTATCTTAATCTTGCATAGGTTCTTCAATGGTGCCAACTATACTTTTCTTTAATTTTGGCAAACGACCCAAATTAGAGACCGGCAATCTTCAAAATAAAACAAGACTACTACCAGCAAAGAACCTGTAAAAAAATAGGAGAGGAAGGTGCAAGCCGTCTTGTAGTAACTTCAATTGCTTAAGTTTTAGAGCTTTTTTAAAACTTGAAAAACCCTCTCTGGTTGCATTTTTCTCGAAAACTGTTAACTTTAGCATGGTTCATTTGACAAAAATGACTTAGAACTGACTAATGGATCAATATTTGCAACAAAAAAAAATGGGTAGGTTTATTTGAAAAACAAAGATGGCGCCGGCTTCTGGTAAAAAAAAAAGATATTTTACGTAAATTTGGCATAACAATTTAAGGAAAAACTTTCAACAATTTCCTACGACACATTTTCAGTCCATAAATAGATGGCGTTCGTGTTACCCATATGAAGCTGGCCCAATAATTATTTACATTCCATAGAGTAAGTTTTTGTCCCGCAGCGAAGTTTACAAAGCAAATCGCCAAAGGGTAAAAATACTCCGTAGTCCTGAGGACACTATTTTTTAACGTTTATTTAAAGGTGGTAGACAATGATGTACTATAGTAAGCGAAACATCTTGGACTTCCATTGTCTTTATTAAGTTTTTACACGACGTTTCAAGCAGTGAAATATCTGCTCGTTTTCAAGAAAAACAACCAGTTTCACTTGTTTCACCAGTTTTACTTGAAAACGAACAGAGAATCTACTGCTCGAAACGTCGCGTAAAAATTCAATAAAGACAAATCCAAGATGTTTCGCTTAACTCTATTTTTTGCTTTTTTATGTAAATTTTTAAACGACGAATTATAAAAAAGCTGGTCTATTCAGGTCACTGTTTCCACCTGGTAGTATTTTTAACTTCACGAAATAGCTAGAAACTATTATATTATGCTTTTGATCAATATTACAATTTTTTATCTCACCGGAAAAAAGATACTTTTTTTTCAAGCGGACTAAAAGTAAGTCATTTGTTTTCTCCATACGCACACCTAAAGTGGGCTTTCTAATCCTGAGATCCAAAAAGTAGTAAGAAAGTTCTAGGCAGGAAAAGTTAAGTAAAAATCACCGCTACTGTCCATGGAGCGAATATACAGTGAGGACCAAAAGTCCCGCATAAATTCAATAAAAATTTAAGGAAATTTGTTTTATCAAAATGCTCGAACACGTCTATTGTTGTTCTTAGTTGTGCATTTTTTGACGTGACAGACATGTATACAGGGTCATCCATGTAGAAGATAAATGTAATTTTTTAATTTTTTCTTATGGAACCCCCTGTATATAAAAAGTTTTTTTAATTCTTTTGGAGTTTCTAAACATATTTCGTATTACATACACTGTCCCTAAACGCAACAGGTAATGAGAAATTTACGGTAATAATACCTACATGAAAATAACGAGTTAATTTATTAACAATTGAAAAAAAATACGATATTAACTACTGACTCTAATTAATTAAATGCTCGAACTGTTTCCCGTTAACTTCTTGACAGTGAGCAAGCCGTAATTCAAATTCGTCTAGCACGTTTCTTATCATTTCAGCGGGTATTTGTTGAGTTACGTGCGTAATTTTCGTTTTTAACTCTTCTATACTGTCGGGCTTATTTAGGTACACTTTATGTTTTAGATAACCCCATAAGAAAAAGTCCATTGGAGTGAGATCAGGTGACCTTGCAGGCCACTCTAAATGTCCCCTTCGTCCAATCCATCGACCCGGAAACACTTCGTTTAAATATTGTCGCACCTCCCTGCTAAAGTGTGGTGGCGCGCCATCTTGTTGAAACCAAATTGATTCATCTGGAATATTCGGGTTATTTGCATTTGGAAACATAATACAAAGGTCAGGAATTAGTTCATTTCTTAAAGACTTAAAAATTGCAAATAACGGTGGCCTGTTAGAGTATCTTCAAGAAAATAAGGTCCTATGATTCTATCTCCGACAATACCGGCCCAAACATTGACAGACTGAGGATATTGGGTGTGAGATTCAATCGCCCAATTTGGATTCGTGGAGGACCAGTAGCGGTAGTTTTGTCTGTTCATCATACCGCTTAAACAGAATTTTGATTCATCAGAAAAAATTATTCTTCTAGAGAAAAAACGGTCATTGTTGGATCTGTTCATCAAAATTTCGCAAAATTCCAATCGACGATCTGGATCATCTTCTTTAAGTTCGTGGATTGATTTTATTTTGTACGGATGATATTTTTCTTTTTTGAGGATTCTTCGAACAGATGATTTTCCGATTTCATTATCCAATGCTATTTCTTGAGTTGGTTTATGGGGATTTTCTTCAATGGATAAAAGAACGTTTAATGTCTTATTCTGGGAAATCGAGGGTCTACCAGATCTGGGAAGGTCTCTTACGTGTCCCACTTCTCTAAATTTCCTTTCAATTCTGCTCACGGTAGACTGCGATATTTGACTATCCGGATATTTGGTATTGAATATTTCACAAACTTCGCTTTGAGTTCTTCTTCGATTACCGCATCCAATCATACTTAAAATTTCTGTTCTTTGAGTTTCGCTTAATTTCGCCATTTTGCCGCACAACAGTAAACAAAATTAGAAATAGGTGTTTGTCAAAATGTCACTTTTGAAAATTAAAAACTTAAAAGTCATAAGTCAATTAGGTAATTTGATTACCTACCTAGTATTTGTAGGTAATTAAATGAGTGCGCTTTGTGGTATTCAATCGCAAATTTCTCGTTAACTGTTGCGTTTAGGGTTATGGTATGTGATACAAAATATGTTTAGAAACTCCAAAAGAATTTAAAAAACTTTTTATATACAGGGGGTTCCATTAGAAAAAATTAAAAAGTGACATTTATCTACTACATGGATGACCCTGTATACATGTCTGTCATGTCAAAAAATGCACAACTAAGAAAAACAATTGACGAGTTCGAGCATTTTGATAAAAAAAATTTCCTTGAATTTTTATTGAATTTATGCAGGACTTTTGGTCCTCTCTGTATAAACGATTTCCATTCACCAAAATTATTTGAACACTAGATGACACCAGATAGACCTAGATTTGAGTTCATTGCCATCTTTGCATTCTTATTGAAAAAACAAACGATAGGAATACTCTCAGAGCGCTCGAGAGCACCACCCGAAACCGTTATTAATCGAAATCGCACAGATTCTCGAATTCTGTAAATGTTATTGGTTGTTAATGTCATGCGCGTCATCATATTTATCTGTCAATGTGACTTTTATTACTTTTGTATTGACAATAATGCTAAACATTTTTAGTTTACCATCATTTACCTAAACCACCTAAACCATTGGTTATGGTTTAATATCATTAAAACCATTGAACATTCAAATCACCGTTCTAACACATTCTGTTCATTTTACAAATAATATACACCACTAATTGGGTAAGTACCTAGACCCGCTTGAAGAGGATGAGAGATAATTGCAAAACTGAATCACTCTGAAATAGACTTCTTATTTTCTGCATGCTTGAATTCAGCAGGATTTTCTGCAGTATATCAGACGAATTTTTGCAGTATATGTTACTCGGAGTGAAAAGTCTTTTTGTGCTTCGCCCATTTGCAGGCCTCAGCTTCGCTTCATCCGTCAATCTCTGGGCTCAGCACGAAAAGACCCACTTTTACTCCTAGTGACATAATCTAATATTAGTTCCAGAAAAAAAGCCAAAAAGTGACTTTTCACTCCACAAAGTTCAAAAAGATTTTTATATAAACCTAAGAGGCCTCGATGGCATTGAATGACTTACCGTCTACCGTTTTAAAGTCTAAGAGGGTCTAGTGGCAGAACATATTTAACACGATAGACTCAAGATTGTTACACGATACGATACGATAAAACAATTATATTTTTGTCAAAAAATTGTTTTATTGTATCGTACAGTGTAACAATGTTGAATCCATCGTGTTAAATATGTTCTGCCACTGGACTCTCTTAGACTTTAAGACATTAGATGGTAAGGCATCGAATACCATTGAGGTATCTTAACTGTGAACTGATTGCATTTTTGTTATTTTATCACACAACAGCCCTGATGAAGACAATACTAATAATAAAATACATATAATCAAAATTGTCGAAAGCTTGCATGGATGTCTAGGAGTTTTAATAACTATTCGCCCAGACCGATTACCCAAAAATTTCAGCAATTGTGTACCTTGGCGGTCAAGATTATTCTCTCCCTTAAAATCAACCATATATTTACTAGTCAGATAAAAACCTGCATTGTCTAAGCCCCAGTTCATCGCGATATCACGTTACGCAACTTTTATAATTTAAGTCCTTCAGTATTAATATAAAGCAAGGCATGTGGCAACGCCGAGTGCTTTCGTGAAGGTCAAGTGGGAATTGTTCGACGAATTTTAATTTCACCCAGGCGAAGTCAGTACATTTTTAAAATATTACGATTATTTTATCATATCGCCATCTACTAACAGCCTAGTTAACCTTGTTAATTCGACACCAAATCGCCCATTTGCAGTGTTTGTCTTGTGTATGTATCGTCTTTGTTACACGGAACATTATAAATTACGTTTAATTTAAGTTCTTGTTCAGTCTTTACTTTTAACTTTGAGAAAAATTTGCTTATGATTTCATTTTAACTTTTTTCGGTGATTTTAATTTTTTTTATTTTCTATTGTTGTATAGCTTTGTAAAGTTGTTTTACTTTTGCCTGATAGTTGCCAGAACTTACTGTCATTCTTAATATCTTGTTTATTTACGGGATTATTATTGTTGGTAGTTATTTAGAATTTTTCTAATTATTGATAACGGATTATTATTAGAGATCATTATTTCTTAAACATACCTGAGATTTTTTTGTTGGCAATTTGGAGACGAAATACCTTGTGCTCTACTTTTTAAGCAATTTATGTTATTGAACTTTTGATTGATGGGGTTCTGTGAGTTAAAATTAAGAAATCTTTCTGAGAAAGTAGGTCTGTAATAGCGATCTGTTTTTGTCGTGCCATCATCCAATTTAACCACTAGAGTATCTAAAAAGAGTATTCTATTATTATCTTCTTTTTCTATTGTAAATTTAATTTACATGCTATGCATTGAACGTTGCAATTGTTAACTGTTCTTGATTTATTGGGAGGGCAGTGAGTATGTCGTCGACATATCTTTAAAAAAAAAGGCCCTTCAAATGACAGCCCGGCAACGCATTTCTCTTGTAAGTTTTGCATTAATAGGTCTGCACACACTGGCGACAATAATAATTTCGAAGATCCATCGACATCCAAAGCTTTTGTTAGCGTTGTCTGCTTGTTTATGTGTGCTTTTAACTTCGTCATTTCACCTCATCATTTCGTGATCCTGTTCCCGCCTAACCCACCAGATATTGAACTAGAGGATCGATAGCTATATACACACCTAATCATCCTTTTACAAGACGTTTTCTAACAAACACCTAGTAGATTCATAACAGTGCCTGTAACCTAATTTGAAATCTATAGAAAAACAAGTGACTCAAATCTATCTTTCGCAAAATCTATATTTGTTTCTCATCGTCATTCTGGGTTATTTTGATGTACTTACGACTCATTGACAATAAAGCATTGGTAGGTCGGTTAATGATTTTTCCAGCAGTATTGTTGTGTATTCCCAACAAATACACCTATTCACCAAAAAATTGAGCATTTATATTTTATAAAATTATTCGTTGTTATAACCAAACATGGTCTTTCAGTTTACCGAAGAGTTTCATAAGTTAAGGACTGTTCGATTTGCTGCAAAATGTTCAAAACAGTGATGTTCCTCAAACGATGTAGATTGAAAAAATCTTCGTCATTACACAACTTAAACTGATCTTCCCTTTGTCGAGAGAGAATACGCTCGAATACTGTTTATGTAATCTTCGATAACGTCGTCGACATCATCAAAGTATTCAAAAACTTATTAAAATCTATTTTTGACAACAAAGGTTTGTAAAGTACTTCGTTTGATAAAAGCATGAAACAATGTATTATGAACATCAACATATTTTGGTATTTCATACCTGTTTCAGGTTAATCGGCTTTTAAAATATCCAATGAGGTGATTAAAACAAAAAATAAGTGTTCGTATGATTAAATCGATTTTCAAAATACCGGCTCCAATATACACAATCAATACTAACCGCGGTTTAATCGCACTGTAACATTTGACCGATGATTACTTGATCAAGTTCGTGATCGGGACTCAAAATGCCCTTAATCGATTAGCTTGGAACCTACCAAGAGTAACGACTGAACTACATTTTATTGTGGTCGAACCAAAGGATGTGTGCGTACCCACATAAAAATTCAATTCGTTGATGAAAAATTTAGGTGTAAAGTTCACTTTAAAACCCATTAGTTTCCAATGAATTTCTAAAAGGCAATTTCACTGCCATACTGGCAGGAAGTAAATTACTTTGTAAGGTCGATTTAAATTGACAGTATTACGTGCTTGAGAGCGAAGTTTGCCGGTAAAGTCCCTGGTTTGTTGTTCGGATTTTTAATAAAAAGTTTTCAAGCTGCCTTTTATGGCGGCAGTCATTTTGTGAGTTGGAATTGGGTGTGGGTGTAACAACAAAATACTGAATTATATGCTAAAAACGGTTTTTGATATGCTATTTCCGAAGTAAACATTTTTCATTGAGATATTTCAGGTTTTTGTAACATCACCTTAACGGCTCTAAAGATTCAAAACATCGCTGTTCCTATCAAGATATACTTTATCTTGTAAGGAATATCTCCAACATTCCCAAGACCCATAAACCATTCACTTAATATTGGCATCAAATAGGTGTTGGAAATCTGACTTTGACATTTTTATCTGTCGTATTTTCTCAACGTGTACAGAAAAGACATAGGTGTAAAAAAAATTAAGATTTCAAAGGTAACAAGATGCCAAAAATAAGAAAAAGGTGTAGCACCTAGCATCTAGCCAACTTTTTGCGTTTTCAATTTGACTCTTTTTTAAACTTTTTGACATGATGATAATGTATTGCATCCCCTCAATTAACAGATGTAATGGTTTTGCAAGTTTAGGACAAATAAAACTCCCCCAAAAAGACCCCCCGTCAAGCGAACTTTATTCAAACGACAAGGGAGTATTGTTTGTCCAGGCCAGGCCTTTATTCAAACGACAAGGCAGTATTATTTGTCCTAAACCTGCAAAACCATTACATATGAAACTTTTTAACTCTTTTTCCAGAAAGTTTTATTCTTTATGAGTAACTACTGTAGCCGTAGATTTCCTTCCTTGTTCAGCTGCAGTGAGAATGTTCATTGTTTATTGCCTTCGTTATTATATTTTTTCTTTCTTGGAATTTTCATTTTTTGAAAATTAAAAAAATCTCCAGAACCTGGGCAGTTTTGGGTCAGAACTGTCAATGCAATCGCTATTTTTAAATTTAAGGCAAAATCGTGAAAAATCTTTGAAAAAAAAAACGTCATTTTTCGGGCCAAAATTCTTTCAATAGAAATACATTTTTGACTCGTGTTGCAATGGTCCAATTTCGGATCAAAACAGTTAAAAAAACTATAATTAATTGTTAAAAAACAGATTTGTGACAAGTTTATCTCATTGCAAATTAATTTAGTTCAATTTTGGTTTAAGCCAGAACTTGGAAAGAGTAAAAACCCAATTAAGACTCTAATTTAAAACAATAAAAGAATAAAAAATGAAGAAAATGTGGCATAGAAAAAAAATCAAAATTATGAACAATATAAAAATAGTAAAAAGAGAAACAGAATCGTATTAAAACTCTCAAAATTCTGCAAAAAACTCTTTTATTCAGGCCCAAAATTCTTTCAATAACTATCGATTGAATTGTCGACTCGTAGTGTTCTAAAGATCTATTTCAGGCAAGAAACGTATAAAACCTTAAAAAATTAAAACATTCCATTAATCGATAAAAACACGGTTTTGCATGCAAATTATGCATATTTTTGGAATTATGCATATTTTTGCATTTTTAGTTCAATGATGATAAAAATTTCAGAAACCTGCCTTAAACTGAAAGGAGTTTTATGGCAAGTGAAAGTTAAATTGCATTATTGCCTCCTACATATTTTGCCTAATTATAACATTTACACTGCACATTGTCAATATACACGTTGTTCAGTTATCAATGTATTTGAAAGCTTTGATAATGAGAATGGAAAAAATTGAAAAGAATCAATAAATCTCAATGTTTCCTTTTTGTTTTCTTAGTTTCTTTATCAAAATAATTATCAACATTAATGTGTTTTTCGAATGAAATATACCTCTCTTTAGTTTGAGCAATAACTGATAATTATTCTTTAATTTGACATAACTTTTTTATAAATAAATGAGAATCACAATTTTTTAATCCATCTACTAAATAACTGGAAGAAAGTTGGGAATTTTAAAATTTAAATTACAAACTGAATGAGAGGCGCCTAAATAATGTCCGCTAATGTGACAGTGATCAAATACTTTGTCATTATCAACAAATGGTTTATCACAAATATGGCAAAATGTGGCACAAAAGTGACAGAGTTTTTCTAACTCAGTTAAAGGTTTTATTTTTTTAGGTTTTTGAAGAAAGTTGTGGAAAAGCCCTGTAACATCTTTTTCTAATGGATTTATAAAAATTTAATCATTGTTTGGTCCTCTATATCGTTGAAATTTAGAGTATCATCAAAGGAGCATTTGATGTAATATGCAAATAAATATGTGTTCATATTGTCGTCTAGTGTATGAAATATTTGGTTGCAGATCAACATTGTCATCATTTAAAGGTTTTAGAACACATCCAAAATCAGCATATACAACGAAACAAACTGGATTTTTTTTAAGTTTACAAATTTTAATTTGTTTTCATAAGTCAAGTGTCCAAATTTGTCTATAATTAAATTTCCTGATGGAAGATCGATTCGAACGTGATCACAATTATAACTATTATGACCAAGTAATTTCTCTTCCTTTTGAAAATATTGTAGACAACTATCACATAGATGCATTTTACCATTATGTGTTGATATTTGACTTGAAACTAACCTTGACCAACCTTTTATATGACATAAATGAAAATTTCCACTATCATTACCTGTCACCAATAAATTTACATGTTGAATTTTTTTGTTTTTGAATAATAAAGGGGACAAATAATTTCAAAATCAATACAAAATGGTTTGGCAACACGAAGTGGTTGGGCAATTATTAATACATTTTGGTTTTTAGTTTTTTAAGATCTCAAATAAAACTTTGACACTCGCTATCTCTGTTTATGTAGATATTTCGAAAAAGCGCCATAGATTTTTTTGGAGATAACAACAAATTTGGAGTTAACCTGAATAATCCTTTCTATTCCTATATTACAAAAAAATAGGAAATCCTACTTGTTTTATTTCGTTTTTTTTTATATTGAACTGCCACAGAATATTCCCAGAGTGTGTTCCCAGATTTTGAGTATCCACCCTGAAAATTACTGTGTTGTTACTTTACTATGCTGATACGGAATTTTTTATAGTGACTCTCGCGATCAACAACAGTTAAACCTGAAAAATTGGACAAATGGCCAGTACCAAAAAAAGTGACAAACTGAGGCGTTTTTTTCATTTTTTGTTCTTGTTACACTCTGTACAAACATAAGTATTTTGATAAGGGCAGATTCTTAGGTATTGTCTAGTGTGCTCTATATAGCACTTGTCACAGTCGTTGCATGGGATTTTTTTGTAGACAATGTTTGGATGTAATTGTATCGATGTAGGGCCCTTGAGATTCGAAAAAATAGCAAATGCAGCCTTCATTGGGGGCTCTTTTCTTAATTATCCTGGCAATTTGGGAAAAAGTTCATTTTTTTTCTCAAAGACACTAATAATAGTTCAAAGTCAAACTCCACGTAAGCAGTCTCAATTGCTTTTAATTATAGATCCCTGCTACATGTCTCTAAAAATGGTTCGTTAGACAGCAACCAATCCTTTCTTTAAAATGCTTATGTACCCTTTTTGATAAGCCACTCAAGTAGGAAAATTTAAAATATTTTAGGTGTTATATGCAGAATATTTTTTGCAGTAAAAAATATTTTTCATAATATTTTAGTCCTTTGAACGATATTCAGGACTACTCACTTTGTGACTAACCAAAACGTAATTTTTTATTGTAGCAATTTTTCGTGAGGATAAGCGTTAGCTTCACAAGGTTCCCCTAATTTAGGCACAACGTCACAATTTTGAGAGATTTTATAACCTTTGCCCCAGATGTACTTTTCTTTCTTTTTCCAACACAATGTGGACTTTTTGACTTTCCTTTGATCTGGGAACACCGAACTACTGGGGCTTGGCCCTCACACTTGTGCCTAATTCTTAAAGTGCCCTAATGTCAAAAGTTTGGATTGTGCAAAACTATGAGGTTTCTCTCTCTTAATTTTTTGAATTTTTTTCCGATTGGACGTCAAACCAGATTTATGTGTTGTGGAGTTGAAGTGGTAAAATCCAATGCGGTAAAAAAACAATGCAAATTTTAAAACAACACAAAAAAAGTAGAGTTGTAAAGATTTTGCAGAATGATTGTGGTAGTGAAGAAACGTTTAGGATATGCAAGAGACAATGCAAAGCGGAACATTAGGCCCCGAAGATTTGCAACGAAAATAAGTAATTTTTCACCTTCGTAAACAAATCACCTTTCACTCACGCAAAAGAGCTATGGGGTAGACAAGAAATAGAAACATGACCAGCCTTAGAGAATTTTGGAACATAGTTGCCAATATTGTTTCAAGCGACTATGTTCGAAAATAGCTTTGAGACATTTTTATATTTTATAAAAAAAATAACTATTTAGAGCATATGCATTTTGTAGATTTAGAAATTATCAAGTTTTACTTGTCCTTCGATGGAATGTTACAAAATAAAAAAAAATAAAATTAGTGATTTGACAACTATTGAATTCTTGATAGAAACAACACAAATAAATAATTTACAAATAATAATAGTAAGTACAAATATTGAATTCTTGATAGAAACAACACAAATAAATAAATTATACTTAAGAATAACAAGCTTAATTGAAAGGTTATCGATTTCAATAAGGCTTGCAAATTTGTTTTGCGGCTAAAATAATGACGTCCACGCATATTTCAGTTAATTAACTATTTCCTGGAAAATATGAAACCTAAACGAAATTTACCACGAAATGTCAACAAAAAAAGACGATAATAAATTGTTGTGATAATGCCAAGAAAAATTACTTTAGGATATATACCGACTTACCCCAAACCACCACCAACTGCACGCCTACACTCAAAGGCCCCATTTCTGGCGGCTATTCAGTTACACCCCACCCACTTAAAAGCACCAATCACAACAACTAAAATTAGCCATCTATGGTACCGAAAAACAGTGACAATCACTAAAACAACCTTTGTAAAACAACAACAACCATTCACGTGAAATAATACGCGTCCTGGCGAGGGGACGCAGACGCGTGGCAAGGACGTGTTTCCCGTGGCGTCGCGACGGACAAACTGGCGTCGTGACGGCAAAGCAAAACTTTGTTGAGGTTTCGCGAAGAGACGTCACGTGACATGCGCCCGCACTTTTTTCCGCTCTTGGACGAATTAAAAGTTGCTGATTTGTTTCGGGTTCTTTGAGCTTAAAGTTCGCTTGTCGGCGTTCAAGTTTCAATTTTCTTTGCTAATGAAAACGTTGAAGGAAACGAGGTGAGCATGGTGGTGATTTTGGGAGTTCTGGGGTTTTTCTAGACAGGGAAATCTGACATGACCCTAGAAGTAAATCAGAAGAAGAGAAAAAAAATATTGGAAATTAGTAAAATAAAATTTTCATCTTAAAAGGATGAGAGAAGTTTTGGAAAGAAAAATATATTGATCACCTGTAAATATAACGAATTCAAAAAATGGTTTTGAAGAATGCAACAATCTGATAATTTTAAACAAATCACACAATTAGATACATTAATATTTTGTTTCATAAGTTGGATGCTAATAATATATTACGCCTAATAGTAATATTCATATTCTGGTTATTAGTGTTCGTGGTTTATGCAAATGCCTATTAGAAGCAAGAATTAACTCTCAGAGAAATTGTCCTAACGACAATTTGCATAAGTTATCAAACAGCCGCTCTAACAACTCCCAGTCAGTTTACTCTAAGGTCAAATAGATTTAGCCAAGTTAATTTTGGTTACTACATTTGGTAAAATAAATGGCACGCACAGTAGGGACTCTCTAGGTTTATTTTAAGTTATTCGAAAACTTTCGCCCTTGATCGAACTATAAATTCATAACTAATAGGGCGAAAATGTGAATAAAAGTCCCTGCGCTATCGAGAAGAATAGCGATGTTAAATTTAAGTAAGAGGTGTTTATTAGAAAAGGTCATCTAGAAGGCTATGAATTTTCGACAAAAAGGTATGTAGAAAAATAAAGTAGGAAGTAAATAGACTTTAGTTCCTTCATCTTTTTCTTTTGACATTACACAACCTACTAGATAACGTTTTTAAATAAACACCCCCACAATAAGGATGAAAGGAATGATATACGGTTTAATTTCAGTTACTACTTTTGGGTAAGAAATGGCACAGTGAACCTTTAGATTTAATTTAAATTACTCGAAAACTCCTTCCCTGGATCGCTCTATAAATACATAAATAAGAAAATAGGGCGAAAATGCAAATAATAATTCCTACCCTACTGACAAGAAAATAGTATCGAGTTTTAGTGTGTAAAGCCTTACGTGAGAAGCGATAGGAAAATTAATTTTATCTACTTTATTTCGTGAGCAAATCGCGCAATGAATTTTTGGAATTGTTTAAATTATTGCAAAACTCTCTCCCTTTATCTCTCCGCAAATACATTAATAAGTAAATTTGGTATATTTTTATCGATCCTCTAGTTCAATATATGGTGGGTTGTGCGGGAACAGGATCACGAAATGACGAAAAGAACTATTAGAATTAGTCTACGTTTCGCAGATATATTTCTGCATCCTCAAGACGAATTCTGTTTTTGCCTTTCTTGTTTAAAAACGTAGAAAAGGAAACGTAGACTAATTCTAATAGTTGTCTTCGTCATTTCGTGATCCTGTACCAGCATAACCCAGTGTATATTAATAAGTATATAGGGCAAAAATGTGAATAATTTCTCCCCTACAATAATGAGCGATAATAAGTTTAAATACGGGGTGTGGTGTTCATTGGAAAAAGTCATCTAAAATGCTATGAATTTTTGACAGAGAGTGACTTAATTACATTGATTAAATTGGGCTTTAGTTCCTTCATCTCTTCTTTTGATATTTTACAGCCAACCAGATGATGTTTTTAAACCCCAAAACAGGATGAGAGGAGTAATTTGCGATTTAATTTCGGTTACTACATTTGGTAAACAAGTGGCGCATAAGAGAATAAGAAAATATGGTAATAATGCAAATAACAATCCCTCTCCTACTGAAAATAAAACGTATATGAGATAAATTCTGTTATAAGATTAGGCGAACAAATGCCACAATAAACTTTTCGATTTGATTTAAGTTGTTAGAAAACTCCTTCTCTTGAAAGCTCTATAAATAAATTAATAAATATATAAGGCGAGGATGACAAGTAAACGTCGAGTTTGAGTACAAAGTGTTCACTAGAACAAGTAATATAAAAGGGTAACAAATTTTGACAGAAAATTATGACATAATCAAAGTAAATAAACTTTTGTTCCTCCATTCTTTTTTTGCATTTTGCAGCCAACTAGATAACGTTTTTAAGCGGAACCCCTATACAAAACGGTATGAAAGGAGCGATATGCGAGTTAAATTCGGTTACTACATTCGACGAACAAATGGTGCAGTGACTTTTTGGATATAAGTTAAATTATTCGAAAACTCCTTTTGATCGTTTTATAAACACGTAAATAAAGAAATAGGGCGAGAATGCAAATAATAATCCCTCTCCTACTGACAACAAAATGATATCGTATTTTAGTACTGGGTGTTCATTGGAACATGTCATTTAGATATTTATAGATTTCTGACAGAAAGACGTGACGCAATCAAAGTAAATGGACCATTGTTTCATCATCCTTGGCTTTTGACATTTTATAGCTAACCGGATACCGTTTCTAAATTAGCACACAGGATGAGAGGAGTAATATGCGATTTAATTTTGGCAACTACATTTGGTAAACAAATGGCGCAGTCATTTTTGGATTTGATTTAAGATATTAGAACACTCCTTCCCTTGATCGCTCATACTTACATAAATAAGAAAATAGGGTAAGAACTATTTACATCTAATATACAAATGGTGCAGTTAATTTTTGTACTTGATTTCAATTATTAGAAAACTTTTTCCCTTGATCACTCCATACAGATATAAATAAGAAAATAAGGTGAGAATTATTTACGTCTAATAAACAAATTGGGCAGTGAATTTTTGGATTTAATTTAAGATATTAGAAAACTCCTTCCCTTGATCGTTCTGTACATACATAAATAAAAAAAACAGGGTGAGAACTATTTACATGTAATAAACAAATGGTGCAGTGAATTTCAGTATTTAATTTAAATTATTAGAAAACTCCTTCCCTTGATCGCTCTATACATACATAAATAAATCATCATATTGCGCTTTGCGTCCTATCAATAATTAGAAAGGTGTTGGATCGCAGGTGTAGGACAAATAGCCACTTCACTTTCTCGAAATCGCCAACGTTTCGACCTTAATTTTTAGGTCTTCCTCAGGCCTTTTTCAGTCAGTGAAGAAAAAAGCCCTGAGGAAGACCTAAAAATAAAGGTCGAAACGTTGGCGATTTCGAGAAAGTGAAGTGGCTATTTGTCCTACACCTGCGATCCAACACCTTTCTAATACATAAATAAGAAAAGAATTATTTACATGTAATAAACCAATGGCGCAGTGAATTTTTGGATTTGATTTAAATTATTAGAAAACTCTTTCCCTTGATTGTACCGTTGATCGTCTAATAAGTGTATAGGGCAAAGATATGAATAATAATCTCTCCCCTGCCGACAATAAAACGATATCGAGTTTAAGTATATAAAACCGGATGAGAGGAGTGAAAAGCAAATATATCGCTTTAAAAGCATCTCAATTTGTCCCATTACTTCCGTACGTGTACGAAATAACGAGACATTATATTTTAAATGGAGGTTACATAAAGGACTGCGTCAGCCGTAAATGATACTACATAAGTAAGGATAAGAGGGTTGCTTTGTATCTCCGAATGTATTGTGTCGCATTCTTATCAATTCGAGGAGCCGAGGAGATCTTTTAATATGTCTCGATAAATTTTCACATGCCCGGGTTTCGGTGTAAATAAGGGCGAGAATAAGGGCGTAAATAAGTTCGCATGTTTTAATCTAAATAAAACGTTTGTACCTTCCATTATGTTTACATGAGATATGTTAATATCGCTATTTATCCAGAGATAAGGGAGATTTGTTGACTGTTAGCTCGGCCACCTGCTGGGGAAGCCTTGCACCAGATTCGTGCCCGAATCACATTTGCCGTATATCAGGCCGCTTTAAACTCACCCTCGTAAGTTACACACTTTATTGTTTAGTCCTAAACCGCCATGAAGGGCTTACGATTAGTCTCATTTTCGCGTTGCAATAATACAAACAGAAAGTATCTTTCTTCTACGGTCCTTGGAGTCGTCTAATCGAAATCGAACGAACTTACCACCAATTATTATAAATCCCCAGTCCTAAAGTAATTGTAGACCCTTAACCCAAACTTGGCCCTGCTAATAGGTTTGTGGTAAGTTGAGAATAATTTGGATAAATAGTTTTACTACATTTATTGGGATAGAAGGAGGTAAGGTTTCTGATATTTTCAATAGCGAGATAGAGCTTTTGGGTAATAAAACAGCAGGAAATAATTGCAGAAAAAAAAGGCACACTGCTTTTATTCGATAAAATAATTTATATCTTTTTGCCTCACAGTTCCAGACAATTATTAGTTCTCGCAGCGAAAAACCGGTTTAAAAACTGCCTGCCACCCGACAAACTAAAGTGGCATCGCCCATAAATAAAAGCGAAGAAACGTGTTCTACATTTTTATTGCTATATTGTTCCGCTTCCGAGCGTCACCATCCCCATGTAATTCAATATGAGCCGACTGTATTACGCTTTTAGTGTAAACACGATAAGAATTTTGGCTTCGACCCATCTGGATTGGTCCGTTTACGACGTCTTAACTCATGAAACTCTAAATTACAGTTTCATGATTTTTCAAGTTCAACAAAAACATCTAAAATAACTATCAACTCCTAAAATTGGTGTTCGTCATCCTCATCCAAACAAAAGAAGTAGAGAGAGGGTCCACCCTGTTATCTTATTCCTCCATCTGTCTCTTCCCGACAGTGATAGTTGACCCTTTAATGGCACAAAAAATTACGAACCTAATCTAATTATTTCTACAGGTAGACCATATCTGACCACATGGTCATTCTCGACCCAACACAGAAAAATATCACTGTTAATCAAGCAATAATAATTAAAGTTCTTATAAAGTTCGTTGATAAATATAACAAGGAAAGTATCCAAAGGATAGACAAGGAAAATCCTTTCCTTGTTGATTAACGGTCGAGAACAGCAATTTTGATAAATATAACAGTAATATCAAAAGCATAATCTAAATATTTAACATATGATTATCATATGGGGCAAATTAAGAGACAACATAATTTTTTGTTTCGACATAAAATTAAAGTGAGCAACGCCCATTTGCACAGCACATATTAAACACTGGGGTTTCCTTGTTAGGCTAATCCTAAATTTGGGTTTCCTGAAGTGTGAATGTAGACTGAATTAGATCTTGTGTTACCCAACTAGGGAGAAACTAGTTATTGACAACATGGCAGATCTATAGATATTTCATATTTCTAGTAATTTTTGTTTTCCAACGATTCCAACGAACAAACTTTGAGCGATAAGCATCGTTTAACCTAGAATCAGATTTCGTAAAGAAAAAGACCAAAACGTTTGAAACTTGTAAGCCCGAGTTTAGCAAATTACTTCATAGATATTTACCCCGATTTTAGCGATTGTTGGATTTTATTTTCTTACACAAACACTCAGGTCATAGCGCGTGTTGGGCCTTATTCATATACATATTGTACACGGCTTAGCAATTGTTGGGCCCCATTTTCAAACATAGTTCGATGTTTGTATTGGGACACATATATTATACACGGCTTCACTCATACCTCAACACGGCATTTGTTGGGCCCCAAACACAAATACACCTTTGACTACTTGTTCACCGTTTACTTACTTAAAGAGTAAAATTACGGCAGGTACCCATCACCATCCAAGAAACGACAACCTTATTTCTCTTTAAATCACCATACGTTAGAGTTCCTCTGTTTCGTATAATACCCATAAAAGCCCTAATTTATTAGGTATTTTACTTTTGTAACTTGGTAAACACCCCATCAAAAAAATAGAGATTTACCGTGTTGATTCTGCTACCTACTTGTTTTGGTCTTTCTTCCAATTCACAATGTTCAACCTTCTTCACAGTGTATAAACTGTATATTAGGCTTTTCTATGAAGCTTCTAGAAGAACCCATAGAGGACGGTGCCATAAATTATAAACAGCATATCTGTTAAATAGGTAACACCAACAGAATTTAGCTTTTTACATTCGAACTGCCCCCCCCCCCCACTCTTTACAACGTATTGCGTAGTTTTTTTTGACGTTAGGAATCAGAGTTTTACGAGGTATTATTAAATAATACGAGTCTCAAGTTTTAAGACTGTGAGAAAAAATCAAGAATGGTAGAGAGCAGTTACTGAACACCTAATTTTTTGTTAGATAATTATAAAATCTCTGAATCTTAATTGCATTGGTAATTTTCAAAGGCATTTTAGGGTATTCAAACTGAAATTATGGTCATGAAAGATTTTAGAAAATGTCTTGTTAAACATATTTTATTAATTTCGCACAAAGCAGCCCAAAATCTTAACTCTCCAATTTTTTGTCTGGGGTGAAAACAATGGAAAGCTTAATATTACGATCAGTTCATCTGTGCTTAGCGTCCTTTATTTACTAATGTGAACCTTTGGATAGCAGATGTAGGCCAAGAAGCTACTTCACTTTTTTGAAATCGCCAACGTTTAGACCATTAATTGAGGTCTTCCTTAGGGCTAAAATACAATAATTGTATGTATATTGGCATTAATAAAAGTATACAAATTAAAACACAATACATGAGTAAAAATAAATTCTCCTATTCTATTATATGGGATCCGTGTATACTGTGGAGATATAAGTTGTAAAAACCCACTTAGAAAAAAAAAACACTGCATTCGAATTAGTGGATAAGAATATATGTGTGAGTTTTGCAAATTTGAGCAAGATAAGTTTTAATAGGCTCTTTAACTCCATAAAAGCTAATAACATTAAGAATTTGTCCAACTTATGTGATAACCGTGCATCCGTGGAATTGAAATGCAATGACAAATACTTGTATAATTATACGGATGTTGAGCTACCTTTGGATTTCAAAAGAACCTTATGTATGGGTCCCAAATTTTCCATACCGCTATGTTATAAAGATTTGCCTTTATTGAATATCATTAAAGATCTTGAGTCATGTATCCAAACACAAATTCCGGACGAGAATAAAACACGAAATGAGATAAGGGCCAAGTCTATAAATTCTATCACTAACTTTTGTCTGTTCGCAAAAAATAGCAACATGAATGCAAACAATACCATTGTCAGAGACCTGATGTCAACCAAAACGTTTCTCAAACAAATATTAGTCATGCGCTCAGATAAAGGTAATTCGACAGTTTTAATGTTGAAGAACGAATATTCGGCTTGTATGAATGATATGTTTGAAGACCGAGAAACATATAGTTTACTGCTGTTGTGAATTTACAACCAGGTGGTTTCATCACCGAATCCATGGTAAGACATGCAATGGTGTTGATCACCTCGTATGTGTGGGCTGAGGAAGACCCACAAACCTAATTTAAGCCTTAGACCGGTAATGAGTTGTGTTAATTCGCCTACCTACAAAAATAGCTCAATATTTATATATGCTCTGTTCAGCGAGGGTTCAATATTACGTCATAAGTTGTGATGTCATACAAAAAGACACGTCTGTCTTTGTGCTAACATTCCAAAGTTTTCCCATTTCGAGTATTAATTCAGAAAAAAATATCCGCAGCAGCTTTACCATAGACACCTGCTATGATTCACCCGGCCATGGATGTAGATCATAAGATATGGACAAAATCGGCCCAAGCTATTCTGAGTATTTTTGTGTGCTTACTATACCTAGTAGTGCTCACAACTTGCGTTGTAAAACCAATAAGCAGAAACACTTGTCGTCTGGTCGCCAAACATATTTTTCGTTTTTTCGTTCGAATGCACCCTTTTCTGCGGAATAGTTCAATACGTGTCCGCATGAATTCATTAATTTGATAAAAAGAGTGTTAGGCATTTATTGTATATTCAATTCTTGAAAAAAATTTTCTTAGAATTTAATTAATGCAATATGTGATAATAAGACATGCAACATAAATAACTTAAATTCAGTACATAATCTAACTAAGTGTGGGCACCTAACCGCGGTTTTGCTTTTATCTGAGTCGCATGTATGCACCGTTTTCCACATTTTTTCTTTAGTTGATTCAGTGATTAAAGCTTTATTCATTTCCACAGAAGCTGATCTAGCCTTTAGGTGACACCAGAGTAAGATATTTTTGTGGACCAGTAGGTGGTTGTTCAGGAACAGGGGCTTCTTTTCAACAATTGATAGTTTCTTCGGGACGTATGTTGATGGAATTTCTTCCGCCGCTTCGTCGATTGTAACTCCTCGTTTCTCCACTATCATGGAAATGTTCTCCGGTTTTTCTTCACACAGTGGCTTCTTCTACATGATCCCTTAAAAGCGGATCTTTCGTTTCTATATTTAGTGCTACAAAAGCTGGACACGGATTTCTAAATTTTGACCACATTTTGACATTAAGCGTCAAACTGACATTAGCTGGTGGTTTCATTATTAATAAGAACTAATAATACGCCTGTTTTTTTGCGATCTTTTTCTAACGAAATGAGATGAGTAATGTGACGTCATATTGAGCCCTCGCTGAACAGAGTATAGCACTCTATTTAACGTCACCAGTACTTACCACTACACTATTAAAAATTCTTTTAACGTTGTAGATTTTGCAAAGTCTGTAAAATTGCCGGTTGATTGTGTCTTGGTTTCTTTGGACGTGGTGTCGTTGTTCACCAACATTCCTAAGGACCTGGTCTTGGCTATAGTTCGGAAGAACTGGAGGCACATCTCGGCTTACAAAACATTGTCTAGGGGGTCCTTATGTGAATTGATTGGGTTCCTTTTCTATAACAGCTATTTTGCTTTGAGGGAAAGTTTTATGAACAGCTGGACGGCTCGGCAATGGGTAATCCGGCTAGTCCGGTGCTGGCAGACTTGGTGATGGACGACCTTATTATAGAGGTACTCAAGCGTGTTCCATTTCCTATACCATTTATCAAGCTGTATGTGGACCACTTATTTCCTTTCTAATATTCCTATCCCTCTTCCAACCCGTCTGGCCAACGTGGAAGAAAATTTGGCTATAAACCTCTCAATATGGCGATTCCAAAGAGAATAGGACACACCCCCAGGTGGGTAGATCAATATTTGGCAAATCCCACACCTTGAAAAAGGTCTGCCTCATGGATTCTGGGGGAGGCAAACAATCGCCTTCATCACCTAAAAACAACAATACACACCGTCACAGAAAAAACCCGATATACGTAGCAACTTACAACGCCAGAACATTATCAACAAACGAGAAAATGCTAGAACTAGAGGAAGAACTCACAAACATTAAATGGGACATATTGGGCCTAAGCGAAGTCAGACGCATAGGGGAAGGTCAAATCACTCTGGACAAAGGACATATCTTTCACTATGCAGGAGAAGAAACTGCAATAAGAGGAATAGGTTTTTTGGTCCACAAAAGACACACTGAAAATATTATAAACATCAAAAGTATAAGCCCTAGAGTCTTATTCATCACCATCCAACTTAACAAAAAATACTCTCTGAAAATCATTCAAGCCTACGCGCCCACAAGCGACCATACAGAGGAAGATATCGAATGCTTTTACGAAGATATATCCTCAGCCATACAAGACGAGAAATCCCACTATACTCTGCTAATCGGAGACTTTAATGCTAAAATCGGAAGCAAAATAGATGAAGCTGAAAACGCGGTTGGGCACCACGGATTGGGCGAGAGAAACGAAAGAGGAAATACCTTGATAGACTTTCTGCATAGCAAAAATCTCTTCGCAATGAACACCTTCTTCCAAAAAAATGACAACAAAAAATGTACATGGATGAGCCCAGACGGAAGGACCAAGAACGCCATCGACTTCATATGCAGCAGCAGAAAAGATATTGTCAGTGATGTAGATGTTCTGAATAGATTCTCAACAGGCAGCGACCACCGCCTAGTAAGAGCGAAAATAAAACTAAACATAAGAAAGGAAAGAAACAACATGATCCTAAAAAAGAGTCACAAAAAATGGAACTTGCCTGAAAACGTGTATGAATATGAACAGCAACTATCTAAATCTCTAAACGTAAATAATCGTATGACAGTTAACGCAATATATGAGAACGTTACAAACAGCGTAAATGCAACAATTGAAAAGTGCGGCAGAAGCAAAAACAAGAACCAAAAACTCAACCTAAGAACAAAATCTTTAATGAAACAAAGAAGAGAACTGACAGACAAAACAACAATAGAATATAGAAATATCAATAAAGAAATAGCTAAAGAGATAAGAAAACACAAAAGAGAACAAAATACGGAATCCATAAAAACTACAATAGAAGAGAATAAAAGTCTGAAAGTTCTGGCAAGGAAAAATCTAGCGAAAAAAAATAATATATATAAAATCAAAAACACAGAGGGCAGAATAGTGACAAACAAGGGGGAAATAACGCAGACCATTGAAGCTTTCTACAAACGACTATATTCAACACCAAATAGAGAAATAAAATCCAATATTCCAATAATTTTAAACCAAGGCTCAGAAGACCTCGAAGAGATAAATGACGATGAAATTATATCAGCTTTAAAAAGTATGAAAAGCAACAAAGCACCTGGTGAAGACGAGATGGTAATAGAAAGCATTAAAATGGGCGGACAAGACATCATCAATGCCCTTAAAACCCTATTTAATAAATGCCTCTCCGGAGGAACAATACCATCGCAATGGGAAAGTGCGCAAATCATCATCATACACAAGAAAGGAGATAACACGAACCTTGAAAACTACCGGCCAATAAGTCTTCTAAGTCACATCTATAAGCTCTACACAAAGATTATAACAACACGTCTAACAAACAAACTAGAGTTCTTTCTTTCAAGAGAGCAAGCGGGTTTTAGAACAAAATACGGTACCAACGATCACTTGCTCACAATGAAACTAATAATTGAGAAGTGTATAAGAGTACAACAAACCGCTTATGCTGATTTTTATAGACTTCAAAAAGGCCTTTGATACAGTGGACCACCAGAAACTGCTAGAAGCACTTGCAGAATGCCGAATTGACTACCGTTACTCCTCAGCTATTAAATACATATATACTACATCCACAGCATACGTGAAGATAAACAACAATCAACATACCAACAAGTTCAAAATTGAAAGGGGCCTGAGACAGGGTGACGCGCTTTCTCCTAAATTATTCGTTACTCTGCTGCAAAGTGTGCTAAACAAAATAAGATGGAACAACATGGGAATTAACATCGATGGAGAAAATCTAAGCCACCTTTGCTTCGCCGACGACATCGTCCTAATAACAGACGACACGGCTAAGGCACAAACAATGTTACAAGACTTACAAACAGCCGCAGAAAAGGTAGGCCTTGAAATAAATCTGTCAAAGACACAATATATGACAAACCTTGTTCTAAACAATTCTCTAAAAATTAACAACATAAATATAGAACAGACATATTCATACAAATACCTAGGACATGAAATCAGTATCGAACGGGACAATCAAACACGCGAAATCCAGCGTAGAATAGGTCTGACTTGGGCAGCATTTGGAAAACTAAAATCAGTGTTTCGGTCCAATCTCCCAATATGCTTGAAGAGAAAGGTGTTCAACCAATGCGTCCTTCCCGTGCTGACATATGGTGCAGAAACACTAACACTTACAAGAAAAAACATTACGAAAATACAAGTGATGCAACGCAGGATGGAAAGATCGATGCTGGGAATCACCCTTCGAGACAGAGTCCCAAATACAACTATAAGACTTAGAACGAAGACACGAGATGCTGTCGAGACTATCTTACATTTAAAGTGGAACTGGGCGGGGCATGTTGCCAGAATGACGGACAATCGATGGACAAGGAAGATAGCAGAATGGCGTCCAAGACAGGACGCATATCGTAACAGAGGACGACCGCCTACCCGCTGGAGCGATGATATAAGAAAAACAGCCGGAAACTGGATACTGGCTGCACAGGAACGGGGGAAATGGAAGCATTTGAGAGAGGCTTTTGTTCAGCAGTGGACAGAATAAGCTACAGAAGAAGATGTGGATGGCACTATTTTAGCCTGTCTCGAGAACAGGGTACCAGAGCGTTTGCAGTATTTTAACAGTTATTACATTACAGTTTACTGTAGAGACAGAAGTAGAATCTACATTGCCATTCTTGGATACCCTGGTTCTGAGGCGGGACGATGGTACTCTTCTGACTAATTGGTACATAAAGCCCACTGCCTCAGGTAGAGTCGTGAACTATTTGTCTTCGCAGGCTGCCAACCAAAAGCTACCCATCATTAAAAATCTCTTTTATAGAGCTATTAAACTTAGTAGTGATGTTTTCCATAAGGCGAACATAGACATAGTTAAGAACATCTTAAAGCGAACAACTACCCATCTAGTTACATTAATCGAGTATGGAATGAGTATCGTCAATATTACTCCTGGATCCCAACATCAACCTCGTGAGAGGACATTTTGTAGGTTCCCATATGTTAAGGAACTGCCGAATAAAATCCAATATCGGGTAAATCGCATCAATCCCTGTATAAGTTTTGCATGCTACAACACCAAAGATATTAGCCAAGTGTTTTCGAAATTCAAACATCCCGTTCCTGCCCCTCACTGCTCTGAACTAATTTATAAGATATCATGTATAAATTGTGACAAGTGTTACATAGGCATGACACGACAATATTTCAAGACCAGACTATACCAACATGAGTATGACTGCAGGGAAGTTAACAGACAAAAGAGAGAAAAAACCGCACTTGCCCAACATCATTTCGTGTTTAATCATGATTTCGACTTCCCAAATACCTCTATCCTAGATTTCGGTCAATTACCGAAAGAAAGCCATCAGCGAAATGGTCCACATCTACATTAACAACACGGTCAACGACAGAACCGACACCCAGAATTTGAGTGTCTTATATTATAACCTGTAAGCATCATTTGAAGGATCAAAATGCGTGAAAATATTTAATTTTGTTTTTCATCATTTCGAATAGCATTAATTAATAAATAATATAAATAACTATAGATCTCTTTTGACAGCACACATATGCAATATACTCATTGAAATCGGCCAAACATTACATACATTCCTGAGCCACTGATATCTGTCTGTTTCCGTTCCGTTTAGTTGTTCAGTTCCTCGCAAGACGTTGTGTGGTGCTGTATTATGAGTCCATCCATAGATGTGTAAGTACCGATATGGTACTTTATTTTAATTTTCATGACAATCTTCTCTGATTGAAAAAGGTAAGATCGACACATCTTTTTTCTTCCTTTCTTTTTTCCTAAGGAGGTTTTTACAATTTACATCTCCAAACTATGCACGGATCCCATATAATAGAATAAAAGAATTTATTTTTACTCATGTATTGTGTTTTAATTTGTATGCTTTTGTTAGTCGTTTTTCTTCTTTGTAATCAGTGATTTTAGCCCTGAGAAAAACCTCAATTGAAGGTTGAAACGTTGGCGATTTCAAAAAAGTGAAGTAGCTTCTTGTCCTACACCTTCTAGCCAAACGTTCACATTACGATCAGTTACAATTTACCTAAAAGATTATTTAATTCATCACACCCATTTAGGAGTCTAATGCCTCGTTCACAATGTTTATAAACATAATGTGTACATATGCATAGGGTATACATACAGTAACCTTAAAGGAATCTTAAGTCCTTTTATGTTCACAATGGGGGTTGGTCAAATACATATGCGTATGCTTGACTAAGGAAACACTTTTGACGGTTTCATTGTCAAAATGTCACCAGATTTGAAACAAGTCATTTTTCCTATGAATAATCTTCTGGGTTCCTCCATACCTAAAACAAGAAACTCTGTTCTTGCTGGCTGTTCTAGTAGCCTTCTGCACCAGTTTATCCTATGACTTACCTCAATACAGTTGAATCATTTTTGAGACTGCTCACTGGAGTGTTTATACCAGGTCTGAGGAATATCATCTGCAGGTAATGTCATGTCGTTTAGGTGTAGTTTCCTCTAAATATTTCTTTCCAGGGAGAAAAGTTTAATTTTTGTGTCCTTCGCTCGATACTCTTTTTCTCTAAGGAATTAAGCATTACTTGTAGAAATTTAGTTGAACTCCCATCCCACTGAAATCACTAAGTTGTCATCGTTAGCCATTCACGTTGATATATCAGAAACTCGTTTCTGTTGCTCCTCTTCAACCATTTTTTCGATCAATTGAAGGTTAACATTTGACTGATAGTCCTGTAGACTCTAATTTTTTCCTTTAGTTAAGCTTCGCCGAGGCATTGATTACTAAACCTATTCTATATTTTCGACCTCAGGCTTAACATCCTGGCATTCACAAAATCTCTAACTGCCTGACCTTCTTGACAGAGTGTCAGCGTTGGCATGGCTTAGGTTGAATTTTTTCAAACTAACGTAGAGCTAATAATGGTCCTTCCAAGTTCTTAAAATCGAGTCATCGTAAAGCTTATTACATCCATTTCCACAAAACCTTTTGTCAATATCTCACTCTGAAGTACAGCATTATCAAAGCCATCAATTAAGTAATCTATCGAATCCCAATCACTAGCATTGTCATTGTTTCCTAATTTGACCTTATCGTGAAAGTATCGAACAAATGGTTCTTAGAGGTACCTTGCCTCAAATTGTTTCATGAGCTTAAAACAGTCTGAACTATATAAAATTATTGTATATATTTACCTCTTTTATGCCCGGTTTTAAAAACTTGGGTTTTTCATTCTGCCAGAGAGTCTGCTACTGAAACGTTGATGAATTCGAATGTCCTAAATGTGAACGATCTTTTTCTTTCATGGTAACTTGCTCTTAAGGCATTACCATCTAAACTACTTAACTCTATTGAAAGTGTAACATAAGATGTAATAAATTTCCGGTTTTCGCTTTAAATTCTTTAGCATTCTCAAATTGAAGAACAGCTTTCTGAGAGTGACTATTTTCTTTTTGGTAGATTTTGAGTTAGCATTTCAATAAAAACTAACAAATCTGCTTCTCATTAATGTTTGTTACTTTACTTAGGAACGAAGAACTGAAAACACCTTGTATTGGAAACATCGCCAGATATAATCTTTTGGTAGATTTGTAAATCACTTACTAAAACTTTAAAGTTTTTAGAGTAGTGGTAGATTTAGTATTGTGCTTTTCGAGGAGCTTTAGTTCTATTTGTTTAGCAATTTTCATTACAGGAATCAACGACATTAAATGCCACATTGTGGGTGTTCCCTAGGAATCCCTCCTGGGGATAACCATTTTTTGGTACATATTAATAATCTTCTGTCATCTGATTTTTAAGTTCATTTCATACTCTTCAAGCATGTTTGAAATTTGACGTAAAGGTGTGAAGCTTTATTACCCGTTTAGTACAAATTAATGAAATAGAAGTCGAATTATCGAAGGATGTGCTGTTAGGTAGTAAAATGATCAAATTTTGTTGCCCCTAAATATACCATTTATAATACAATTTTTCAAACTTCCACTAGGACAATCATGAAAGGCATTTTTGGTACGAAGTGTCAGTATTTTAATCACTTTGTTCTGTATTGTCAGTTTGGACGTGATATGTATCGAAAGATATGTTAATCATAAAGTTTTGTTGTTAAAGTCCTTCTAATTTCTCTTGAGTGTTACGTCATTACTCTTTCATATTACTTTATCTCACGTTAAACGTATGAGATAAAAGTTTTGCGTCACCGACATGTGTCGGATAAGAATATTGAAACTTGACATTGACATTGTCACTAGCAATATCAAATCTGTTCTTAAATCGAAAAATGCCGTGCAAAACATTCTCCGAGGGTAAACGAGTGTTAATATTGAAATGAATTCAATATTTCCAACGAGAAGAAGAGACGGGAGAGAGTTTAATACCTTTAAATGCAGCACATAACGTAAGTAGGTACCTATTATCGTTAAAATTAAAGACTAGCTTTGAGACTAGTTACGGCATATTTTCTTTGGGAGACAAATCTAAGCGGTGTGGTTGAATTGTGGGTGCAAAACGGCAATGGAGAGGTAAAAAACAGGTATAATATGCATATGCGTAAATATTCCGATAGGCAGCTTCATAGATTTTGCTATAAGTTACCGCTTTGCTCCCATTTAGTCCGCCAAAACGGACGCGGCGATTCTTGTTAAATCGAATCAAGAAACGCAGAATGCTTAACACCATTTATTCTACTTATTCAGATGCCGTGTAATAAATGTATGTAAGCATATGTGATAAAAAGTACTTACAAATAATAATACTTAAAAAATCTGATAATTATTTTTCTAGGGGGTAGCAAAGGCATTAGGTGTGTCCCTAGCAACAATTCAGAGACTTGTAGTTAATGGAGCGAGTAAAGCTGTTGAAGAGCCTACATTGTATAAGAAAACACCACAACATCTGTGTCTGCGAGTCCACAAGTCTGCGAGCATATAATAAGGGGACGAATCTATGCAGCAGACAAAACAACAATCTCCACGACAGATATCGAAGATTATTGAGTTCTTTTTTTATTACAGACGAACATGTTAAACTCCAGTTTTTGCATAACCACTTCCAAAATATAGATCAAGTTATAATTCCTTGCAGTTCCCTGGCTTTGTGCTTGAAAAGAACTTACGTTTAGTGGACGAAGTGTATAATATCTAACTGACTTTATCTAATGGAACAACCAAATATTATACATAAAAGGATAAGGTTTTTGAGAGAGTACCAGTTTTTGTAGATGAAGCATGGGGTTTTAGTAAAGATATATAAACGCTATTAATTAATGTTAATCTATTTCTTAAGCATCATTTAAAGGAGCATTTAGGACAAGTTGATAAGAGAAAAGTCTTCCTCAGAAGGAGCACGATACATAGTTTTGCATGCTGGTCCAGAGGATTGATTTATCCAGAATGCCAGACTAATATTCAAAGCGGGAAGTAAATCAGGCAACTACCATGACTCGATGAGCTCTGCAAATTTCGAAAAATGGTTTTCTGAACAGGTTTTGCCTAATCTGGAGAAACAAAAGACAGTGAATCCGAGGAAGAATTCGAAAATTAATAACATTTATTTCTACAGCGAGTTTCTTAAAAGAATACATCAACGTATCTTATTTTTTCTCCCAAACCTGTTTTATGTATTTCTCTACTACTCGTCATGCACACACCAAATGTGCTGCTTTTGCGTTATCTACATTGCTCCAAAACAATTAGTGCCCCACTAGAAACTTGTTTTTGTTTGAACTTGATCACTATTTTTGTATTTTTGAGACCTACTTGTTTATTCGTTTTTTTTTTATTTCAACTGTGTACTTGCTTCTTTAAGCTCTCTATGCTGCAGTAAAAATTTAGTACCCACCTTTTAATACAGATTGCTGTAAAGAAAAATTTATTGTAGATGTGTTGTATATCACATTAAATATATATGTTAATAATCGGAGTTCCTTTGAAGCTATCTCTTTAGGCTGCTTGTGATTTTTAACAAAAATAAAGTGAAACGTACTACTCCCAGTTTAATTCGTTTCATACGTACTAAGTCCTGACGTGGTCAGAAAACCAAATAAATAAATTATTCTTAATTATTAGTTACATAAGGCAGGTAATTTATTTAGTTGATTTCAAATATTGTATACTAATAAACCACTTATTAAAAATACAAAATATACTGGTTAACTTATCCATTAACGCCGATTAAGAAAATACGTGCACTTACCTTTAAAAACGCGTCAATCATATGTATCAAATTAAGAAATACCCTAAAATTGTGGTTACGTAGTAAACGATGACGTAACACTCAAGAGAAATTAGAAGTACTATAGCAAAGATTCTGTTTATAATACAATTTCTCAAATATTCAACAAAGACAAACGGAAGGTATTTCTTTTGTACGAAGTGTTTTTGTTTTTATTTATATGTTTGCGACTGCCAACATATAAATAAACTCAAATCACAGTCTCAGCGTACCCGTCCTCCAACATTATTCCCTCCATAAGACTCTCCAGCTCTATTGCCTTTTGCCTCGATTCTACCTAGGTCTATCATAGCCCAAGAAAACAAAATATAGATTGTGACATTCCTGGATAAATATAACCGTTGTAACAGAAATATGTTAATAGAGAAAATGTTTTAATACATATCCTGTTATGATCTTTATATTATGAAATTTGAACAAAATTTTGATAAAATATGGGACAGATATATTTCGTGTACCCATTTGTGTTTAAGTTGGGATTTTTTGCGTTTTTGTTTGATTCAGTAATTTATTTGCAATAACAAATGCCAAAGATTGTTAAAATATTTTTATTTTGCTTAATCAGTGCACAGTTTGTGGGATCACGACCCGTTCGAACACAAATTTGAGGTTTCACAGGTAAACTGACTAACTTGTCAATATTAAGACATTCAACGAATGTTACTATAGGCGTACCTTAGGATCTAAGAGCCAATTTTATAGGTTAATTTTAAATAAAGATTTAAATTTGGTTCTAAAATTCGGTTTAAAACTAAATTTAAACAACGAAATTTCTGATCTATTTGGATGTACGTTGTATAAGTAGAGCTTAAATTAAAGAAAAGATGGATGTCGAATTGTGACGGCAAATGTGGTTTGTAAGAACTATATCTTCATTATCCTCGTCATCCGACATTATGTGCTATTTGGACACTTCATAAAGTCTTCAGCTAAGGTAAACCTTAAAATTTTCCATATAAAATGTATTGCTGATAAAAAAATTGGTAAGTGACAGATCGCTTCACAGCGATGTATTCCGTATGGAATATTTTAGGGTTCACCTTAGATCAACTTTATGAGGAAAGTTGTGCAAGCAGCTATTCCTATATCTTAAAAAAATATTCATTTCAATTTTTAACACTAACACAAACATTTAAAGCGACAAAACTGTGAATTTTCTTAAATTAAAACCGACCTCTAAAGCTTAAGTCCTGCTTCATCCGCATCATATCTCAAGATGAAGTTCAAGTCTAATTTACGTTTTAAAACGAACTTATACAACAATAATTACGCCAATTTGCGATTTAAGAGGAGCTAGTGTATTTAAAATCAACTTATACAATCGGACCTAAATTCTGCAGATCAAAATAACAGTATATTTCATTACATCAATTTTGCATAAAATATTTTTTTTTAGATTTCGTGCTAAAGCTGGGATTCGAAATATTTGGTTTGCCGCATTGGGATTGGACCCAAAATCAAAAATGCCTTGAGCTTCCAAGGTTTCTTCAACGCAATTTGATAAAGCAAATTAATTTTACGAAATTGGCAAAACATACTTAAAACAAGATGCGGCTTTAAGACCCATTGGTGCTCTTTCATTATCAAAAAGCAAATATTTTTCTTAGATGTTGAAATTATAAGCAGCTAGAAATACACATCACTCAGAAGCTCAAGTATTGAACTAGAACCCCAAACAGAACATTTGGATAAACTTTAGGATACACAGGAAAAATCAAGCCCTTAAGTGATGTAGAAAGGCATGCAACCAAAGATAATAATTCAGTTAGTTTTAAACACTCAATAGAAAATTCCAAAGAGAATTTATCCAGTGGCGGATCCAGGGGGGAAGGGGGAGGCAATTGGCACCTCCTTTTTTCGACTCCTTTTATATTTATTTGGGATTTTTGTTTGACTGACTGATAAACGCAAACGCACAACTGAAAAGGTTCCTTTTGGCGACTTTTGAAAACGAACTCCGAAGGGGTCTATCTCCGAAAATGTCGCACCTACGGAACTTCCGACGGTGGGAGGTAAAAGAAGACCTCAAGAAGAGGAAAAAACGCATTCACTCCGATCGGTCGAGGCATACTCAAGTTACAGGCGGTCACAGATGAGAATTGCAAATATCTGCAAACGCTTCAATGGTCGACACCAAACAAATATGGAAAAACAGTTTGCAACTACCAAAATATACTTATAATTTCGATTAGATCCTCCAAACTTTAACTGTTCAAGATCTGCCTGCCACAAATCGTCTACACTTTTAAGAATAGTACGTCGTCGGAGAAAATTTATTCGCACAGGTCGATGTAACTCTCTCACTAACTGAATTTTTTTTTAGAAGGATTCATTTTTTAGCGATCTCATTCGATCCATTATCTTCTGTTTTCAACTCTTTCGCCACCGACAATAGATGTTGGTCGATGCCGACCAAAATAGCATTTAAGGTCTTATATTCCCTATTAAGTTCTTTCCCAATCATAGCAATTTCACGATGTACATACTCCTTATTGGCTGCATCTGTATCACTGCCAGGAATACCAACGTTCAATAGCTTACGATTTTTAAATCGTAAATGGGAATGAATAACTGTGAACTAGATTCACTGACTGATCTCGAATAATGCCCGAACTTATTGAGCGGCAGAGTCTTATCAGTTAGGGGGTCAATAGATAACTAAAACAAAATTTCAATCAATTCATCAATTTATTCTTTTCATATCTCTATTTATTCGAATCATTCTCTTCCTATCTTAATTTTGTCCTCCTAATAAAAATTCAGTCCCTCTAAATTTTAAAAACATGTAATTTTTGTTGATAAGTTATTGAAGTCTTCATCAGAGTCTTCATCGATGGCTTCATTCTACCAAAAATTCAATATTTGTCGTGCGGCCTACAGCTCCCCGACTTTGCAGAAAATATTTAACATCCCTTTCACTAATCTTTTGATTAATGTCTGCAATACGTTCAGGAGTAAACTTGACTGTGCAAACTGCATTTCAATAGTGTCAATGGACAAAATTTCAAATTTTTGCCCAACCGGCAGCGACCGCACGTTTTCAAACTGTTTCACGTAAAGCTCTTTGTTCAAATCACTAATAAATGAAGATATCTTTGCGTCTACCCAATTAGCACCGTATAACCAAATAACATTAAAGGCCAAAAGTTAGTCATAAAGTAGTAAAAATAGTACGAAGGTGGATTAGCAGGTTGGGGACGAAATAACAACTTCATTCAATTTTCAAATCGCCGACGTTTCGACCGTATATTGCAGTCTTTATCAAGGCTCTTAATAACATGACGAAGTTATGTCGATGTTTATAACGTTAATTATGTCCATTATCCGTTACTGGGACAAAGTTTTTCGAGATAGCACCTAAGGAAATACACGCAGAGCCGTAGATAGTCAGCGCCGGAGCTACCTCCGGCTCTGCGTGTATTTCCTTAGGTGCTATCTCGAAAAACTTTGGCCCAGTAACGGATAATGGACATAATTAACGTTATAGACATCGACATAACTTCGTCACTTCATTAAGAGCCTTGATAAAGACCGCAATATACGGTCGAAACGTCGGCGATTTGAAAATTGAATGAAGTTTTCCCCAACCTACTAATCCACCTTCATACTATTGCTATTGGGGCGCTAAACACTTGGAGTAGTAAAAATAGCCAAGATTTGGGTGTTGTTTGACCTTTTACGTAAGATAAGTTTTGGCCAAAAAAATTTGCCATAAGAGCGCATGTATGGCCAAGATTTGATCATAAAGTAGCTTCTTTCGTGATGGCAATGACAGCCAAAATTTCGGTAAACATTACATTTTCTTACCTGGTTAAAACTTCCGAATATTTACTAGATAAAATATCTATTTTATTGCAGTAAACTTGTGGCAGTTCTGACCAGAAGTATCGCCAAAAATGTGTTAGCCAAAATGACTACAAAATTAGCAAATAATAGCTAATTTATAAAGCCACAGAATATTCACATAATGGAGCCATAAAGTAGCCAATTTAACTTTAGTCAAAGCTGCCTTGGCGCTTTGAAGTATATTAAGTATCTACTCTACATTCACAGTAAATTTGCTTTGACACTAAGATTTTAATCCACTATTTGAAGCAATTCGATGTAATCTGCAACCAAACTATTCAGGATATGATATACTTATCTACACAAGACAATCAGTTCTGTCATGACGGCATTTTGAATCTCCACGCATAGTTGGTTTGATGAAAGGAACGCAAGGCAAACCTGGAAATTAGTTCTAAATATCAAAGTGTAGTAACATTTTTAATCATAAAAACTATTTTTAGCACCCAGATTTTAGCGATTATATCTATAAAATCTAGCATTCAATGCTAAAATATGGCCAAAATACTGGCCTAAATATTGGTCAGAAAAGCCGAGTAGCTACGAAATAAAAGTTTTCCATTTTCGCCAAGGTGCCGTAATAATTTCGTAGTAGAATGGCTTTTTGGCAGCTTTCTTAACCAAATGGTCACCCATTTTAGTAAGGATCACGAGACAATCGCCAAATTATGGCTTAAAATTCTACTTGGGTGGGCATTTATAGCTCGGCTTTTATTTATAAATAAGTTCAAGGTCTGGCGCCAGCGCATACAAGGACAGCTTGGCGGCGTGACTCTTAAAGGTTCCAGCGACATCGTCTGACTCATCAAGGTCTCGCTTCATGGTTGCGATTTTGGAGGTCACGGGAGACATCAAGGCGGACTCGGCTGGAGTCCAAAGACCCTTTTCAATGTATCCCGTACCAAGGTCACCCGGCTCAACGTCACCCGGCTCGCCTCCAGCGATCGCTCAAGTTTCATGCCCGAGGTCAAGGCTAACGTGGGCGTGTAAGGCCACAGGTGGAATGGGGACACTTGCAATGTCCTTGAAAGTGGCCCGATACCGGCTTTGTTTAACTACTAATGTAATTCCCCCCACCTTTAAACATTTTCGAAAAAATTTCGAAAAGCCACTAAAAACGTAACAAACTCAATTCGAATGAATTTAACCTCTAAAGAGGTTTTTTTTAAAAATGATCAGAAAACGCGATTCTAAAAGTGCTTAAATATCGACCACCGAAGGGGTCTATCTCCGAAAATATTGCACCTATGAAACTTCCAATAGTGGGAGGTGAAAGAGGACATCAAGAGGAGGAAAAAACAATTGGATTAGTCGGTCGAAGCGTTCTTAAGTTGCAGGTGGTCAAAGTTCAGAATTGAAAAAAAGTCGTAAGCCCTTTGAACATTTTCGAAAAAATTTCCAAAAAAGTTTTTTGTTCTTTTTGATTGGAACGGCACGCTTACAATCCCCTAAGAACATAACAAACTCAATTGGAATGGATTGGAATGGACATCTAAGAAGTTTCTTCTTAAATAGGTCATAAAACGCCATTCCAAAAGTGCTTAAAAATCGACCTCCGAAGCGGCTATCTCCGAAAATATTGCACCTACGGAACTTGCGATGGTGGGAGGTGAAACAGGACATCAAGAAGAGGAAAACAGTTGAATTCTCTTCGATCGATCAAAGCCTTCTCAAGTTACAGGCAGTCAAAGTTGAGAATTGAAAAACCTGTTGTAATAACCCCCCCTCCCCTTTTGGACAATTTCGGATTTTTTTTTAATGTTTTTGATCGGAATGGCACGCTTGCAATTCCCTAAGAACGTAACAAACTCAATTCGAATGAATTTACCCTCTAAAGAGATTTTTTCAAAAATTGTCAAAAAACGCAATTCTAAAAATGCTTAAATATCGACCTCCGAAGGGGTCTATCTCCCAAAATATTGGACCTACGGATTTTCCTATGACGGTAGGTGTGAAAGAGGACATCGAGAAGAAGAAAAAACAGTTGGATTCACTCCGATCGGTCGAGGCATTCTCAAGTTACAGGCGGTCAAAGTTGAGAATTGAGAAAAAAGTCGTAATAACCCCCCTTTAGATATTTTGGAAAAAATTTGTTTTGCTGATTTTGATCGGAATGGCACACATGCAATGCCCTAAGAACGTAACAAACTCAATTCGAATGAATTTAACCTCTAAAAAGGTTTTTTAAAAATGGTCCAAAAACGCGATTCTAAAAGTGCCTAAAAATCGACTTCCGAAGGGGCCTATCTCCAGAAATATTGCACCTACGGAACTTCCGATGGTGGGAGGTGAAAGAGGACATCAAGAAGAGGACAACACAGTTGGATTCACTCTAATCGGTTTTTTTTTTAAATAGATTCGAATATAGAAATATTATAGGTAATACCACGAAAGCTTTAAAATTACCAATAATTTCACGAGTCCTTTAAGACGGGTGAAATTTTGAAGAGAAACATGCCAGAGTTGGTTAAGGTTTAGGTTAGTGGAAGCGATAATACCACATCGTCTAGACAACGTGGAATTACCGCTGTAATTTTTTGATAAACACATTCTCCTTGCGGGAAAATTTATGCATGAGTGAAATAATCGTCAAAATTTAAAAAAAAGTGGGGGCGGCACTTCAAATTTTTTTTTTCTCGTTCCCCATTCACAGAAAGCTGGAACCGTCACTGTATTCATCTAGAAGTCTAAGAAATTGACATACAGATGACATATTATTACATTAATTGGGACTCATTTTTCCTGATAAATTTCAAGATAAATTCTAATTATATCAAAAAAAGACCCCAAAACCGCTTATAAAAAACGTCAGAAAAGATGACTACGCAAATGGAATAAGCAAGCATGTGTTCTGTATTTTAGCCGTACCCCCACTCCTGTTAATTAATTCATAATGTTGCAACTGATGCTGACATAGTATTTTTGTAATTTTATGAATAACTTGTCTTGTCTACGTAGCGTTCATGTCTTTGATTTTAAACGTTTGGTTCTGCCTCATCAGTTGTGACATGACCTGCTAGAATATATTAAAATGCAAATTGAAGTCATCACCTTTCTTTATATTTCTTGGTATGTAGTGGGTATAAATGAAGGTCTAAAGGACCAGATTCGATTTGTTAACATTACCAGGAAAGTACTATTTTTATAACTTCAGGCGTTATCGTCTCTACATTGAAAGATCGACAATTTAAGTACGTGTATGTCATTTCGGCGATTACATTCCCTTCGGAAAGTTGAGTCGGCCATTGTTGATTTTCTTCGAACCGCGCTACCTTACGAACATCGAACAACAATAGAAGTTCGTAAAAGTGTTTGGCGTAAACGATAATCAAGATTGACAGACGGGAAATAGTAAAAACTTTCTAAAAGCTGAGAAATCGACCTAATGGAAACTTCTTCCATATTCGGGCGAAAATATTTTGTTATTAGCTGTATATCGACACACGTCCAAATGAAAACTGATGGCTCTTTTGATCGACGACTCGGTGTTGATTTATTTCGAGAGATTGATGGTTCGGCGGCCCTTTTATTTCCATCAAGGATTAACTGCAGAGCGCAGTTGCTTTCCTGCTAAAAGGCTTTGCGACTTTTTCGAACGCACTTTTAATGGACCGGATATGTTACCGATGGTTAATGGGTCATTTTTCGCTTTTGATACGACGTGCCGTCATATTTTACGATTGCGTCAAACAAAGCCCTTCGACCCTCGAAAACGCCGCTTAATTGCTCGATGTTTGTTTAATGGCGTTCTCTTCTTTCGTCTTCTTTCTGGCACGTTAATCCCTTTATAAAGACGTTTGCCCTCAGTTATTTACAGCGGCTCCGATTTCCTAATTTGAATTAATCACCGATTGTGAATAGATCTTGATTAATTGATTGGAAAATTAGGTCGGACGATTTTTCTCTTGAGCAGAAAATTGCGATTATGACGATTTTGCTTTCGAAGCGAAGTGTCTCTTGAAACTTAAACTCCGAGATGAAAATTCCAATCACGTATGCTAAACTTGTACGGCGTGCATGTATCGCAACGTTATAACGCGAAATAAGTACTCGCTCGATAGCTGTGCAACTTGTGTAATCCAAAAACTGGCTTATAAATTCGCTTGTTTACCTCTAGGCACGTATTTACAATATGGCCAACTTCGGAAATATCAAAGATATAGTGCTCGATCACCAAAGGCAATACGTGTTGCACACTAAAAGTCGGAATCTCTGTCTATAAATTTTAGGGCGAATAATATTTTATTGGCTTTGTCGATAGCTATCTATCTATACATGTGTGCAGAAAAATGCTGATGGAGCACTATGACATTTTTACATGTAAATATTGACCTGGTAGATGAGAGAGAGAGCAAAATTGTTACCTCGTTAGCAAAAAATCATGGTTCCGTAAAGTCAACAATTTGTTCAATGAGCAAGCAAAGTTCTCAATGTGAAAAGTGCAGTTAAGTGAAACATCTTGGACTTCCATTGTCTTAATTGATTTTTTTACACGACGTTTCAAGCAGTGGAATTTTTGCTCGTTTTCGAGTGAAACTGAGCATTAAGCTCGAGGCTACTTGATTATGTATTAACACAGCCAACCACGCCCACCATTCCTATTAGCCGGATCATCATAACCGTCGTGCGTCAAGCGACTAGCACTTGTCCGCCGTATCAACGGATGCCATACGGAAGACACGTCGCAACTTGGTTTACTATAGACGCCCTCATTGCTTCCAATGAGGACTGCTTCCTTAAACTTTCGTTTATTCCAGTGTTGTTCTCTATGCAAAATTTTGGCTTCTGAACACTTAATATTATGGTGTTCGGAACAAGCGTGCTCTGCAATTCCCGATTTTGATGCTTCTCCTCTTATCGTCAGCAGAGTTGTTCGCACAGGCAGCGATGTTCTCTCCTTCAAAGATACATCCACCCTCAGCTTGACCTCGGCGATATCCAACGACTCCTCCAACTGCACGTTGGTGTAAAGGCTTTCTACATCGAAACTCACAGTTGTGTCCTTATCGCCCAATTCTAAGTCCTTAAGAATACTAACAAAGTGTTCTGAATTTTTGTACAAAGGAGGTTGTTTTTTCAACCAATGGTTGGATGATTTGAGGGAAAAACCTACTTAGAGAACTTGTTGGCGAGTCTCTGGAGCTTGTGATTGGCGTTAGGGGCACAGTTGTTTTGTTAATTTTGAGTAACCCATAGAGATGTGGTGGTATACTATGGTGTGAAGTGAGAACCTAGTACCTTCAGGAATGTGACCGTCATATTTTTTAGGGCTCTGTAGATTTGCCCTTCAACTCTTTTAGTCGGATCAGCAGGTATTATTTTATAATTACCTTTCATCAGAATCTTCCGTATCTTCTCGTCATACTGTGTGGCAACCATGACGACTGTTGCATTTCCTTTGTCAGATGGAAGGATCTTGATTGATTTGCTCCTCTGCAGTTTCCTCATGGCTAACTCCTCTACTTTTGTGATAGTACTTTGTGGGAGTTGTGATTTGTACAATAGTGTTCTGACTTTCCACTTGAGTTCCTCTCTCTCTGGCCCCTGGAGTCTCGTTGATTCTACAGCACTTATTATGTCAAGCACTGGAGTTGACGTTGGAGCAATTGCAAAGTCGCTCAGCAGTTTTTCTTCAGTACAACTCAAGATGGTCGATGATATGTTGAGTATTGTCCTCGGGCCTTGCGGATGATGGTCAAATGTTGTCTCCTTTCTTTGAAGCTTCATAAGTTTCTCGTTGTGCTTTTTGGCCAGTTCTTCTTTCTGTTTGATGCATGAGTTTACTATTGTCTGGAAAATGGGTGTGTGGTCTTCCTTCAGCGTAAATTCCTTGATTTTTTCAAACCTATGTAGGATATCGACCAGGATCTGCGCTTTTTTCCATCTGTGGTTGCTGATTTGGGACCGAATAAGTCCATGGCTCTCCCTGTCCAGAATGTAGCGAAATCAATCACGAGGGATTGGTGATTTTAAACGAAAACTCAGTGGAATAAAGTGGCTGTCTCTCGCTGTGCAAAGGAAGTGGATGTGTTCTTCCTCCCTGGAAAGCCTGATCTTTGTTTTCTCGTAACCTCTCAATTCCTCGCTAATACCAGGTCCGTACCGGTTTTCTAACGTTAGTTTAAAGGTGTTAGACAATGACGTACTATTAAACGAAACATCTTGGACTTCCACTGTCTTTATTTATTTTTTTTTACACGACGTTTCGAGCAGTGGAGTCTCTGCGCGTTTTCAAGTGAAACTGAGCATTAAGCTCGGGGCTACTTGCTTATGTACTAACAAAGCCAACCACGCCCACCATTCCTATTGGCTGGATCGTCGCCACCATGTGACATATTTTAATTAAAAGGACACTACAACTATGCATCACACATAATGGCGAACGGCAGCTCAGTTTTTATTGGAAGTTAGGTAGAGGTTCGTATAAGTTTTGGACAAACCAGAATTAGTAAAATTTGGGTGCCACCCAATTTACTTTAATTTAGGTATAATATCAAAATTGAGAAAATTATTATATGCAAAAAAAAGATGGTTTGATAGTTTGGTTCGGAAAGGAAACAAAATATAAATCTAAAGGTTGTTGTATTTCTTAACATAAAAATCGAATATCTGCAATCCCAGAAATGGGTAACCTGTACTGACTAACATTCCTCTCACTCATACTACTTTTTATTCTACCTAAATACAATACATATAAATGGTTGTTTTCTACCAAATTATAACTTTGGCCAGTTGTTATTATACCTTGGAGTAGAAAAAGCAGATTGGAACGCAGTGATGGTCAAGCAAATTCCTTTGCTGCCTCAGATCCGAGATGTCCTGTCTGATGTCTTGCTTGGGAAAGAAGTTGTTTGGAAATCGTTGAGGTTGAAACTATTTCACGCGGCACATATAAGGTGACTACTCATAAATTATAGCAGAAGGCCATAGAGGTGGCAGAAAGATACTTAATGTGCACATGGTTGCTATAAAATAGAAAAGGGGAACTAAGTCCACGTGGTTTCATAGATGTAGAATTAGAAACAGCCACGGTAATCCATTAAATGGGTACTTCAAAACCAGATAACTGGTGAAGTGTAAGAAAACGAAGAAATTTCCTTTCTCTAGAAGAAGGTATTTTCTAGCGAAAATTTTTGAAGCAAAATGAAATAATTTTCCTCCTATCGGCCTATCTCTACCCGCCTTGTCGTTGAAAAAGACTCCCAAAGATGGTTCCTTATAACCAGCTAGGGATTTCCATCTCCTAAACTACAATAAGATGACCAAAAAGGAAAAAGAGGTCAGAAAGCCGCGGTGCCGCACACATGCAAATCAATGAAAATTTAGAAAAAACACATTAAAGCCAAATTGAAAAATACTTAAATTTTGAGGAAATAAACTTGGCATCACTGAAAATAGTACCAACATTCCGGTAAGAAATAACAAATTACAATTACAGTATCAGGAGAAAATTAGAGGTTTTCGTGAGATACAGAAAAGGTAGTAGTGACCAATTAAAATTTGCACTACACTTTTTCAAAAGTCACACAATTTGTACTAGACATTTTCAAATGCTACAACAGTCGCTTGGGAAGCGACCAGCACTTGTCCGCCGTATCAACGGATGCTATAACGAAGAGACGTCGCGCAGGCAGCGATGTTCTCTCCTTCAAAGATGCAATGATGCAAAGATGCGTGACCTCGACGATATCCAACGACTCCTCCAATGGCACGTTGGTGTAAAGGCTTTCTACATCGAAACTCACAAATGTGTCCCTATCACCCAATTCTAAGTCCTTAAGAATAACAACAAAGGGTTCAGAATTTTTTACAAAGGACTACATTGCACAGTACGCTTGGTCCGAACACCATAATAATAAGTGGTCGGAAGCCAAAATTGTGCATAGGGAACAGCACTGGAAGAAACGAAAGTTTAAAGAAGTTTCATTGGAACGAATGAGGGCGTCTTTAGTAAACCAAGTTGCGACGTTTCTTCGGTATGGCATCCGTTGATACGGCAGACGCGCGACAGTGGCGACGATCCGACCAATAGGAATGATGGGCGTGGTTGGCTGTGTTAGTACATAAGCAAGTAGCCTCGAGCTTAATGCTCAGTTTCACTTGAAAATGAGCAGAGATTCCACTGCCCGAAACGTCGTGTAAACAAAAATCAATAAAGACAATAGAAGTCCAAGATGTTTCGCTTAATAGTACAACATTGTGTACTACCTTTAAACAAATGAAAAGTGCAGTGGAAAAAGTTTAGAATGCTCAAAAAAATAATATGTACAAATAGTCCCCCTCAAATGGGAAAAAGAGTTTTTTTATGTGATACTTTGAAGCATAAAGCACCGAATTTGGTTGGAATTTTATACCTCAATGATACGAAACGTAAAGCATGTGATGGCAGCCTTTTAAATATCACTAACGACTAAGATTTCATCCACATTTTCTTGATCCTTGTGAAAGTCAATTTGGGTGAAACATTTTTATATTTAAAACTGGGACTTGATAAAACCTTAAAAAAGCATAACTTTCGATAACTCAACATTAACTACTGTAGAAGTGACGCTAGTCAGATGACGCTGGTTAATATGTATCAACACATGGATGTAGCCCTAGCATAAAACCCTGCGAAACACATATTGTAATCTTCCTCTTTTCGTATACGACCACCAAAATTCTGGAATCGATCAAAAAGATAGCTCTCCATTAGGCTGAACACTAGCTAGGTCAAAGATATAATGGTGCAACTTTTACAGTAGCACTTCATGAGACACGCTGTCGAAGGCCCTGTTCAAGCCTTAGAAGCAGTTCGACATATACTGACGATGCACAAATGCCCCTCTCCCCAAATCTACCAAGTCAAGGATACTCTATTCACTGCAATTTATTTATTGCCAACTAAATAGTTACATAACCATAGAGCAAATGAGGCAACATCAAAAAGATTTTCAATTTTCTGTGACTTAAACCTTACACAGCTGATAGGTATAAACCATTCGCTTATTATTGCCGTCAAGTTGGCGTTGGAAATTTGACTTTGACATTTTTTTTGTATCTTCTCAACATGTGCCAAAAAGAGATACGAATAAAAAAAATGATGGTTTCAAAGGTAACGAGATGCCAAAAATAAGTGAATAAGGTATATATACAAATGTAAATTACGTTCATTAACTAACTAATACTGAAATAGTATAAACATTGATTTTTAATATAAGACATTACCTCCTTTCTGAATTGGACGAGACTGCTGATACTTCATAAAGTACTTGGCAATCGCTGATATGCCTTCACCCCCCGATAGTATTGCCACAAAAAAGCAAGAAGCCCTTCTTGATAGCCAAAACCAACGTTGTTCTGGACATCAAGCCTTGGGACGACGAAACTGATAATTGGAATGTTAAAGCTTGTTAAAGAGTGTTTCCGTCCTTCTCTTTACTTTGAATCCCAAACTTGGCTGTATGCTTGTATTAGTGATCTCAGATAGTGATCGTCCTTCCGGCGTAACGATGCTCCTCCTCGATTCCTTTCACCAATCCTAAAAATACTCCTTTCGCGAGTCCCTAAACAACTCCGTTTTCTACTATAAACAGTGGCAAGATTGAAGCTGTTCTCGACCGTTAATCGACAAGGAAAGGATTTTCTCAGGTGATCGGTCAGGGCGTTAAGAAAAGAAACTTTTCAGCTAACCGAGCTTTCGGCAATTGTTTATTGCCTTCTTCAGGGCTACAATAAAGAAGGAAATGGGGAGCAACTACATTACTAGATAACAACTGTATTTATAACTTACTGCTAGACTGTTTCTTATGAAAGTCCCAGCTCTGCATTATCAAGAGGGGGCTCTTTAGTTTCGGTCCATATTAGGACATTATTACATTTTGCTCACAATGATACATTGTTAAAGTTTACACATATTACGGGATTACAGATTAAAATTGTTACGTCACATATTTCTTAAAAACCACACAGACACGATTACATGGTCAATCTTTAAAATTAGCTTCTTTGTGGGTTGGTTACCTGACAATTTCCCAGTTTTGGTAGGAAACAAATGTTTACGTGACAGTTGACAAAGGCATGTCAAAGTTGTACCTGAAATTCTGTATGTCAAATTTCATTTCTGACAGATGGCATGAACAGTTCTAGTACCTCTCTGGTTCAACAGCAACAAACGTCAAGGCAGATAATGCAGCAAGCAAGCGCCCCGTGAAACAGAACGCAACCCAAGAGCTCGGACAAATAAGCAAACAAAGAGAAGAAAAAATTTTTTTTGTTGGGGACCACGGATCTTCAGAAGAACCAAAACACATCTAGAGGGCTGTTGGAGTTGTTAGTAGGTGTGCTGAGATTGTGTTGTGTACCTGTTTTATGTGTGCACATTCGTATAAGATTCGAATAAATATTGTTTAGATCTTCTATATCTGTGCGTTTGTTGATTGAGTTTGTGTGTGTGGCTATTTCCAACATTTCTAGGCATAACTTCTTGTGGTACCGCGGTTCTTTGTCTAGGATACGTACCTCATCGAAGTTCATGTGGTGTCCTGTATCAAGTACATGTTGGGAGAGTGCGCTGCATAATTTGGATAGTCTGCAATCGCTTTTATGAGAAGCTACTCTGTTTTGAAGAAGATTCGTGTTATGTCCAATGTATATTCATTCACAATTAGCACACGGGATACTGTATACTACTCCTGATGTTTTTAGAGCTACATCTTTGTCTTTTAGTTTTGTGTTGAGGTCTCCCACACTGAGAGGATTTCTTGGTGCTAGTCTTATGTCAGGTGTGTTACGGAGCAACTTGGTGACTTTGCTATGTATCTCTTTGATGTAAGGAAAAGAGAAGTATATAACAGTAGGTTCCGATGTTGTGTGTGTGTTAGTTAAGTCATTGCTTAAGTCCATGTCTGTGAACCTGAAAGATCTAGAGAATAAAAAATCATCCTCCTCACGTGTTGAATTGTCATCTATGTGGATGCTTGTCTGTTGCGTCTGTGGGATGTTGAAAAGCAATTTTCTTATTAACTTTGGAGGGTATGAGTTTTCGATCAAGATGTCCTTTAGGTGTTCAAGGTTTTGAGCTCTGAACGAGTGATGTGAGACTTTTTCAAGTCTACTCTTCAATGCGAGTACCATGTTGATTTTTGTTCTTTGGTTTTCCTTCTTTATTGTAGCCCTAAAGAAGGCAATAAACAATTGCCGAAAGCTCGATTAGCTGAAAAGTTTCTTTTCTTAACGCCCTGACCGATCACCTGACAAAATCCTTTCCTTCCTTCCTTCCTCTTAAACAGTGAGCTGGTACCTGATGGTGGTCGTTCATCCTTCCGACGTAACGATCTCTAGAGTAGCTCAAACGCGACCCCCAATCGGCTGCTCGTGACTCCCCCCAAAATCGGAGGCCTGTTTCTCTCTCTCAAAAACTAGTGATCATTTTCTCTATTGTCAGCAAATTGTCTCCAATCGATTGCAACCTCCTTTTCCATGACGTCAATGAGCGGTTTGCGAGGTATGGTTTTTAAGTGTGGGTCAACTAGTGCTTGGTTATTAAACCGGTCATCGGCCGACCATTGTTAAGAATGCTGCAATTTTTATGACTTTTTGATCCTCTGTAACAGTATTAACAATTCTGGAAGAAAGTCGACCTATGCAGAGCAATTGCAAGATTCCTCCCACCTCTAGAAGTCATAGAATGGCTCTAGAGGTGGGAACGATGAGAAACTCGTCTTTTCAGAGTGGTTTTCATCATTTCTATTAAACACTCCAGGACTACTTCTGATAAATATGATCAAACTCAAAATGTGTAATGAAGTTACAGAGTGATGCACTCAACAATTTAAACTATTTCAATTTTTCTTTTATCTTTTCCTAAAATTTATTTTTTTCAAAAATACGAAAATTTGACAATGTGGGTCATTTTTGATCGATTTTTAGACGCTCTGAGTAATTTTAAACCGATTTTAGATATCACCCATTTTGGCCATTTTAGCCATTTTTATTGTAAAATTTTCGAGCAAGTCTGAAAGGTGGTTTTGAAGTTTCGGAATATTTTCAAGTCTTTGGTTCACGATAACTGCAGAGACACGAAAAATGGCAATAAACTTTCAGATATTGAAAAGTTTTATTTTCTAAAAACTACTCTAGAGGCTCCTGCACAGGAAATATGTTGTTGCACAATCTATGTTTGTCCTGTCCCCTATTCAATTACATGGTAATTTTTAGCTGATAAGTATCATAATAAATCAATGCTGGAAAATAATCACCTCAACGCTCTTTGTGAAGTGCCAAATATGGTTTAGGAGTCTGTCTAGTATTTGTTCAATATAGGATACAATTACTAAGAACTTAAGATATCTGGAAGCTCTTGAAGTTCCGGTGAATTCATGGGATCCTGCTATAACTTATTTTCTAACAAAAAAGCTTGATTCTATAACAGTTTTAGAATGGCAGACTCAATTATTAAAAAAATGAAATATCTACTTTTGACGATTTAAAATCGTCTTCAAAATTAAAATCAGGGCTTCTAGAAACGGAAAAGTTAATAAAAGAAAGGAAAAAAAATAAGACTCATGGATAATGGTTAATAGTATCGAGAACCTTGGACTGATCGAGAAAAGAGTTCGCATTGTTAATCTCATCGATATGTTAAACAATAAATTTAAATTTGTTAAAGATTGCCATCTTGATCGACGTTTACGTAGCAAAGTCAAACTGATGGTCAGCCAATATTTGTATAAATTGCAAAATGCTATCATATTTGGTTTTTTGGAGCAAGCTTTCGAAAATGACAGCAATAATGAAGCTTGACATAGTCATAATAGAACATTCCACTGCATTAAAATATCATACGAAAAAGTGAAGTGAAACCAAGCCAGATTTCTTCCGAAGTTGTCGCCTCCCAAAGACAGATGTCCGAGGTTCGTACCTATACTGTCTGGGGACGACGTTCAGCAAGAGTATCAAACTTATTTCTCTATTAAGCAGAGGAACCATAGACCGGTTTCGCTTTTATTGGAGCTCATCAGTATGGTATACCTCAAACCTGACAGAAGTACGAGATCAAATGAAACTTGGTCTCCTCTCTTGCTCAAGGCACTGTGTAAATATGCAAGTGGCGCCATCGGACGACGGCAGGTGCTTCCACTAGGGCGTGGGAGATAAGAGTGATACCAAGCCAGTTTTCTGCAGAAGTTGCCGCTTTCCACAGACAGGTGGCCAAGATTCGTACCGCTACTGTCTGGGGACGACGTTCAGCAGAGTATCAAACTCATTTCTCTATCAGGCAGAGGAACCATAGACCGGTTTCTCTCGAAGAAGTTTCATTCGAACTAGTATATCTGTCAGGTTTGAGCTATACTATACTGATGAGCTCCAATAAGAGCGAAACCGGTCTATGGTTACTCTGTCTGCTAGAGAAATGAGTTTAAAACTCTGCTGAACGTCGTCCCCAGACAGTAGCGGTACGAATCTTGGCCATCTGTCTGTGGAAAGCGGCAACTTCTGCAGAAAACTGGCTTGGTATCACTCTTATCTCCCACGCCCTAGTGGAAGCACCTGCCATCGTCCGATGGCGCCAATTGCATATTTACACAGTGCCTTGAGCAAGAGAGGAGACCAAGTTCTTAATTTTTTTGATTCGTGACACGCTTCGCTTTAATTTTATTAAAAAACATAAAAATGTCGTCTCGAACGAGGAAAAACGAGGAAAGCGATTTTGCTTAGAATTGAGCAGACAATAAAGGGATAGAATTTATTCTTTATTGGTCAGCAGTGCACCAAATTTTCGGTATACGAACTGGTGGAACAAAAATATATTTCGTCCTTAAGGACCCTTATTTATTAGAACTTTTGATGTTAAAATCACGTCCTGAAGTTCGTCAAAGTACTTTTGAATCACCCCGTATTTTTCGAAATAATTCGCTGTTTCTAGACTTTTTACACACTGTACATACGATATCAAATACGTATTATAGAAAACGTTTATGTAATTAATTTTACCTAAGAAAAGAAGGCATAGCTGGTTAGTATGCACTAAGCTGTATGAATTTAAACTTGAATTATGGACCGGTGTTAAAATTCCCCCTACAAGGCATGGGGATTCACTTCGCTTTGGAACTTTTAATAAGTCGAGGGCCAAAATGATTTGTGTGCCGTCATTAATGGAGAATCAGCTTTTTGGAGTGCCTTTCTTCCATTTTATATATTTCTCTTGTTCGGAACATTGGAATATTGTAACAAATTTTATACTGAAATTGGCTTATCGTTCTGCATAAGGCAAGCCCCGTATGCTCATAATAACGTTTTATGTTATTAATTTTTTTGGTTAAAAACGTCCCCTGTGTGCTGCGCAGCATGAAATAATAAACTCGCGTTCAAAGCTTTCGCGTGCACCTTTTATAATCTGCAGGTACAAAAGAACGCGAAAATATGAAAAACTCGTTTTCTGCTTTAAAGGCCCACCCATGTGGATAAGTAATTTACTATGTTAACTACATACTGTAGAATTTTCTCGTTTCATTCAAAAAACTGATAAAAAAGTGTTAATTGACGTTATCTAAAACACTTCAAAGTTCAAATTAGTACTTCAAAGACAAAATTCGTGCACCACAATTAATTATCATTATCGGTTTTTTTTGCTTAGTCCACGAGCGAATTTCTTATAAATTTTTATGATTTCATTTAGATATCTGGACAAGTTTTGAGAGCTCGCTGCCAGTTTTTCGTTTTGTTGTCCAATCCCCGGGTGCAAGAAAATTTTATTTAATTGGAACTTATCTCGAAGGGTTGAGTAATTCCGAATGAAAACGTCTCTGAAGTTTCTCCTTAATAAGTTTTTCGAATTTTCCTACAGCTCGAGCAGCGCCAGTCAACTTTAATGAAAGACGTACTGAGAAATCTAATAATTAAGTTTTTAAACGAACGTTTTTATGTTCTTCCATCAAACAGAAACAGACGAGTAGATAATTAAAATTCATCCGCCAGTTACAGGACGCAAATTCCTCTATGGGTGCGTATCTGCTACGAGTGTGTGTACTTTGTGCTCCACACAATGAAAATTACCCGTATAAAATAATAATTAATCGTGATGGTCGTATTGCCGACCTGGCAGCTAAATATGTTAAATTCAGTTCACCCCGCCATGCGGAATCCCGGAATGAGGTCATAATAATCTCGACATTCAGTCGCTACGAATATGATATAGGGGGTAATAAAAATAATTTATTCTCCGAACAACCAGTGCTGATAATTAGCGCTTTTGTTAGGCGCTTTCAACGCCAATTTCCTGTGTTCAATATTCGACATCACAGCAGCTAAAGCTGATATTCTTCTAAGTGTCAAGGCTCGAAGGACTAAAATGATCGCTAAGAGCTTGGGGGTTTTTTTTGACCATTTTTTTATAATATAAAATGTTGAAAATAATCAAAAGTCAATATTGTAGCTATAAAAAAATATGTAAGTCTCCATAATTTCTAAAAAGTCAAAACTGGCTAAAAAATATGATTTTAATGGTTTAACCAAGGACGCATATATGACTGGTATAAAAGTGCTGGGCTTTTTGATCGGCTTTGTTCGAACCGCCCATTACTAATTACAGCTTTATGGAAACAGACAAAAAATTACATAATGTTTGTTAAAATTCCCAAGTAATAATGGATGAGGCTAAGTGGATCGAATAATGAAGTGACATATGATCTCTTCAAAAGAATGCGGAAAAATCAGCCACTGAAAGGAAGGTCTCGTGGGGCACGATCACCAGGAAGGCTCGATCAAGAAAATGGAGAGATATTATTAACTTGGTTCACGATCATGATATTATTCCCTTTTGTTCACTATCATGATGAGTTTACATTCTACCGCTCAAGAGATCCCAATGAGGCAAATCCAGAACTAATAGATCACATTGTTTAGAGTATATAGGGTAAATCCGAATGTAAGGTTTTCCTTTTGGCATCTGATCGCTTCAGAAGAATGCGGGAAAATCAGCCACTGAAAATAAGGTCATGTGGGCGACCAGGAAGGCTCGATCAAGAAAATGGAGAGATGTTATTACCTTTGTTCACGATCATGATATTATTGCTTTTGTTCACGATCATGATGAGTTTACATTCTACCACTCAAGAGATCCCAATGAGGCAAATTCAGAACTAACAGATCACAGGGTAAATCCGAATGTAAGGTTTTCCTTTTGGCATATGATCTCTTCAAAAGAAAGCGGAAAAATCAGCCACTGAAAGGAAGATCGCGTGGGGCTCACGATCACCAGCAAGGCTCGTTCAAGAAAATTGAGAGATGTTAGTACCTTTGTTCACGATCATGATATTATTGCTTTTGTTCAAGATCATGATGAATTTACATTCTACCACTGAAGAGATCCCAATGAGGCAAATTCAGAACTAATAAATCACAGGATTTAGAGTATATAGGGTAAATCCGAATGTAAGGTTTTCTTTTTGGCATATGATCTCTTCAAAGAATGCGGAAAAATCTGCCACGGAAAGGAAGGTCTCGTAGGGTTCACGATCACCAGGAAGGCTCAATCAAGGAAATGGAGAGATGTTAGTCCCTTTGTTCACGATCGTCATGAGTTTACCTTCTACCACTCAAGAGATCAAAATGAGGCAAATCCAGAACTAATAGATCACAGGATTTAGAGTATATATATGTAAAATTTTCCTTTTTGTCATATGATCTCTTCAAAAGAATGCGGAAAAATCAGCCACTGAAAAGAAGGTTTTGTGGGGCTCACGATCACCAGGAAGGTTCGATCAAGATAATATAGAGATTTTATTCCCTTTGTTCACGATCACGATGAGTTAACATTATACCTCTCAAGAGATTCCAATGAGGCAAAGCCAGAATTAATAGAACACAGGATTTAGAGTATATAGGGTAAAAACCGAAACGTAATTTTTTTTCTGCAAACATAATGACCTACGTGATATTAAACAGCTCGCTTTAGCAAGTCATAACATTGCTTACTCTTAGCTTAGGGCTGAAAGAGCTTTTTACAAACATACTCAAAAAAATCAGGCATCTGCTGAACAGTATCTGGGTTATGCACTGAGGATGAAAAGTTCACCTTATTGCTGGCATTCTTCGAAATTTGTCCATAGGATGATACGTTCCTACCAAGATTCAAATATTTGCTAGTCGTATGGCTTGGGCAACTTGATAAAGAGACTGGTCTCAAGTTCTATGATTTTCATGAACTGATAGCGGTAATAATTGTTGTTCTGTTCACTCACTTAATGTGATTTACTTGTGCGTGATACTTCGCATTATAAAATTTCTTTTATAACATTTTGGTTCTTCATCATATCTTTAAATTCCTTGCTATCACACGTCACTAACAATATCATAAGCAAATATTTGGGAAACATCAAATATGAGGAAAACTTGATTGTCAAAGATTTAGTAATGGCTTTAGATGTTGCCTTTACCATAAGATGTGCAAGAACATATTTGCAAACCAGTCTACAAGTTATTGAATTCCAGACTTAGATCGAGGATATGTTCCAATAAGATCAGCAGAAATTAACTCAAAAGGAAAATCAATATTGCGATAGTTTCCCATAAAACGGAAGCTGCTAGGCTTAATTGCAACACATACAGTGTACTTATTAAAATATCCACAAACACTTGAATGCGTATCAGCCCACTAATACAACTCAGAAATCCTAACCAAAGCTTAGACAAACCCAAGTAACCTGCGGTTTCATGATCATGAAATTTCTTCATAAGCTCTAATGTATTTTCAGTAAGCACAATAACCTTCCAGTGTGAAATATTTCCATCTAGAGCATATCTAGGAAGAACATGTTTATGCAAGATGTTATTTTCCACGTTAAAGGAAGGGTATTTTTTAGGAGACTCTAGAACTTTCATGATCATGTCACGTGTGAAGCTTAATTATCGTTAAATTTAAAACAGAAACATACTCCAGACCGCGAAAAAGAGCGTCAGCCATAACATTACTCACTTTTCCTATGGACAATATCAAAAGAGCAATTGAGACAACTTAACAATCCTTCTTGTAATCAGTGGGGATGGATTTTTCATATTGCTCAACCAAACTAAATATGAATGATCAGTGGACAGTGAAGTGAGTGCTCTCTTGATAATAGCAAAATTTCTCTACCCCAAAGAGTACAGCTAAAAGTTATTTTTCCGTTGTAGAATATTTTTGCACCTTAAGGTTTGAGTACCATAAGCAATTGGTTGGTCCAAATCATCCTCCTCTTTATATATTGGATATTGGAGGACAACCTACACCGCTAATTGATGCATCAAACATTAAAACAAAGAGTTTTGTGTAATCAGGACTAACAAGAATAGGAAAGTTGACAAACGTACCTTAATTTTAAAGAGTATGTGGTCACCAATTTGTCGATCAACCCATCAACATACTAGTTTCGGGGGTCTACCCCTCGTCAGTGCAGCTTAGGCTGGTCGACAAATTGGGGACCGTGAGTTTGCGGCTTAAAGCGAAACATCTATGGAAGAGCGGTGAGATGTTGTACAGAGTAGGAGCAGGCGACATCCACCAGTGTATTAGATCTAATACTGCATGACAGATAGCTCTCAGTTCGAGAAGCAGCCCATATTGTTCTGTACCTCGCAGGTTCTCGGAACCAGAACAAAGCGTAAAGAGTAGGTAGACACCACTCACCAATTTGTCGATCAACCCATCTGCATACTAGTTTCGGGGTCCACCCCTCATCAGTCCAGCTTTGGCTGGTCGACAAATTGTTGGACGACCGTGTGTTCGCGGATTAAAGCCAAAAATCTACGAGAGAGCAGTGAGATGTTGTACAGAGCAGGAGCAGGCGACATCCACTAGCATAGTAGATGTAATTCTGCATGGCAGATGGCTCTGAGTGCGAGGAGCATCCCATGCCTGTTCCTGCTCTGTACAACATATCACCTCTATTCCTTACTTTTCTAAAAAAATTATTCGCTCCATCGTTCCATGAAATTGGGTGTCCCTTCTTACGGCCTTTCAATTAATCAGTAACAGAGCTACACAGGGAATAAAAATTCTTCAATAACCTTCGATAATAACCAATCAAACCTACCAATCTATGAATTTGAGGAGCGTATTTATTTTGCCCTTAATCCTTCCTGATCGACAACCTAACCCAAAAACTTCAAGGATGGCTCACAAAACTGACACTTGCCATGTTGACAGTTAATACACCCCACTTAAAGCAAGCCAATAACTTCTAACACTTTACAATGAGTTTAAAAGTCAGGGGTAACAACCATGATGTCATCAAGGTAATAGAATACGAATAGGTCTAATGCAGGTCCTACCAACATGTCCATCAATCAGCACCTACTTTGAGCACTATCATTCAGTCCAAAAAGCAAGACATGGTACTGAAAAACTCTTCTTCCATGCACATCAAACCCAAGTGACCTGCGCTTTCATGATCATGAAATTTCAGCGAAAGCTGTCCTTGGTTTCGAATATTCATCCAAAAGTAACAAAGGAAATTAAGGGATGACCCCATCATTTAATAATACGTTAATTAATACGATCTGGAAAATTGGGTAAGAGAAAGGTAAGTTAAGAAAAAAACGTATAGCACAGGTTTTATTATAATTTAGTTAAGATAGTAATAAGCCTTTATTATTTACAGTAAACTGGAATCACGGTAAGTTGAGAAGGACAAACACTATGGGTCTCCATACTTAATAGAATGTAATAATAGAACAGAAATAAAATTAAGTAACTAGGGTAGCGTCATAACTATGGCCTAGTTCTCCCTTAGATCTACTAGCGATCGAATACCAAATCCGTGAAAAGTTAGTTCTGTTTAATTCTAAATTCAATTTCCTTAAATACAAAGTTTGACCGCTGTGACGTCACTGCTATGATTAAAAATCACTTAATTTCGACTAGTAGAGGCGCACTCGTACCACCTAATTGTAGATAACGTTATCAGTTGCAAGTCGGCGATTTGAAAAGGAGAGATTCGCTACTGTGGGTCTCTATACTTCAAAAATAAATATAACTAACTAGGGTGCCATCATGACGAGGGTCTTGCACTCATCTCGATCTACTATTGATCGAATAACAAATCCGCAAAAAGTTAGTTCTAAATTGATCTTTCTTATAAAAAAAAAGTTTGACCGATGTGACGTCACTGCAATGGCAAGAACTCTCTTAATTCTACTACTGGTGGTGCACTCATGCAGTCTAATGGTAAATGACGGTATCACTTGGAAGTCGGAGAATTGAGAAAAATAACCAGGGGACTATCAAACCTGAACACGTAGCAGTGATGAACTCAGCGTAGTGGTGAAACCCATCCATCTGCTCAAAAAACTTATTTTTAATCTGAATGTATGAGCCGTTGGAGGAGAAATCAAACGTCCTTTCAGGAACGCAGAATTCATACAATAAGAGAAACAACAAAATCGGGAATTGCAGAGCACGCTTGGTCCGAACAGCATAATTTTGAGTGGTCGGAAGCCAAAATTGTGCATCGGAAAGAGCACTGGAAGAAACGAAAGTTTAAGGAAGCAATGAGGGCGTCTTTAGTAAACCAAGTTGCGACGTCTCTTCGGTGTGGCATCCGTTGATGCGGCGGACAATTGCTGGTACTTGACGCGCGACTGTGGCGACGATCCAGCCAATAGGAATGGTGGGCGTGGCTAGCTCTGTTAGTATATAAGCAAGTAGCTTCGAGCTTAATGCTCAGTTTCACTTGAAAACTAGCAGAGATTCCACTGCTCGAAACGTCGTGTGAAAACCTAATAAAGACAATTAATTGAAGTTCAATATTTTTCTCTTTATAGTAAAATATTAATTTCCAATTTCAAGCGAATTTAAATTATGATCTATACAGTCGATATTATTAAAATAAAATGTCGATATAATTTAAATTATTGATAGTACTAAATATCGTATTACTCATATTCAGCCTTATGATAGAACATTCACGTTAACTTCACAGAGAATCAGCCTTATAATAGAACGTTTACGTTAACCACAACACAAGCGTTAACTCGAAATTTAACATTATTTCTGTTATAATTTACATATACCCTACGTTACAACAGTCCTGTTAGCCTAGCATAACATTAAGTTGTTAGGCTAACAGGTTAGCCTAACTGACTAAACTAAACCTAACTAATTGTTAAACCTGAACTAACCTGAACTAACCTGAACAAACCTGAAGTGACCTGAAGTGACCTGCGCAAACCTGAATTAACCTGAACTAACTTGAACAAACTTGAACTAACCTGAACTAATACGTCAGTTAAGTTAACGTGAATGTTCTGTCATATGGCTGACGTTATGTTAGCTGATAGGGCTGTTGTAACGTAGGGTATATGTAAATTATAACAGAAATAATGTTAAATTTCGAGTTAACGCTTATGTTGTGGTTAACGTAAACCTCCTATCATAAGGCTGAATGGCAGTCACAAGTTAAAATATAATTTTCCATTACATTTTACTTTCATAAATTCTGTTGCAATTGGGAGAATAACCTCCAGTGGTAGGGCGTCGCAGTTCAAAAATAGAAGCTTTACAATTTACTTACTTTGTACGATATTTGGGGTTCCCCGATATCCTTTGTAGCGACTGCCAACTTACTAATAGCTTGGTACTTAATAAAGCTATCAAGTCTTCTTGCCGACGAGCTCTTTACGACTACAACTATAACAATTCTTATTGTCGTTTCTAGACATTGACTGTTATTGGGATGGCCTCTGTTGGCTAGCGTGTGATCGGAGAGCTGACCTGGTTTGCCTATTGTCCTGGCAAGAACAATGAACACATTTTCGAGTTTTTGATATTGTACGATTTTGCCCTTCATCTAAGACTCATTCCTAGTAGCTTCTAACTCCAAGCTGTAGACAAGATGGAACATATTGTAGATTGCTCTCACGAAAGCAATCGTAGACTTGTACAAAACTCCAAAAAAAAATTATCTCACAAAGTACTCAGAAGCCAGTGGCACTATGCGTTTGATTTCAGCTCCAAACTCTTAAAACTTTTTGTTGTTCCTTGCATGTTCCTTGCACGTTTCTTTCCAGCCAGCTCTAGGTGACTTCAACTCCAATGCATCGGCGACAGAGTAGTAATCATTATGCCTTTAATAAGGAATAGCTTACAGTATTCCTACAGTATTTCCAGGGCATTTCCTCGCAGTGCCAGGACTACTCAAGGTCTTCACTTCCCATGATGTTCCTTACCCGAAGTTCGCTGCTTTTATCCACATTTGCTGGTGACGATTACTCATGAATTCTTAAATTTTGAAGATATTTTGACACTAACCGACAAACTGTTTTTAGGTGGCGCTGGTTCTTTTTCTTTTAACGATATGAGATGAAGAATATGACGTAATATTGAAGAGTATCCTAACGTTGCAAAAATATATAAAAATTCAGAAAAAATTACATTACTGATTTAACGAGTGTAACCTTGGTCCAGGTTTTCAACGTTCGAAAACGGTGAAATGAATAATTGCGCTCTCCCCAAATTTAATTCAAATCGGTTTTTGTCTCCCGCCATCTCGCGACGATTAATTAGCAACTTTCGCGCCCCACTTATATTTTATTGCTGTGTCACTATTAATTTTCCCGCCCTAAATCGTAAACAATTAATTCGGTTTAGGAAGCGAGAGACGCAGCTCGAAGATCGACGACCTAAAAATGTAATTATATCAATTGTTTACAGCAAGAAGAAAATTCAATCTCACTGGATATAAGCCGAGTGCACGTATCAATAAGCCGGGGGGCTCAGAACCTGTTAACACAAAACGTATTCCGATCGGCAAACAAAGCCAAAGATTCAATTTAGTCAACGTAAAGGCAAATATTATTATTTCCCGAAAGGCAACCGAGATATAGTTTTGACCTTAAGGTCGAAGAAACGTTCTATAGGGCAACGACGTTTGCCTAGCTTGGAGCAAAAGGTTGGACAAATATTTTCGCAATTTTGCTTTGTGATGAACATGACCACCACAAAGGAATAACTTGGAAAGTTGATAGGTGATAAAGTTAAACACTCTTTTTAAGCTCTTGTTTAATGGGTACGTAAGTCGTGGCGGTAAAATGTAATCAATCATACAGGACTAGTAGGTAACGTCACCGTTTCCGATAGCACAATAGAATCCAATTTAGAAGAGAGTGAGAGCAAATATTTCCTATACGAGGTCGATTCAATTTTGTGGAAACATATATGTGGGATTTGCAAATTTACTCGCCGTTTGCCATTAGGAAAGTGTCGCAATTATTATCAAAAAAGATTACAAAACTACAGTGTGAGGAAGCTGTTATTCTTTTATACAAAATAAGTTATTTTAGTCCACATCTTCTGGGTGAGTATGTATATATTTTTAGCACCCTTACTTAATAATTGTAACATTATTTCTATGTTGCAATGTTATTAGAAATAAGCTTATTATGATGAGCTACAAATGCGTTTGATTTTCCTTTTTTAATAAAATTGGTTAAAAATTAATTCAAATGCGATAAAAAACCTACGTTTGAAGGGATTGATGACCAAACTCCCAACTTAACAACTGTATTTTTATTAAAAAATTGGGTAAAAATGTGTCAAAATTTGATAGAGTCCAGCAAAATGTATACATTTCAAAGTAATTTGAAAATTATATCAGGTGTCAAAATTTCACTTTGTTTAATTATCTTTCTTGGAAAATGTTAACTAAAAACGACGAATTTGAGAGTCAAATTAAAAAGATACTATAAGGAAAGGCCAGGAAAAGAGTTATTGATACCAAAATTAAACCTTTACTTGAAATTAACTACCATGCTTATGTGAATACCATGACAAAGAAAACTCTGATTCATTTGAAGTTTGACTATAGCTGCAGGCTTTCTTACTGGAAGAGCGCCAGTGGCGGATCCAAGGGGGTGGGGGGGGGTAGCACTCCTTGGATCCGCACAACTTAAAAATTTCATTTTGACGACTTTTTAAATAAAAAAGGTTTTTTTTTTTAGAATGGTCAAAAAACGCTGTGTGTGAAAGTGTGCCTAAAGACACGTTGTCCTCTCGTGTGTGTGCTCGTGCTTGCTTCAAGTGAGCTCCTTTTTATTTGCAAATTGCAATAAAACTGGTGCTTAAAAAATTGCGATTTTCGCGAGAGTGGTGAAACTTCCTGTTCTTAATCTGTCTAAACCCAGCGCCAAATCGTTCGGTAATCCAGTTAGCGGCAAAGTAAGAAATAAGTGTGAACAATAGAAAATAAACACTTTTTAGTGGTATACAAAACAGACAAGCACGGCTAGTTTTCGGACCAATAAGGCAAGCAACGAGTTTGTAGTGATGGAGACCAACGAAGCAGATGATCCTAGTGGGATTAACTGTTTTAAATGTAAGTTGTGCTTTGATGATGTAAAGAATATTATTCAGTGCGTAACATGTAACAGCTATTATCATGGTAAATGCGAAAATGTTGATTTGAGGGGATTCCACATGAAAAAATCAATCTGGAAATGTAAGCAGTGCTCGGATGCCCAGGGAGAAGATAGAGGTGGTTTTTCTAGCTCCAGAAAACGGAGTAGGGTGGATGATTGCGTTGATCAGAGTCTCATTGAGGGAATAAATCAAACATTGAATATGTTGCTCCAAAACAACAATGAGCTAAACAATAAAATGGACAAATTTTTAGCTGAGAATCACTCCCTTAAAATGGAAATAGCTGAATTGAAAAAACTGTCAATCAACCCCACTATCGCCCACTCGGTCCCATGGGCATTAACATACGCATCGATTGTGGCAAAACAACCTAATAACAAGCTCTTATTGGTGAAACAGAAGAACCAACAAAATGATGTTAAGAAAATTAAAAAGGATCTGCAAGACAGAGTCAGGCCGGGAGATCTAGGCATTGGCCTCTCCATGAGACGCACAACCAAGGACGAGGGATTAATATTAACATGTGCCAGTGAAATAGAGATTTCTACAGTCCAGTCGGAGATACAATCAAAACTTGGAGACGATTATAAAGTGGATATGCCGGAAACACGGCAACATAAAATTTTAAGATTAAACGAACTTACCTGAAGTGAAGTTCAATCTAAATTATATGAACGCCTTGCTCTCGTGGTCAATGATGTATATACTTTCGTCCAATAGGTGTCGCCACGAATACAAAGCCAAACTTATTACCACCCCGCATCATCCATCCTGCCTCCATGTTATCAGTTTTTTATTTCGAACTGCAAAGTGTAGCTCTCAAAGAATTAGGGGTTACAAAAGGGTGGGTAAGGGATTGATCACTTCGAGCAAGGCGTTCATATAATTTAGATTGAACTTCACTTCAGGTAAGTTCGTTTAATCTTAAAATTATATTCCCGCCTTGCTCTCGTGATCAATGATGTAGATGTTTAAGGCACTTTGAGAGCGATACCAAACACAAGAAATCGACAATAATTAATACACATTCTGCAAGAACAAATAATTTACTTAATAAACATAAGTAACAAAATATATTAGGTACAGGAGTTATTTCACAGTCATAACTCTAAGTGATCACCTTAAAGACTATTACGTCGATAATACTGATCTAGCAAAACTATGCCTATCCCGAATAGGCCTATCATAAAATCTCGCAAAAGTACTAGAATTTTCCGACCATCCAGCGGTACTCCGAATTATATGAAGACTTACTCCCTTATTCTTCGCCAACGAAGCTGAAGCGTGTCTTGTGCTATGAGCACTAGACATTGATATATCAATACCACTATTACCTAAGGTGGTCTTAATCCATCTACTGAGCGTCTGAGGTGACGTTGGTTTATAAAGATCTTTAAGGGTTATAAAAAGGTGAATTATAGAACCTCTTAAACTAGAAGTCCTCTTTAAATAACTAACTAAGGCTGACGCCGCACATATCTTTTTATCTGTATCAAAAAAAGGAATATGATGTACAGGTTTTATCTTGCTGAATCTAGAAGTTTTTATATTATCTTGAATCAAAATTTCGAATCCTTCTTGTTTTCTGTATATGTTAGGAAGTTTAATTAATGAGCCAAACCGGAAACCAGGGCTGTGCTGGCCAATAAGGCACAACTAAAATTAATTTTGCCTGCTCTATCAGAGCTTTATTTAATATCTTTGGAAGTAAAGAGAATGGGGGAAAACATATGCAAATTCGTGTTTCCAGGATATAGTGAAAGCATCTATGGTTAATGCCTCAGGATCTCGTTGCCATAAAACAAACCTTTCGCATTTTTTATTATGCCTGCTAGCAAATAGGTCAATGGTGGGTGAACCAAATAATTTAACAATTAACTCAAATTTAGATTGATCCAACTCATATTCGATTTCGGACACAACCTTCCGTGATTCACAATCTGCCTCAATATTATCTTTTGATCTAATATATGAAGCAAAAACAAATATCTTACGTTCCTCACACCATACCAAATTAACCTAGCTACTTTGTTTAAAGTTAAAAACTTAACTCCCCCCATGCGATTAATATAACATACGGCTGTGTATTATCAATGCGTAAAATAATATCACAGCCTTGAAGGTTACCTGCAAAACATTTAAGTGCAAAATAAGCCGCCAAAAGTTCTAAAGTGTTAATATGATAGGCACTTTCTGTTGGATTCCAGTGACCCCCAGCCTTATTCCCATTACAGTAAGCCCCCCAGCCGTGCAGTGACGCATCTTAGAATATTTCTAAGATAAACTCCCTGTTATCTAAAAGGCTATTACCAGAAGAGAATACATGGCTTTTCCACCAACTCACATCCTCAGAAATAAAGTTGGGAATTTTCATTATGTTATTATAAGACCCTTTAGCCTTAAGCAGCGCCAAATACTTGGCACGTTCAAATGTTTTTAAGTGTACCCACCCGTACTTAAAAGCAGGGCACACTGCAGTGATTTTTCCGACAAATTGTGAGAAATAACGAATAGAACAGGAAGTTAATGTAGAGATCTTACACAACCATTTATAAATATTAGTTTGTTTTTCTGGAGGTAACCTTAAGGACATAGACCTTGTGTCATAAAGAAACCCCAAAAAAATACATTGTTTGCTGGGTGTTAGAGCACTCTTATCAAAATTTATAATAAACCCCAGTTTTGATAAAGTTTCTAAAGTGGCACACTTATTATTCTGGCACTCCTCATAGGAGCCGCCCAGTAAAACGTATCGAAAACTGGCTTAAGTATTTTAGTGAACACTATAGGAGCTGAACACAACCCAAAAGGTAAACAAGTATACTCATAAAGGACATTATTAAATTTAAACCGTAAATATTTACGATGCGATTTATGAACCCTAACAAGGTGATACGCATGCTTAAGGTCAAGGGTGGCCATATAGGCATCAGCAGACAACAACTTTGAAACAACCTTTCTATCTTCCATTTTGAAATGTCCAACAGTTAGGAATGTATTTAATGACTTTAAATTTAGTATTAACCTTCTCTTTCCATCTGGTTATGATAAGAGAAAAATTGGTGAAATAAATTGGCCCTTAACAGGTTTACAACCTCTAATGGCGCCAAATTCCAAAAGATCTAAGATCTCATCCTGAATAAGCTTATTGTCTGCCTGACACCATTTTTTGCAATGTGGGATATATTTTTGCTTTACTTGCTTAACTATGGGCATTTTATAACCTCTGAGCTCTGAAACGAGAAAGATTTCCTGCCTTAAAACGTACTTGCACATAAGTTCCCTTGCTTAATAATGATGACGAGGAGACCTGGTGTTTCTGTAGGTGGAGTTCTTCCCTATCTTGAATGTTGGACGAGCTTTCCAAGTTGTTCGAGGTGGTTTCTTGCTCCCCAAGGTCCTCTGACCCACTGCGGCCTTGAGGGGACTCTTCACGTTTTTTAAATTTTGATCTTCCTTATTAGAAGGCTTATAAGACTTGGGTTGTTGCTTAAGCTCCCTGCCTGACCTCTCCACTGCCTTCACCGCCTTCAACCTGTCCGCCAAATTGTCCCCAAACAACCAGCCACACCTTCTCTAATATCCTTAATTGTTTTATCTAAATTGTAAGAAACAATTTTCTGTCTAGCCAGAGATTGCTCATGATGAACATCAGACAGCAGTCTAGCACCATCATTCAGCGTTTCAATAACTGGTGCTAAAACTTCTCCTCCATCTTCCTTTTGTAGACCTAATAACAAGGTAAGTGCCCTACCTAAAGCTGCCAAGCTAATACCTAGATGGGCCTGAGACTGCGCTAAGCGTGAGTCTCGGATCAATGCTATCTCATCCACCGATGCCTTGATCTCTGGGTTGAGTTTTGGTGTCTTAATTGATGGCAAATTTTCAGGAACACCATATTTTTTATGTAAACCTTCCTTCACTTCTATATTAAGACCCTTTGTTATATCTTCCTCCCATTGTGTGGCCAGATCCTTTTGAATGGGCAATGCCAACTCACTTGGCACCGTTTTCTTGCCCAGAAGTGACAAGGTAGTTTCATCCAGGGCATCCACGTCCACAAACTCAACACTGAGTGGATCTTTACTGTTCAACTTAGGTGTCTCACCTAAAAACGAAATTTACCTGTGTATTTGTTGTACAAACTAACATCACCCACAAATCATATCTACAATATTAGTTTAGGTGTCAGTACATGCCCCCCCTCTATGACTATACAAGCCCTTGAGGATTTCATAACATGTGTCCCACACTTACTGTATGCAGGAATTTTTCCATTTCGAGCAGATACACTGCTATCCGTGCTATCAGTACTACTGCCAGAAGTACTGGGCCTAGATATACCAGGCGCAGGAGAATTATGGCGGCCTGAACGGCGTTGACGGCGTTTTCCATATTTACGTGATAAACGTCTCAATTTCTGCTTCAAGCGGTACATTTCTTCCTCCATACTATCTTCCAATGATGAAGACGTACTCCCACTTGATGAAGATAACTGCCTCTTCCTAGATTTGCCCATATTTCTTGAAATATTAATTATTAGTGATGTTGACTTTCAATTCACGACATGCACCGTTTGCACGAAAGAAAAAAACTGATAACATGGAGGCAGGATGGATGATGCGGGGTGGTAATAAGTTTGGCTTTGTATTCGTGGCGACACCTATTGGACGAAAGTATATACATCATTGATCACGAGAGCAAGGCGGGAATATAATTAAAGTGGTTGGAATTGATGAGTGTGAATATGAGGCTACGGAGGGCGATATTATTGAGAAAGCTACCAAACAAAATGATCTCGGAAGATGCAATAAAAGTTTTAAAATGAAAATCTTGAGAAGAACGGGAAGGTGGTGAAAGGGAGGTTCAGTATAATTTTGGAAACTGACTCTGAAACTTATAACTCGCTTATCAACAGAGAAAAAATGAATTAGGGCGGGGACGCCATGGGATCTACAAGGACTACGGAATAGTTCGTTGCTTTAATCGTAATAAGTACGGGCACTTTCAGAAGAAATGCAAGAATAAAAAAGTATGTACTAAATGTACTGGAGAGCACGACATCAAGGACTGTACGGGCGAATCCAACAAATGCGTAAACTCTGTTGCATCTAATGAAAAATACAAAATGAGTTTCAGGACTGATCATGTGGCATGGGATTATGTAAACTGTGAGACATATAAGCGCATTGAGAACTGCCGCAAGAATAGATTTATTCAATAGCAATTAAATAAAAATGTAAACCTAACTTCCAGTGTTCTGTACTTCAATTGCCAAGGCTCTTTGAACAATAAAGACAATATAATGGTCCTGATAATTGTTTGGAGGCCCAGGATGGTGTTTTTGTCGGAAACTCCCGTCTCCACGGATGTGGAGCAGGTTGAGTTGGACATTGACGGGTAGTATCTGGAACAATGTGTGACTAATAACAGAAGAACTGGAGGGGTCATGGTTTTAGTGAGGAGTGATGTTGGTTATAAGGTTAACACTGTGCAATGTATTGAGAACTATGTGTGGTTATTGTCTGTTGAAGTCTCCATGTCTGGAATGAGATACCTTTTTACAGTTTTTTATCGTCCACCACAAACTGAGAATGCTATATTTATTAACTTTTTTTAAAATTATATTGAGGATGTAAGTGCGTTTGGGGGTATCAACATAATTGTGAGAGACTTTAACTTTGATTTGATGAAACCGTCGTTTTATGGTGAAAAATTACTTTCTGATATTTACTTAAATGGTTTTTCGCAGATTGTTGATGCTGCTACGCGTGTGACGGATAGAAGCGAGACACTGATTGACTACATAATTACGAATGACGGAAACCTTGCATTTGATATTCACCTTTCGCCGAGGATCAGTGATCACTCTATATTGTCTATGTGTCCAGGGCATAAGTCACATGAAAAATTTTATATCACAAAGCAATGAAAAAGTATAACGTGAACGTATTACATGATTATTTCTTTGATACCCCACCGATGAATGATAGTGCGAATGTGAATGTACTCGCAAATAAGCTGCTCAACTTAAAATTCGGCACAAACAATTTTTCTTGTCATTTTCAATCAGCTGTAACATTTCCTCTAGATTCAGGAAGCGGATAATTTTGAAAAAAAAACCGACGTTATCTTTATTATACAGGGTGGCCCACTATATACGACACGGTCTCTTAACGGAAAACGGCTAAATATTTTTCCGCCATTTTTTACAGACATACACAGGTTGATTAAAAGAACCATTTAAAAATATTTGATATTATACAGGGTGCTCAAAAAAAAGATACATATCAATCATATGTTTTTTCTTATGGAACACCCTGTATTTTAAATCATTTTTGAACACTAGAGGTAAACTTATTGCTATGTTTCCTATACCTAATATTAATGGTTTTGGAAATATTTGAATATTTCTAATATAGTAAGATAGATTTAAAAAAAAAATTTATATCTAAAACACATAGGCTACTTTTACGAAATTCGTTTCAATTAAGAGTAGAGATTCAATAATTTAAGATTAAACACTTTTATTATTTAAAAAAATATTACATGGTGATAATTAACTATCAAAAATAATAGCCATATTTAAGGTCAGATCACTTGATTATTTTAAATAGCACACCCTGTATATAATAATAGAATACGAGACAACATCTTAGTCTCTTTCGATCTGTATTAGGGGTTCCTATACCTATCTCTAATATTTTCTTAGTAATTTCACTTAAACTGATACGATTATCCAGTAATGTTAATATTTCTCTTAAACTAAGGTGGCGTTGATTTATCGGTCGATGTTTTTATTGGCGTTGCCATGGTTATTGTTAATGTGTTATTTAAAGCTAGTTTTAATCAGTCACGTTTTCGGTTATTATTGAAACTTGAGAAATTGTTTAAAATGAAAACCTACAGTAAACAAGAAAGAATTGACATGATTCAAAGTAATTGGCGAATGTGAAGAGAATTGCTTTTTAGCTTCTCGAGTTTATGCTCAAAAATATCCAACACGGAAGCGTCCAAACAAGGCTGTATTTCAAAGATTACTGCAAATTTTTCGCCGAACTGGAAACGTTTCCTACGAAAAAGTTAGAAGGGTAAAACATGTGACTGGTAATGAGCAAAATGCAAAGATTGCATCGCAAACAGCTAATGTAAGTAGAAGCAGTACTCAAAGGATATTAAAACAACATAAATTCCATCCATACCGCATTCAGATGCATGAGGAGCTGTTTGAAATAGACTTCCATCGGAGGCTTGAGTTTTGTTTGTGTTGTCTTGATAAGGTTGAGGAAGAAGATGACTTTTTTGATAACGTTTTATTCTCGGACGAATCCACAGTTCATAATAACGGCTTAGTAAATAGGCATAATTTTCACAATTACAGTGACCAAAATCCCCACTTTTTCCGAACACTTGATCATCAGCACAGATGGTCTGTTAATGTATGGGGCGGCATTTTAGGGCCATATGTGATCGGACCTTACTTCTTTGAAGGTTATCTAAACGGGCAAGAATTCAGTAGATTTTTAGCGGAAAATTTGTTTGACCTTTTAGAGAACGTGCCTTTGGGTGTAATACGTAGAATGTGGCTACAATTAGATGGTGCTCCAGCGCATTTTCATATCAACGTCAGAAATCGTCTACATCAATATTTTCCCAACAAGTGGATTGGTAGAGGAGGGCCGCAAAACTGGCCAGCAAGATCGCCTGATTTAACACCCCCGACTTTTTTTTGTGGAGTTACATTCAAAGCAAAGTTTACGATATTCCACCCACAACCCCCGACAATATGAAACAGAGAATCCGCGCAGTCTTTGCAACTGTAACGCCACAAATGTTAATAAATGTTCAACATTCGTTTCAAAAAATAATCCAGTTGTGTATTGAAAATTATGGTCACCATTTTGAACACTTACTTTAGCTTTTGTTTTGGTAGGCAATAGTAGGCATATCCTGTTTGTGTATTTGTCTTCTTGTTAATATTGTTTATGTTTTACCTTAATGTCTTCATATTATAATTAAGTGAAATTACTAATAAATTATTAGAGATAGGTATAGGAAATCCTAATACAGATCAAAAGAGGGTAAAATGTTGTATCGTATTTTATTATTACATACAGGGCGTGCTATTTAAAATAATCAAGTAATCTGACCTTAAATATGGCCATTATTTTTGACAGTTAATTATCACCCTGTAACATTTTTTAAATAATAAAAGAGTTTAATGTTAAATTATTGGACCTTTACTCTTAATTAAATTGAATTTCGTAAAAGTAGCCTATGTGTTTTAGACATAAAAAATTTGTAAAATCTATCTTACAATATTAGAAATAAAAAGAAAAAACATATGTTTGATATATATCTTTTTTTTTTGAGCACTCTGTAGAATACCAAACATTTTTAAATTGTTCTTTTAATCAACCTGTATATGCCTGTAAAAAATCGCGAAAAAATATTTAGTCGTTTTCCGTTAAGAGACCGTGTCGTATATGGTGGGCCACCCTGTATAGGGTGTGAAACAAAGTGATGCAAAAATTTCAAAATTTTGATGTTCTGCCATTTCGCAATAAGCTCTTTTTTCCTTATCGTTTTCAGGTCAGGAGTTCAGATTTTTTATTAAAGTACTCTGAAACGTAAAATGTGTGAAATTCTTGTTGTTGATATTTTTAAATTCGGAAAAAATCGTAGTTCGGAAAAGAGGTAAAGAATCGAGAGGAAAAGTTTAAAAGCAAGTGTCGTTTTTTCTAGTATACTAGCATTCAAAAAATATGATGCCATTATTGTTGATACTGGTGACTTACAATAGCAATATTAAATAAAATAACCTTTCTAGAGCTAAAGGGAAATTGAGTGGTGCCGTCGCAGATAGCCAACATCAATATTTCTAGACGTTTTTGTCATTTTGTTTTTAAGGTATCAGAACTTATACAGAGGGAAACAAAATATTCTTAAAAATTTGGTTAGTATTTTTTTTAAATCGTCGTAATTGGCGGACAAGTTGACGAATTATTATTTTTATTCTTTGGATCAACAGCACTATCTACAAATTGTTTCTCAACAAGAGAGTTTTGCAAAAGTGATTACTGAATTACAGGTACGGACTTGACAAAATTAGTATACGGGCTGAATCATAATGGGTGGTAGAAAATGAATTCTTATATTCTTTGGTCAATTTTAAGGGTGTTCTGCCATACAATTGTGTTACCTATCGATTAAAAAGTTACAGGGTGTTGAAATTTGAATTTCAAAATGCATATGTATTGATTATTCCGAAAGCGTAAGAGATATTTGATTGAAATTTTGTACGTTTTGACTGCTATGAAAGGCGCACATTTCGCAATAAAAATTTATTTTTATTTCCGCCAGTGGCGCGCTTACCAGCACGACAATTTACAGTAGTTTACAGTACATCACTGATTTTTTGCAAAACAAAACTCGTTTATTAATGCCCATTCTACTGTAGAGAAAAGAGCCCTCTTCGGTTTTTTTAGTACGACACACTGTTTTCGAGTAAATAAATAAAAACCATTGTAATGTATGTTAGTAAGCCGCGAATAATTTCATTTTGATGAAAAATCAAAATATTCGATTATTTATGGCTTGAATTATATTGCAAACCAATAGTATTTGAATGGGCATTCAAAACCTAAATTTAACTTTTAGAAAAACCAGTGACGTCCCACTCTTTTTCAAATAATATATGTCGACGTGCTGTTAAGCGCGCCACCGGCGGAAATAAAAATAATTATTTATGGCAAAAAGTGCGCCTTATATAACAGTCAAAACGTACAAAATTTCAATAAAATATCTCTTACGCCTTTATGTTTACGAATAATCGTAACACGTTTTTAAAAAATTATGGTTTAATTCAAACTTTAAAATTATTACAAGTTATTAATAAAAATGGACAAAACAGAAATACATCTGACTACTCTAATGTCTATGCCAATTCTGTCCGTTGGTCGTTGCTTCGATCAGGGACTGCCGGAACTGAGTTGCTTCGTCTGCAATTGTTCACCAGTATCAACAATAATGGCATCATATTTTTTGAATGCTACTATACTAGAAAAAACGGTACTTGCTTTTAAACTTTTTAAGTGAGTAACAATCCGCAGAAAATAGGTCAACAAATGAGGGAAACACAGTAAGATTCTTTACCTCTTTTCCGAACTACGACGATTTAAAAATATCAACAACAAGAATTTCACACATTTTACGTTTCGCCCTGTATAAAAATTCAGAATGCTTTAATAAAAAATCTGTCGAAAAGGTCCCGAGATATGGATCTTGGCTTACTCCTGACCTGAAAACGGTAAGGAAAAAGAGCTTATTGCGAAATGGCAGAACATTAAAATTTTTAAATTTTTGCATCACTTGTTGCACACCCTATATAATAAAGATAGTGTCAGTTTTTTATTCAAAATTATCCGCTTCTTTAATCTAGAGAAAATGAGGTTTCAGACCAAATAATCGGCAAAATATATTTAAAACAATTCATTACTTAAAAAGTTACAGCTGATTGAAAATGACACGAAAAATTGTTTGTGCCGAACTTTAAGTTGAGCAGTTTAATTTCGTTGATGATATGGAAACGATTTTAAACAGTATGTGTCCTACAAAGGTAAAAGTTTTTAAATAAAATTATTTGAATAAAGAGTGGATAAATGAAAGTGTTAGAGACAATATGCGAATTAGAGATAATTTGTATATTCGTGCGATTGATGAGGGTGACAATGAGGTTTGGAATGAGTTTAAGAGAATACGAAGTTACGTAGTAACGCAAGTAAAACTGTCAAAAGAGCAATATTTTATACAGGCGATAGAGGATAATAAAAAAAATCCTGCTGAAATGTGGAAGACTCTAAAATTATTGTTGCCCGGCAAACAGCCTACTAGATAAGGTCAGGTTTGAGCATCAAACGATGTCTGATGGATTTCTAGCGGCCAAAGAGTTTAATAAATATTTCATTGAGAGTGTTAACTGTATCGTAAACAGCGTTCCAGAGTATTCTCTCCCAGAAAAGATTAGTGTGGAAACATCTAATTTATCTGTTTACTTTTAAGGAACTATCAATGTCAGATATGAAAAATATTTAAAAAAATATGAAAAACGTAGGAGGTGGAGCGAATGGTATTTCTAAGAAAGTCTTATGTGATGTGTGTTGTGTGGCTGGGAATCGTTTGTTGGATGTGGTAAACTTATCTCTGTGTAGTGGCGTGTTTTCCGATAAATGGAAGGAGTCAACTGTTATTCCCGTTCCAAAAGTATTTAAGACAATATGTCACAATGAGTTTAGGCCTATTAATACTGTTCCTGTTTATGAGAAGGTATTGGAACTTGTAGTTGAAACAGTTGCAAGAGCACTGTGATATGAATAACATTCTAGTAGTCAATCAGTCTGGTTTCCCTGAACGTCATTCTTGTAAGTCTGTAATTGTTAATTTGTGTGATATTTTTAAAAAAGAAGTTGATAAAGGCAATTATGTTTTGGCAGTATTTCTGGATTTTAGAAAGGCATTTGAAACCATTGACAGAGAATTATTATTGACCAAGCTCAGCAACATGTGTATAAAAAATACAGCTTTGAATTGTTTTAGATCATATTTAACTAATAGGCATCAAAAGGTTCAATTTAAGGGGTGTACTTCTGATTCACTGACTGAAAAACATGGGGATCCTCAGGGGACAGTATTGGGTCCACTGCTATTTTTGTTATACGTTAATGACATTGCTACATCTGTAAATGAGTGTAAGATCGAACTGTTTGCCGATGATACCATGTTTTATTTAGCTGCAAAGGATCTGGGTTTCATGCAGAGAGTAGTGAATAATGATTTGGATGGGTTATTCAAGTGGCTTTGCAGCAATAAGCTTTCTGTAAATCCGTTGAAATCAAAGCTCTGTGTATTTGGCAAAAAACACAACTTGAGGCATGTTAAATTTGAGGACGTAGAAGTATGTATTAACAACCAAAAAATTGATCACGCGAACGTGATTAAATACTTGGGAATAACATTTGATTCACATTTAAACTTCTACGCACATGCCGATAATGTCACGCGTAAGTTCGCAAAGAAAGTAAGCATTGTTGCCAGAATCGGAAGTCAATTATCCCTTAGCACTAGGTTATTGTTATAGAATAATATAGCTGCCCCTCATCTGAAATTTTGTTCTTCTCTTATGTACAACTTGCCCGCTTTTAAAATAGAACAGATCCAACTTGCCCAAAATCGTGCAATGAGAACAATTCTGAAATGCAGTCGATATACCCCTATTGAAACAAAGCTCAATGTTTTGAATTTGTTGTTGGTGAAGCAGAAGATTGCCTTTAGTGTTCACGTGTTTGTTTTTAAAATAAAAAATAACTTGTTACCCTCGTATTTAAAGATATCGACAATTACAGCATAAGAAATTGCTCAGATTTTATATTATTGCAAAGATGTAATTCTAGTCAAATGCTTAACTCCATACTGTATAGAGGATTGCAGGATTTTAATATGTTACCTAGTGCCCTTAAGGAATATACGGATTTTAATGTTTTTAAAAGACTGATTCGTAAGCATGTATTGTCCTAATTTTTTTTTGTATGGTATGTTTTTATTTTGCCCTTATAAAGAATAGTTTTGTCTTCATCTTTCTGTCGATTGTGTTAGATTTTTATTGTACAGGGTCATGCGACGAGGACTGAACAGGATAGTTTTTTTCGGAATGGGTTAAATGATATGAAAAAACAAAATAGCTATTTGCTATGTTCTTTACCGGTGAATCCAAAAATGATACATGAGAAACAATTGAACATCAAATAAAAGCGCTACGGCACATTTTGACATTTTTCTAAATGGAATGTCGTATCTTTTATTTCATATTTCAATTCCTGATATAATTGTTGATATAAACTGATATTTTTTTTTCTAATAATGTTGATCTTATGCACTTATTAAATTACAAAAACATTCAATCACCGTGAGATCACTTCCTATTAACACGTGGAGTTGCCACAAGTCAGGTACCACTTATAATACTGCACCTGTTCAAATTCTTTAATATTTGTATTTTATTTCTTGTCAGATTCACTTGACAGACTTTTGCTGAACAGGTGCAGTATTATAAGTGGTACTAATTTAATAAGTGCATAAGTTCAACGTTATTAGAAAAAAAAATATCAGTTTATATCAACAATTATATCACGAATTGAAATATGAAATAAAAAATACGACATTCCATTTAAAAAAATGTCGGAATGTGCCGTAGCGCTTTTATTTGATGTTCAATTGTTTCTCATGTATCATTTTTGGATTCACCTGTAAAGAACATAACAAATAGATATTTTGTTTTTTCATATAATTTAACCCATTCCGAAAAAAACTGCCCTGTTCAGTCCTCGTTGGATGACTCTACATGCAAAATAAATGATATTATTATTAAAAATCAATCTCCGAAGGGGTCTATCTCCGTAAATATTGCACCTACGTAACTTCCGATGGTGGGTGGTAAAAGAGGACATCAAGAAGAGGAAAATGCAGTTGCATTCACTCCGATCGGTCGAAGCGTTCTCAAGTTACAGGCGGTCAATGAAGTTGTTAGTGACTTTCTCAGTCAAAATGGTTAGTATTTGATAGCGGAAATTCCACGTTGTTTAGACAACGGGAATTTTTTTAAAATTACACTCTTCTTATTGGAAAATGTATGAATGAATAAAAAGCGGTCGTGGAATCTCAAAAAATTTTTCGCGTAATTTTTTTCTCCCCCCCCCCCCCCTTCCTAAAAGGCTGGATCCGCCACTGAATAGCGCTGCTAAAAATTATTAAAATATATCCAAAATCCATAGGATTCTCAATTAAACTATTTAGGTGGCAGAATTTTTAAACACTTATGCATTATATTAAAAAATGTATATAAAATATACATAAAAAAATAAGTACTTACATTATGTGCTTTAAATCTCATAAACCGCTTTAGAATAAGTCAACATTGAGACTGAACTTGGACTTTAGTAACTTCCTTATTGGAATTCTGCGGTTAGAAATAAGTTCAAACTCGACAGATTCTTTAAAACTACATAAATTAGAAATAATTTCGAAAATGGTTTATGAGTAAAAAGTCTAACTTATATATTGGGTTTTTAAAAAAAGTGGGTTTGAAAAGGCATTTCAATCCGCTAAATTTAGTTTTAATTGTTGTAGCAAATAGGTGGTTATCATTTGAAAACGTCATCTAGTTGACTATGAAAAGTCAAATTAAAAGAATGGAAGAACAAAAGACCATTTACGTTGATTAGCATCCTTTTCAGTAAAAATTCACCGGCTTCTAGATGACGATTTGTAATGAACACGGAGTGTGTGGAAAAGAGTTAAAGGTGTAAAAATTGCCACTTTATTTATACTTTACTAACCCCTATCTTAGAGCACTGTGATTAAAAATTAGTCCAAACTCTACGAATTTCTCAAAAATATGTAAATCATAAATTGCAAAATGGTCTATCATTGAAATTTTTAGCTTATCTCTGGTTCCTTGGAAGAGTGTACGACGAGTTTAAATCCGATAAGTTTAACTTTAAAATTAAAATACTTTAGCAAATATCTGGAAATGAAAAATAAAAAAAAGGTTAAAATAAAAGGGTAAGGATAACTAATTTGTATCTTAACTTGGGCTTTATTAACTCCTTTCTTGGAACATATACAGTGGTTAAAGATGAGTTCAAGCTCGATAGAATCTCTAAGTGTAATTGCACTAGGAAAAATCTCGAAAATAGTATTATGAGTCAATATTATAACTTATCCATGATGTTTCTCAAAAAAGCGTGACTAAAACCGACGATCAAGTTCAAGTTCAAAATAGAGTTAACTTCAAGCTCAAGAACGAGGAGTGAACTTGAAACGTCAAATGCCTAAAAATGATCAAATGTACTAAAATTGATTGACTATTTGATTTGAATACTGTGGCTAAACGTAAGTCTAAAACTTATAGGGCGGTCAAGAATTAATAATAATATACACAGTGGCCCATAAAAACTGTACAAATTATTTCGTAAGCTCTAATATTCGTAAGTTTTTATGATTATGTCATCGAAAAGTCAATTTTTAGAAAAAAGATTAGGCAGTTTTAGTTTAGAAAAATATCAGTAACTCAACAGCTTGAAGACATGCAAGAAATCTAGTTAATTAATTTATTGTTAAATCTACAAGGAGTGCGTGACGTAATTTATTACCACCCTGCAGTACAGATTTAAATTCTACAGATTCCTTTGTTTTTCAAAATTACACGAATGCGAATTTGTGGATTAATCATCTAAAAGAATGAAAAATGAAAAACTGAAATTGTTGAAATTAAACACAAATATTTTCTGTGATATTGAACCTTACATGTATCCTTTTTGTAAATGTTCAAATGTTTTGAAAGAAAAGATAAAATAAATGTTTTTAAAAAACAAATAAAAATTAATTAAGAAAAATACTGTCATAGAACTATTGAATTACTATTAAATAATTTTTTTTTTAAATCCATAGTGGCTCGTATCATGGGCGTACCCAGAACTTTGTCCAGGGGGGGGGGCAAAAACAAGAAATAGCAATAAAAAATAAATTGTTTTATTTGGACACTCAAAAATTACACGTTGTGTGAAGTAGCAATAATTAGTTGCTAAATCGTTCCACGCACATAACATTCTTGGTGTGTACGGATTTGCACGAAACTTGAATAGTATATTGTACAACTAGTGTCGAAAATTGCACTATTCGACACAAGAGCTTTCGGCACAAGAGTATGAAGAGTGACTTTCGTACGTGTTGCACACTAGACCTTTTCTACGACTGGGATCTTGCTTCATAAAGCCGTAGGCGAGTGATACATCGTCACACAAGTGGGAAGAGTGATTTTCATACGTGTTGCACACTATACTTTTTCTACGACGGCTTTGCTTCATAAAAGATCATTCGTATTATAAAATATACGCAAGGCGTGTGCAAAACAATCGGAAACGTGTGCAAAGTGGGACTTTGCACACGCTGTTTGCAATATGCGATTTTCAACGGTAGTTAGTAGTGCGCATATCAAATGTCCATTTTCGAGGCAGTCGTAGAAAATAGTATATTGTGCAACTAGTGTCAAAAATTGCACTTTTTACAGGAGTGTGACGGTTTGGACACGAGCCATAGGCGAGTGATACAACGTCTCAAAAGTGTTGAGAGTGATTTTCGTACTTGTTGCACACTAGACTTTTTCTACGACTGCGAGTTTGCTTCATAAATGATCATTCGTATTATAAGATATATTCAAGGCGTGTGCAAAGTAGACTTTGCACACGTGTCTGTATGGGAACGTGCGCAATGTGCACTTTGCCCACTATGATTGCAATATGCAATTGTCAACGGTAGTTAGTAATGCGCATTTGTTCATTTTCGAGCCAGTCGGAGAAAAATGTACTTTTTTAGATTTTAAGTATTTAAATTTTTGCAGTTTTTTTCTTTTACAATTAGTTTTTCAATTTTTCCCTTGAGCCAGTGCATTTTTTACGCTGCCGCATTTGATATTGCGTTGTTGTGTACTCCTACTGGTTGCCACTTAAATGGCGAGCGGGAATAATGATATTATTCCCGCAGTTTCAACTCATTTATCCCTCTGACGCTATATGAGCCCTATTTAACTTTAGTCAAAAAGCTGAATATCAATATATTATTAAGTGGTCGTGGACCAAACTTCTTTACTTCATACTGTATCATTTAGGACACTTTTACGTACTTGATTTTAGTCTTATTATTTTTATTTACAACCATATATGTCATGCTATCATTACAAACGTCATAGGAGGGTGGAAAATTACCTATTACCTACCTCTAAATTAGCACCCAAGGGCGGTAATGGCCTATTACCTACCTCTCTTTCAAACCTCATTTTCCATTCTTATTTCTTGGCCCCTAAAATGTAATGTCTTTGTAGAATTAAAAAGGTGTCCCTAGTAGCATCGAACTAGATAAGATAGTTAACTGGTAATTTTTAAAAAAGATAGTTAAAAATGTTATAAATGTCTTATACGAAAAATATAAATTCATATTGTGTAGGTTGTAAATAAAATAGTATATACACCTCGGTATGAAGTTTCCTTACCGTCTCGAGATTTTATAGTTCATCTCGACGCTGCGCGTCTTGATAAACTATCAAATCTCTCGACAATAATGAACGACTTTCCATCCCGGTATGTAATATACTATTGCAGCTCCGATTCTTGTTATGAATTAAAAAAAAATTATCAAATAAAAATAAAAAATACAACAAATGTTATTAATCAGATTAATGGCTGGAAATAATGCCAGCTCTATTAATATTTAGAAACAATAGGTCTTTACGAGAGCAGTGGTACGGATCGGGAAGCATTTTAAGTTTTCAAAAAAGGTTTCTTACCTACCATTATTATATCTAATCAAAAGGAAAAAGTAAAAAAACCTTTCTACAGTGGAGTGCTCAAAAAACACAACGACTGGGATTAATACATTTTCCAATTCACGTTCAATTCCGGGCCTAAGGCCTGTTCACATAAAAAAATATAGAATTAGGAAATCCCTATAGACGAGCTGAAATAAAAGAATATTAAACTCGCCCGGCAAGTATACGAGGCTAACGCTCTCTCTTATTAACCGAGGATAAAAATGTCCCATCATTTCTTACTTTATATCTTTGTCTGATACAGACAAAAACATATTACGCTTTTATGGCGTTATTAAAAGCAAATAAACGTCTCCAGTATCAATCTAGAAATCAATGAATTATTATTTCCCGATTTTATCGTTTTCGTCGTTTTCTCGTTTTACGGTTGCACGGTTATTTTCCTTGGCAAATTGTACTTTCTTGGCAAATCGATCTCGATACAAATTAGGCCTCGCAATCATTTAGGCTCGGGCCCAGAGCGCTTTGCAATAATTAACTTTTTTGTTTCGAGTGACAACAAATCGTCAGTGAAAAAATAGCTTTCAATGGCTATTTTCAACAGGTAGCAAAAACAAATAGGTACCGTTGTATGTTAATTTAATATTTTTATTATAGCGCGACGTAACATGGGCATGACACATTTCAATTAGATAGAACAAACAAAACGAATTAAAACTTTGTTTGTTGTTCACGTGCGCGTCCATCTAAATTACAATATTGAGTTTAATTTGTTGCGGAAAAGCCTGGACTATGCAAAACTTTGTTTCCTGCTACTAAAAACTTGGGATGTGGACTCTTAATAGTAGTCGTCCATTAAAAAAATAATTTTTTTCCGTTTTGTAGGAATTTAATACCGACTTTTTACCTTCAGTTGTTATGTTTATGTGGTGGATACGTTGTATAAAATGAAGCAGGCTTTAAAGATTGCATCGTTATTTCCCAAATTTATGAGGAACAAACGAAAAGATTTGTAATTGTAACGCTTATGTAGTCCTTATCCTGCTAGAAAAGCGCTCCATAAACCAAACATTTCCGTTTTTTTCGTTCCTCTTTCCACATTTTCCTGCTGCACAGGCAATATTAAGTTGTTTGTAATAGTATATTACACACCAAGGTGGAAAGTGTTTCATTTCTGTCGAGAGATAAAGAAGTTAACCGAGACGCGTAGCGTCGAGGTTAACTTAATCTCGAAACATAAATGAAACTTTTCACCGAGATATGTATAATATCTTATTTTCAACCATTTATCAGGATCGTAATGAATTTCAAACAAAAATAGGTACCGTTGGAATATTGATAATTAATTATTTTGAGTAAGTACAAGTTCTAAGTAATAAGGGGTCCACACAAAATCATCCAAAGTAAAAAACATCCAAAAAAAAACGTCCAAATTAATTCAGTCCAGTGATGATTTTGTACAAAATAAAAACATCCACCGAAATTTCATCCAAACTAATTTACATCCAAAGTATTAACATCCAAAATTTTTCGATCCACCATATTTTCATCCAACGAAAAATCATCCAAAGTTAAATGACCTTCAAACAGGGAGTGCTTACACAACTACTTTCCGGTATTTTAATATTTCGAGTGTCGACTATGTTTATTGTCAGTGTTGCCAATACGAGCGAAAAAGCTCTATTTCGGAGCATTTCATCCTTGATGTGAGCGAAGCGTGATCATAGCACACTTCGCTGAAATCGATGCTAGGATTTTTCGAGAATCTTCTGTATTTAGAGTAATGCGAACGAAGGGCCAACAATGTCTATTGGTAAAATTAGTGCCGCATCAGAGCCAATATGCACACCATTGGTGAAGTTAGTGCAAGTTTGGGCGTTCCATTGGGAAACGAGTGCCGCACTTTTTGCCTTAGTGCAACCAGGTCGTGTAGGTGGTGCAGCACCGATTTCATAGATATTGGTGGCTTGGGGAAACAACAAAGCATAATTTAATAATTTTCTAATAGATAACTTTAATAAAATAAACGGGAAATTATTCACAGCCGTATCGTCAATTCTCTCTTCCAGCAGATAGAGTGAAGAAAAGTAGTTGCCTCATCTTTTGGAAACAAATATAAGCCATTCACTTATTATTGTCGTCAAGAAGGCGTTGGAAATTTGACTTTGACATTTTTATCCTATCTTTTCAATATGTGCTAAAAGGAGACGGGTATTAAAAAATGAAGGTTTTAAAGGTAACTAGATGACAAAAATAATTGAATGGGTAATAAGTGTTTGTCGAAAATAAAATTCTTTGTGAAAAATGTTGTTTATTATTATTGTTACGGTACGCAGCGACGCCGGGAGGCGGAGCAAGATTGGAGGTCGGACCTTCGCGACCTATCCGGTGCTGCGGCATCGGTGACATGAGTGATTTATTGCTCTGTGTGACACAAGTGATTCATCGCTCTGTTTATCTAGAACGCAGTTATTTACGACTTTTTTTATGTGAGAATGTTCAAGAATTCTTATAAAGATTGTTCTAGGCTTTTCTGTATTTTTAGGATTTTGTATAAAAGGCGAACAGCGCCGGCGTTAGTAGTAGTCTTATTTTAATCGAGCTATAGATAAGCTAAAGTACCAAACGATAATAAAGAATTAAATAGTGAGCTATTTAGTAGTCGAATCGTACTTGTGTATATTTGTGGATAAATAAATAGCGTTTTCGTGTTAAATTGCGAAACTGGAATTATTGAACCCTGAGTTCGCAGCATTATGATGGTGACCAGGTAGATCATCAGTAAATATTGAATGAGTCACTACCTTAAAACTGCTACTCTAATACTTTACAGTATTAGAGTTATTTTTTTAAATCGTCTTTCTCACCGCTTTGCCCAACTAAAAGTCCATAAAATTTACGTTTTCATATTTCGAAAATTCCAACTGGTTCCGGAAATATTCGCAAAAAAACAAAGTTTTGAATAAAGTTTTGAAAAAATTTTATTTTTTACGGTCTTAATTTAAAGAGATATTTAAAAATAAATGACACTTTTATCCAGTTATTGGTTTATTCAATGTGTTATTTTCCTTAAAATCCAATTTTTTGTTTTTATGGAACAATTATAAATTCTGAATTCAGATTCGAAATGCCTGCTGAATTGAAATGCAGACTTGCAAGGAAATTCAGAATACAATAAAAAAAATCCTAGACTCTGTAGTTAAAAAATAATAATTTGATGATGAATGAAAAACGAAACGATTGATTTTAAATATATAAATACCACATGAAGAGACCAAAAAGTGTAATTTATTTTTAATTGTCTGGTTAACGTTTTTTCAAATTATCTCTACATACTTTCGTGAGAGGATTATGGAACATTCACAAGAAAGGTAAAAGTTAAACAAAAGTCAAACATAGACAAAAAAAATGGTGACTAATTTTAAGTTTAAAATGGAAAAATCCTGTTTTATTTATTTTTTATTTTTTAAGACATTACTAGTAACTCTAAATTTTTTAAAAGGGATTTCTAAATTTTTCAAAAATGTTTCCTAAATTTTTTCAATTTTATTGCACATTTCTTTTAGTAAATTTAGAAAATTTTATTTTCATCCTTGAAAGTTGAAAAACACCATTGAAAAGAACCATTGAGAGTTAAAAAAAATGAAGACTAATTTTAAATTTCTAGTCCAGCGGATATGGCCGCCATTTTTTAGGTGTCCACTGCTAAAAAAGTGGAGCCAAAACTGTAAAACAGGAGAGTCTTTTCAGATGTAAAATACTAGCTCGTTGGTGTAGACAAGAAATTAGAATAAAAAATTAAATAATAAAAATAAAATATAAAAATTTTATGTTATAGCATTTTCGGTTTGCTGTTCTAGAGCAATTAATTTGTGAACATTTCTAACGAAATGTGAAAATATGATTCAGAGAGTAGAAAATATAGCTTCCTCTCGAATTGTTCTAGAACATTAAGCCAAAAATGCTATTAATTACCTTATGCTGCGAATGCAAATCGCGCGAGGATTACAGCGAGGATTTTCAATGATACGGGCGCTCCTTGAGAGCATTTTTGGTGAATTAAATGAGCGAATTTAAACTTTTAAGTTGGCAACATGGCAACACTGTTATTGTTATTTCTTTATGATTGTTTGTTGAATAGTTGTAAAGTTGTAATATTCAGTTATATTATATTATAGCATATCATACATATTTAGGAAGCTTACATAATATTCAATAAACTTTTCATAATACCAAACCCGATTTATTCGTAATTATATTGATACTTTAGCGTTATTTTACATAAAAGGGCGTAGAGTTTTGTGGATAATTGGAAACGTTTTTCATACGTTTATTAGACGTCAGTCAATGGCTTGGTTCGGTCATGTAGGTGAATTTTTATCACAAAAGTTTCACCTAAAATAATCGTGACATTTTTTCATTTTTATAGATAGTCATGAGGTTTCCAATAGTCATATAACCTATATTCACGTCATAGGTGATTTTCTGGTCGGCTGGGTATGGTAAGGTCCTTAACTTAAGATTTGCTTGGTGCAAATGGGGGTAAGAAATCGACTTCCGAAGGGGTCTATCTCCGGAAATATTGCACCTACGGAACTTCAGATGGCGGGAGGTGAAAGAGGACATCAAGAAAAGGACAACACAGTTGGATTCACTCTAATCGGTGCAGGCGTTCTCAAGTTACAGGCGGTCAAAGTTGAGAATTGAGAAAAAACTCGTAATACACCTTTGGAGATTTTCAAAAAAAATTTCGGACATTTTTTTTTTGCTGTTTTTGATCGGAATGGCACGTTTTCAATCCCCTGAGAACTCAATTCGAATGGAATTAACCTCTAAAGGGTTTTTTTTTTAAAATGGTCCAAAAACGCGATTCTAAAAGTGCCTAAAGGAGGTGAGTCTTGGTCCCATTTTGGAGAAAAAAACTTCATATGAACATATGTCCTAAACATCTTAGCTTTTGAGATAAAGATTTTCAAAAAAAACTTTTTTTTATTAATATGACATGCTATGATATTGCTCCACACCTTCTCCAACTGTAATTCAGAAAGTATCAAGTGTAATTCAGAATAGTCAAGTGTAATTCAGAGAACACCAAACGTAATTCGGGAAGCATCAAATGTAATTCAGAAATGATCAAGTGTAATTTGGAAATTATCAAGTATAACTCAGAAAGCATCAAGTACAGGGTGTCTCATTTTCGCTCACACGCACAACCTAGGCTTCTTTTTGAAACCAAAGATGCTCTTGACAGATTTGACGCAGCCATTTTGCATTCAATTTTAATAGATACAGGGGCCATTTTAAAAATTCTGCATTGTGGGACCGCTTCATATCTCGGCCAGTAGTAAACACGGAGATAAAGTAAAAAAAGGCGATCATAGAACTTCCTGAGTAGAACTTGATAGCGTAGCTACCACAATTTTTTTTTTTATTTTATTTTTTTAATTGTTGCTATTTGCAGATGAAAATTAAGTGCGCCACTGGATTCTATGTCATAACATATACTTACTTTTAATGAAACTAAAAAGATAAAACGAGTTTCCAAAATGCAGAATTTTTAAAACCACCCTGTAATTTACAAATGCAAAATAGCTGCGTCAAATCTGTCAACGGCAACTTTTGTTTCAAAAAGAAGCCCAGATTGTGCGTGTGCGCGTAAACCGCACAGAGATTCAACCAATCACTTTCGAAAATGAGACACCCTGTTCTTGATGCTTTCTGAGTTATACTTGACAATGTCCAAATTACACTTGATCCTTTCTGAATTACGTTTGATGCTTTCTGAATTATATTTGTTGTTTTCTGAATTACAGTTGACTATTCCGAATTACACTTGATGATTTCCGAATTACAGTTGACTATTCTGAATTACACTTGATGGTTTCTGAATTACACTTAACTCTTCGGAATTACAGTTAATACATACTTTCTAAATTACAATTGACTATTCTGAATTAGACTTGATACTTTCTGAATTACAGATGGAAATGGAGTGGATATTTTCGTGAAATTTAGTGCACATTTTCTACTCATTAAGGGGTATTTTCTGATGTTCACACCATTTTATTAATTTTATCACTGGCGTCCGTATGGGTTTTGCCTAGAATATAATTGAAGAAAAAAATGGTATGCCAATGCTTCTTGTTCTAATAAAAATTATTAATATAAATAAAGCACATTTGGTCTATTGACTCCGAACCATCTCAACCATAAGGAGGGGCTAAACTGTTGGGCCTACCTCCAATCCATCCGGATAGTAACAAATTTGACAGATAGTTAAGCTTGCTCGTTGGAGAAATTAGTTCAAATAATTTCAATCCTGTGAGAACTTCTGCATCCTTTGCATATGCATACCAATTTAACACACTCATAGCTGCATTATTTGTTATTCTACCTTTTTGTGTAAGATGAAGTTTGGGCCTTTCTATCAGCGTGCTTCTTTCATCAGCTTAAGTTGTCAGACAAATATTTATTGCAGCAAATTTTCTTCATCTTTTTGTCACATTTATGACGTCTCATGGCCTTATATAAAGACGAAATCTGGACATTAGTGAAATAAGTATGACGTAATATGGACGTCATACTACGTGAACTAAAAAATTTTAAAGAAAAGTTTAAAGTTTGCAAAAAATATTTTTGTTTTCCTAAGTAATAAGTTTTTTTAATAAAATAGTAGTATATAGACTTGGTATTCACTTAAAGAAGATAAATGGAAAGTTTAGTAAACATATAAACGTAAAAAAATGTAATATAGTTAAATGATAAAGTATGTTGTGAAAGAGTATAAATATAACCACCAAACCAACCAATTGGGAGTTTTTATAATTTTACAATATATAGTGTAATTTAAGTATTCTCACGTATAAAACACTATACAATTAATTAACATTCAGATATCAAAGTTCCACCAAAATAAAGATCGATTGATAAATATAATAAAAAACTGGCCAAGAAGTGGCGTCAACAGGATGTCATGTTACTGACGATATTTGGATGCCATATTTAAGACGTCTTTAAGACGTCTTTTTTAATCAATTAACGAATATTACTAAACTGGATATAAATAAGGCGTCTTTTCGACGTCCTATACATCATACTGTTTACCTGGAAACATGCATCATTCATCAATCCTTAGTTCAATGTGGTTTTCGTTTCTCAATTTTTGTCACTCTACTCTGGCGTCTTCTTTTGCAGGAGTTGCAGGTTATAGATGAGCATTCTGGATCATGCAATGAATTGTAATAATAGTTCTGGATGGTAGTTCCTCAATTATTAAGCCACTTTACTTTTCTTATATTACGAATGAAGCATAATATTTGGATTTGGGCAAAATTTGAGAAATGCAGTAGAAATTTTTGGAAATTACAAATGATGAGGTTAAAATTCGATAAATCCGCTCTGTAAGGTTGCTTTACATAAATCTCTGATCTAGTAATATTTCTAATAACTTTTCATCTGTTTCTTAAACTTAATCTTCCCTTCCTAATCCTAACCTAATCTTCCTGTATAATAAAAATGTATAATTGTGGTGGCGATAGTAGTTTCAGTGCAAAATGGTGAATGTATAAGTGAGCTTTGCTTCAAAAGGACACCTCTCTTTACAATAATTATCCGGCTCCAAATTAACATAATATGATACGTAGAGCGTGTGTATAAAGGCTAACAGAACGTAATATCCATTGCATATAATTTAATCAGTGCCCGATACAGGACCGTAATTAAAATAATTAAAGGCTTTGAAAGTTCCGGGAGTGTAAAGTTGGTAATTGCTGGCCGGGTTTAACCGAGCTCTTTACAGCTATGCCGGCAAGTTTGGACTTATCGGAAGTTTTAAATGGAGGGGTTGTTTCGCGTTGAAACTTAATAGATTCGGCTTTAAAGGTCGGTTTAATACGTCCGAATCGGTTTAGTTCACGCCTGTAGAAAGGTTTCGAGGGTGTTTGGCTATCTCTCGGGATATTTGTGTGTGTATATATAATCAGTCACTTATTTTTGACATCTCGTTACCTTTGAAATCTTCATTTTTATTATTTCTATCTCACAGTGCATGTTGATAAAAATGTCAAAGGCAGATTTCCAACGCTTACTCGATGTCAATAATGAGTGAATGGTTTATAGGCTCCAGCTTTGATTATAGCAACATTGTCGATAGCAAAGATTTTTGTTTTCCCCTTAATTTGAACATTTTGTGAAATAAGTTGGCAACATTGCCATGTATTTAAAAAGCTGTCCACTAGTAGATCAATCCACTAGTAGAATTTAACGAGGAATCTAAATGTGTAAAAATATACAGGGTGCTTCACTTGAAATAACGCAACTTACGCAACACCTTGCATAAACAAGAGTATTGTTCAATTCTAACCCTAATCATCATGAACAACTTTCATATAAAAAGTTTTTCAAAAAATAAAAGCAACAATAATACGGAACAATACGGAACTTTACGAGTAACACTATTGCGCCACCCTGGGTGATTAAACTGATGGCGATTGTGACGTCAGAGATGATGGCAGAATGGTGAATGCAAATGTTGCAGTTGCTAATTTGGATCTATTAGTAACTGAGACCTTTAAAAGCCCCTAATAACTGATTTTTAATCAGTTTTGTGTTAAAAACTTCCAATTACTTTAAAAGACGCAATAAACAACAAACAAATCAGGTAACCTTACAAATGACTGCAGACGGCCAGTATCTCGAAACGTTTCCGTCACCTTTTTATCGGTAATTTATACGGGACTCGTCTTTTTTCAGAGCTTTATCTCGACTTATTCCTGACGCGGGGTCATTTGTAACCCCAAAAAGTCGCATTTCTCTTAGTCAGCGCGAACACTTGTTTCAGTTATTTTTAGTTCGGTTCGTCCCCGTCGTGTTGCGGGGGATGTTTTATGTATTAAAATATGCATACGTCCAAAAGGTGAAAATGTGTTGTCTGCCTGAAATGTGGCGGATGATTTGGCACAGATGAAGGTGTCCCCTTAGTTCGCAAAAGACGAGAGGAGGAAGCTGAGATTAATTTTCATTTGTAAAGTTACGGTGTTAATTAAGGCTATTCCCCGGTGACGGACACATTAAGTCCGACTCCGGGTCTTATCTAACCCTTATGTAAACCCGGCATAAATCTTAGGCACAACTTTATATGCTCGGGGATTTCAAGGAGGCGATCAAGGGACTCAATATAATTCATGCCTAGGGGAAAAACGAGTCACATGTGTGTGTGAGTTGGTCCGACAAAAAATAAATTTCCACGGGTAATTTGGTTTGTGTAATTACGTACCCACCTACATTAATTCCGCAAATTACCAACTGTCAACATGCATTAGTCAAGAAAGCGTGGCTGACTAATTTGTTGGACACTTCTTTGTGGCGTCGTTGCAGTGCCTGTTTGTACCATGACTATAAAAGGGTCGCACAAATTACATAGAAACTATTGCAAATTGCAAGGGTTGAAATGTATGAAAATGCAGTGATGCCAGAGTAAGAATGTTAAACCATTGTGAGAATAGCGTATCCATTCTATATTTGATTGTGTAGATAGACGGGTTTCGAGTCTTCTCACTCTTATGACTTTGATTTTTATCCACTTGATCAGACATAGACAAAAAGCGAAACTAAAATTACGTTTTATCGGACGGATTTTACCACACGTGGTTTTGAAAAATTCCACACAGCACAAAAAAGGAAAATATTTACAAAATTAATTGAAACATTTATGCACTCATTGCCTTTTGAGCCAGAAATGCAGAAACGCTAAGGGCCTTTACTTCAGTATTCAGTAACATTCTATTTCTTATTCCATTTCCTATCTGGAATGTTTTCTAAAACTAGTTCAATACATGAGCATTTTTAAGACGTTCTTCGAGCTTTTTAAGTCCAATTTCTTTAGTTTGTTTTCAATTGATCTGGATGTTCAACCCCTGTCGTGCCCTGGAAATGTCCACAGAGTACAACAGAGATTTGCATTAAATTAATTGACAACTTTAAGCACGCGCTGTCTTTTGAGCAGAAAGGCAGCAAACTTATCGATTTGCTCTATTTTTATTTTATACGAATTGATGTTAGTACAAAGGAAAATTATCTGTTATATCAATAATCACTATCGAAGTATGAAGATCAGTTTTGGGTCCTCTTAGCATTCGTGGCGTTGGCTTTTTTCTGTTGATGAACCACAAGAACGGCGAAAATAGATATTATGCACGTTACATCAAAATTTGAACCTGGAGGTTTATCAGCATAACCTCACTTATTTAATATACGCATTAAATTACGCATTAGCATTTGATTACATTTTGTTCAATTATCTTATTATAAGATATTGGCAATCAACAACTCTAAAGTCAGCTAAACTAAAGCGTTACCGGAATTCTTGGAGATCAGATGATCTGTAGCTTCTACCAAGTGCTCACATCGTCCACATTGGTGAGAGATCAAAATCTTATCATGTAACTTATTTCATATATTGGCAATCAACAATTCTTAAAAAATCAGAACATCTGTAGCTTTTACCAAGTACCTACATCTTCCATATTGGTAAGAAATCAGAGCCTTACCATGTACTGTGTTTCATATATTGACAATTAACAACTCTAAGGAACTCTAAATCAAAGCATTTCCAGAATTCTTCAAAGATGAGATGATCTGTAGTTTTTACCAGGTATTTACATCGTCCACATTGGTCGGCCATTAGATGCTTACCAACTGTACTGTTTTTTATATATTGGCAATCAACAGCTGTTAAGTAATCAAAATCAAAACATTTTCAGGATTCTTAAAAAAATCAGATGATCTGTAGTTTTTACCAGGTGCTCATACCGTCCACATTGGCCAGAAATCAAATCTTTACCATGTATGGTATTTCGTATATTGGTAATCAACTACTCTAAAGTCAGCTAAATCAAAGCGTTACCAAAATTATTAAAAGATCAGTTGAGCTGTAGTTTCTAAAAAATCAGAAAATAAACTGTAGTTTTTACCAGGTGCTCACATCGTCCACATTGGTCAAAAATCAAAGCGTTACCAAAGTTATTAAAAGATCAGATAAGCTGTAGTTTTTACCAGATCTCACATCCTCCACATTGGTCAGACATCAGAGCCTTACCATGTATTGTATTTAGGTATATTGGCAATCAACAACTCTAAAGTCAGCGAAATCAAAGCGTTACCAGAATTATTAAAAGATCAGATGAGCTGCAGTTTTTACCAGGGGTTTACATTGACCCCACTGGTCGGAGATTAGAGACTTAGCAAATGTATCAGCTAAAACAAAATAATTTCAGAATTCTTAAAAAAATCAGATGATCTGTAACTTCTACCAGGGGTTCACATCGTCCACATTGGTCGGGGATTAGAGACTTACCAAATGTACTGTTTTTCATATATTGGTAATCAACAACTCTTAAGTAAGATAAATCAAAACGTTTTCAAAATTCTTACAAAAATCAGATCATCTGCAGTTTTTACCAGGTATTCACATGGTCCAGATTGGTCAGAGATCAAAGCCTTATCATGTACCTTATTTCATAAATTGGCAATTAAGAATTCTAAAAAAAAGATGATCTGTAGCTTTTACCAAGTGCTCACATCCTCCATATTGGTAAGAGATCAGAGCCTTGCCATGTACTGTGTTTCATATATTGACAATCAGCAACTCTAAAGAACGCAAAATCAAAGCATTTCCAGAATTCTTTAAAGATCAGATGATCTGTAGTTTTTACCAGGTCTTTACATCGTCCACATTGGTCGGCCATTAGAGGCTTACCAACTGTACTGTTTTTTATTTATTGGCAATCAACAACTCTTAAGTAATCTAAATCAAAACATTTTCATAATTCTTAAAAAAATCAGATGATCTGTAGTTTTTACCAGGTGCCTTACCATGTAGTGTATTTCATATATGGGTAATCAACTACTCCAAAGTCAGCTAAATCAAAGCGTTACCAGAGTTATTAAAAAATTAGATAAGCTGTAGTTTTTACCAGGGGTTCACATCGACCACATTGGTTTGGGATTAGAGACTTACCAAATGTACTGTTTTTCATACATTGGGAATCAACAACTCTTAAGTAAGCCAAATCAAAACGTTTTCAAAATTGTTAAAAAAATCAGATAATTTGCAGTTTTTACCGGGTGCTCATGTGGTCCAAATTGGACAGAGGTCGGAGCGTTACCATGTAATGTATTTCATATATTGGCAGTCAACAACTCTACAATCAGCTAAATCAAAACATTTTTAAAATTTCTAAAAAAAATCAGATGATCTGGAGTTTTTACCAGGTGTTCACATCGTCCACATTGATCAGAGATCAAAGCCTTATCATGTGCCTTATTTCATATATTGGCAGTCAACAATTCTTAAAAAAATCAGATGATCTGTAGCTTTTACCAAGTGCTCACATCCTCCATATTGGTATGAAATCAGAGTCTTACCACGTACCGTGTTTCATATATTGACAATTAACAACTCAAAAGAAAGCTAAATCAAAGCATGTCCAGAATTCTTCACAGATCAAATGTTCTGTAGTTTTTACAAGTCTTTACATCGTCCACATTGGTCGGCCATTAGAGGCTTACCAACTGTACTGTTTTTTATTTATTGGCAAACTCTTAAGTAATCTAAATCAAAACATTTTCAGATTCTTAAAAAAATCAGATGATCTGTAGTTTTTACCAGGTGCTCACACCGTCCACATTGGTCAGAAATCAAAGCTTTACCATGTAGTGTATTTCATATATTGGTAATCAACTACTCCAAAGTCAGCTAAATCAAAGCGTTACCAGAGTTATTAAAAGATCAGATAAGCTATAGTTTTTACCAGGGGTTCACATCGACCACATTGGTTGGGAATTACCAAATGTACTGTTTTTCATACATTGGGAATCAACAACTTTTAAGTAAGCCAAGTCAAAACGTTTTCAAAATTGTTAAAAAAATCAGATGATCTGCAGTTTTTACCGGGTGCTCATGTGGTCGAAATTGGTCAAAGGTCGGAGCCTTACCATGTAATGTATTTCATATATTGGCAGTCAACAACTCTACAATCAGCTAAATCAAAACATTTTCAGAATTTCTAAAAAAAATCGGATGATCTGTAGTTTTTACCAGATGTTCACATTCTCCACACTGGTCAGTGTGGTAGTGTCAACAACTCTAAAGTCAGCGAAATCAAAGCATTACCAGAACTATTAAAAGCACAGATGAGCTGTAGTTTTTACCAGGGGTTCACATCGTTCACATTGGTTAGTGATTAGAGACTTACCAAATGTACTGTTTTTCATATATTGGCCATTATCAACTCTTAAGTAAGCAAAACCAAAACATTTTCAGAATTCTTAAAAAAAATCAGATGAGCTGTAGTTTTTACCAGGTGCTCACATCGTCCACAATGGTCAGAAATCAACGCCTTACCATGTTCCAATTATTTCATATATTGGTAATCAACTACTCTAAAGTTATCAAAATCAAAGCGTTTCCAGAATTCTTAAAAAATTTGATAATCTGTAGTTTTTACCAGGTCTTCACATCGTCCACATTGGTCGGGGATTAGAGCACGCGCTGCTTTATGAGCAGAGAGGCAGCAAACTTAAGGATTTGCTCTATTTTTATTTTAAACGAATTGATGTTAGTATAAAAAGAAAATTTATCAGTTATTCAGCAATCAATATCGAAGTCTGAAGACCAGTTTTGCGTCCTCTTAGCATTCGTGATTTTGACTATTTTCCTGTTGATGACCCTCCAGAACGGCGACAATAGATTTCATGAACGTTACGTCACAGTTTGAACCTGAAGGTTTGTCACCATAACCTCGCTCATTTAATTTAAGCATTTGATTACATTTTGTTCAATTATCTTGACACTGAAAAAATTTTATTTTTGTGCCAAAATAAGTGGTAACGAGAGCAATAATTTTGTGGACTAGTTATCTACCACCAACTGTTTGCAATACTCGAAACCATTTTAAGTCTCAAAACTTCAAAATCTGACAAAGAGGCATGTAAATAGAAGTTTGGCACTCCCAGTAGATTCTCCTGCTATAAAATCTAGAAAGGAGTGGATTGTTAAAAGGTATAATATGATTACTTTGATGGAATCTAAAATAAGATATTTAATCATTTGTAGGCGTGAATCTTGAATCATATGCCTATGTGCTGGACCTAAAATTCTTGCACGTAATCCATATGAGTCAAGCTATTTTGTGTCTACGAGGAAATAATTGTAAACAATTTTGGTGATTATTGGGTCCAAAAATACGTAAAATTTGAACTGCCACATTAAATTAATAAAAAAACAAAAAAAAATATCACACCACAACCTTTGTGGTCAGTTAAGATGTGATATTTAGAATAAATTGTAAAAGTTCCTCCCCAATTGAATATAAATGCTTCGATTTTATTATTCATAATTCATAACTCGATATTTCGATTGCAATAATCGAATAATCGATTACAATGCCATAATTGAAATATATCGATTATATCATTCATAATTCATATATCGATGTCTCGATTGCACAATCAAATGATCGATTATTATGCCATAATCGAAATATTTCGATTATATCATTCATAATCGCTCAACGCTAATTTATACTTTAAAGGTGCTTAGACAACAAGGTTAATTGTGGCAACAGTCTGCTTTTGCGCAATTTAGATTTAGATAGAAATTTCAGGTCGTCCAGTGCAACTAATTGTGGCAGTAGTACACGTTTTGCCAACAAATCAGCAGGTCTATCATCAAGTTTAAAATCATCAAATAGTTCAACCTCTTTACACATATTCCATTGAATGGACATCAATAAATGAATTTTTGCGAAGTAACCATTAACATATCAGGTAACCTGGTATGCCAATGCTAATACCTAAGTTTATGCGCCATGTGGCAAGTGCGTGGCAGTTTTTTAGAGTAATTTAACATTTTTTTTTGGTTAAATTACAGAGAAGAAAGGATTGTTTTTAAAAGCATACCAAAGTGCCCTTTAACGTCATTAAGAAAAAGAATGAATATTTTTGAAGATTAAGAATACAATTACGAATAAAAATTAGAAGTTGGATAAACCCGGCCTTACTTGTAAATAACAAAAAATTCGTGATAGAACAAAAATAAAATATAAACATAAACAAAACCTGATATTCGACAGCAGACAGAGCGATGTCATTTAAGTCAACACATACTATGACGTCATGATGATAAAGTTCGAGCCTGGTTCCTTCGCAAAAAATCCCTTATAGTGCAACGTGATAGTCAGTCCTTTATACTGATCCATATACGTGGCAACATGGCAGATTGTTTCTTTGTTCCAAGATGAGCAGATAAACCCAGCGACTCCTTAGAAATGCACTTATTTTTCCCTGTCGCCACTGACATTCGTCACCATAACCCGGATTCCTGCATTGCGGACCGCGACATGTATACGCAAGCCCGATTTATAACGCCCGGAATCATTTCGGGAATGTTAAAAAGGCGTTTTTGTTGAATTAAACACGAACCCGGAAACGATTTCCAGTCGGGGAATCGCGGGAATTTATCGCGGACCGAGGAATAACTTCCATAATTTGACCGGCAACTTTTTCCTGCACGACTGCGAAAACCGAAAAGTTTGCAGTAAACGCAAACGCGAAAGAAAAATAACACTTTCCGTTCTAATCTAATAAAAATCTCAAAAGTTGAACTTTTAAGTCGAAGGCAAATCTCGGACGGACGGACGGCGGCGTCAATCAAAGTGGAGGAGCGAAATTTGCAAGAGCAACTTTCGAGGCGGAAGTTACATAATTAATTTTTCAACTACTCGAATATTTAGTTTTTTTCTCAAGTGGCTGTGAAGTTCTTGAATCATTAAAAGTTGTGCTGCCAGGTAGGCACTTTAGACGTTTTACTGAGACAGATAGTACTTAACGTAAGTACGTGCTCCGCTTGCCGGATTCTAATTTTGAAATATTAACTTTCAAAAGGTTATAATATATTCTGAAGAAGTCGAAGTTGTTTTTTCCGTATTTTAAAACTTGAGAAACTTGCTTTTGATATTAAAGAGATAAAGCACGAGGGGCACGAGTTTCACTTAAATCTGGATAATTTATTTTTGAGCTCTAAGGTAACAACTATCAATTTTACAAAAGATTTTTCAAATAATTTTTGTTCAACTTTTAAATCGACAAAAAAACCAATATTTTAATTTTTACATTGTTTACATATTTACCATTGATCATTCCAGCATTATGTCATTAGACGTGTAGATCCTTTTGACAACTGGCCATTACAAAAGGCTTCAAATTCTTCATGATTAAAGTTCATCTTGGGTTTTAGCAGGAAACCGAACCACGTGTTTCAAACTTCGTTCTGGAACTTTATCTACATCGCTCCAATATCACTTCCATTCGAATCTTACTAATCCGAGCTCAATCCCACTTCTGAAGTTGTAAAATGGGGAACTGGCCGACAATAAACAATTCCGCCGTATTGCTCTAATCATATTGCTCTAAGGCAATATGGCGGACTAACCTATTGAAATATCGGACGGTATAAAACTTGACCTTGATCATAATGTTTCATGTTTGGTTTGAGATATACGGGGGTGTTCATTACAAAATTTCATCTAGTTGGCTGTGGAATGTCAAAAGAAAAGGATGGAGAAACAACAGTACATTTATTTTGATTATGTCATCCTTTTCTGTCAAAATTTCATAGCCTGCTAGATGAAGTTTTATAATGAACACCCCGTATTTATAATATATTCCTAAATTGTGTCTTTTAGGCAAAAGCTCCACATGCGAATTTATAATTTTGTAGCTGTAGCTGACTGAAGAAAGTCCTAAAACATCAAAACAAATATGGTCTTCACAATTAATAAACTGGCTGCGGTGTTGCTGTTCTTAATATTTTTTATACTTTAGTGTAAGCATTTTTGTGGTTTTCAAATTTACCACCAGCAAGCAACGCCATCTAGGGAAATTAGTTTTAACTCATTGACTTAGAGTGGTACTGTCATTTGTCTTACTTGTCATTGTCGTTGATGGGGGAAAAAGGGAAAACGTGTTTGAAGGGGATTTTTCGAATTGCTTTGTGGATTGTAACAAAACGTGTTTTTGTTTACTTATTCGAATTGTTTATTGTCGGCCAGTTCCCCATTTTACAACTTCAGAAGTGGAATTGAGCTCGGATTAGTAGGATTCGCATGGAAGTGATATTGGAGCGATGTAGATAAAGTTCCAGAACGAAGTTTGAAACACGTGGTTCGGTTTCCTGCTAAAACCCAAGATGAACTTTAATCATGAAGAATTTGAAGCCTTCTGTAATGGCCAGTTGTCAAAAGGATCTACACCCGACCACTCTTTGAATGGACCTGATAATCCTCAATACCAACCAACAAACACATCGCAGGTGCCTCCTGTAAATCCTGTGGCACAATTGGGTACAACACAGCTAGATATAGGTCAATTTATGGGCACCGTTACGGCCTTAATGCAGCAAAATACAGAATTGTTATGAATGATGCAGCTGCAACAACGAAACCTGAGACAGAGCCACCAAGGTAACAGTAGTCTTCTTCAGCAACCAAACCTGCATATTGCTTATGGACAGCTTCCCCACATTAAATTATCTCTTCTCTTTCGTCTCTTGTGACTAATGTTTTAATGTTGCAACTTATGATGTAAAACTGGAAATTATTGATTGATTATTTACTGTCCACTTGATCGCTAAATTAAGTCAGTAGGTTACAGGTGTAATGTAAATTTGAATAAGAATAACTTTGTGACGATTAGATTGATCCAACTTTGGAAGCCTCGTATAAATAAATGTTATACAGGTTCTTTGTGAATTGATTACTTTGTGACTCATTTGTGAATGCATTGATTACTTTGTGACACATTTATGAATGTATTGATTACTTTGCGACACATTTGTGAATGTATTGATTACTTTGTGACATATTTATGAATGTATTGATTAATTTGTGACTCATTTGTGAACGTATTGATTACTTTGTGACAAATTTTTGAACGTATTGATTGCTTTGTGACAAATTTTTCAACGTCTTTGTGATATGAAATTGAGTCTACTTAGTGCTTTGTGAATTATGATCATTTGAGTTTAGGTTTAGATGATAGATTTGTTAACAGCGGCTTAACAACTTATGTAAATTTTAGTGTAAATTAATTACGAATTTCTTTTGGAAGTTTAAAAGGATTTTGTTACATTTACTTTATGAGCGAGGTCGCTCTAATGTCAGAGTGGCCGAATTGTAAGCATTTTCGTGGTTTTCAAATTTACCACCAGCAAACAACGCCATCTAGGGAAATTAGTTTTAACTCATTGACTTAGAGTGGTACTGTCATTTGTCTTACTTGTCATTGTCGTTGATAAAGCAGACAGTATTCTTGACCGATTAGTGTGAACAGGTGATGTGTTCTTCGGTATTCGGTCTGACCGAATACCCAAGAACACTTATCACCTATTGTCGTTGATGGCGGAAAACGGGAAAACGCGTTTGAAGGGGATTTTTCGAATTATTCATTGCTTTTACACTTTGTGTGCAATTGCAACAACAAAACCTGAGACAGAGCCATCAAGGTAACAGTAGTCTTCTTCAACAACCAAACCTGCATGTTGCTTATGGGCAGCTTCCCCACATTAAATTATCTCTTCTCTTTCGTCTCTTGTGCCTAATGTTTTAATCTTGCAACTTATGATTTAAAACTGGAAATCATTGATTGATTATTTACTGTCCACTTGATCGCTAAATTAAGTCAGTAGGTTACAGGTGGTATAAATAAATGTTATACAGTTTTTTGTGTGAATTGAAATGTATTGATTACTTTGTGACTCATTTGTGAATGTATTGATTACTTTGTGACACATTTGTGAATGTATTGATTACTTTGTGACATATTTATGAATGTATTGATTAATTTGTGACTCATTTGTGAACGTATTGATTACTTTGTGACAAATTTTTGAACGTATTGATTGCTTTGTGACAAATTTTTCAACGTCTTTGTGATATGAAATTGAGTCTACTTAGTGCTTTGTGAATTATGATCATTTGAGTTTAGGTTTAGATGATAGATTTGTTAACAGCGGCTTAACAACTTATGTAAATTTTAGTGTAAATTAATTACGAATTTCTTTTGGAAGTTTAAAAGGATTTTGTTACATTTACTTTATGAGCGAGGTCGCTCTAATGTCAGAGTGGCCGAATTGTAAGCATTTTCGTGGTTTTCAAATTTACCACCAGCAAACAACGCCATCTAGGGAAATTAGTTTTAACTCATTGACTTAGAGTGGTACTGTCATTTGTCTTACTTGTCATTGTCGATGATGGGGGAAAAAGGAAAAACGTGTTTGAAGGGGATTTTTCGAATTATTCATTGCTTTACACTTTGTGGATTGTAATCAAACGTGTTTTTTTTTTACTCATTTAAATTGTTTATTGTCGGCCAGTTTCCCATTTTACATTAGTTTATTTATTTATTAATTTAATATATATTATTTTGGGTAAAAAAAATATATACATAAGGGTAAAAGTAATGTTAATAAAGAGAAAAATATGGTTTTAATGAACATATATCATCTTAAAATATCGACAGTATATATCATGTTAAAGTAGCGACATTGAATTGTCGATTCTTCTTCATCATTTCCGTATAAATACAGAAAAGTTGGTATGTTTGGCTACACTGTTTGTATGCCCCTCAAAAAAAGGTTGTCAAAATCAGCTGTTCTGAAAGCGACCATCAGTCAAGATCAGGGAGCTTATTTTTAAGGAAGGAGTGAAAGTGAAAGTGAGAATCGCTGACAAATAGAATTCGTCAATAGAATTTTTTGACCAATCAAGGTTGTCAAAATTCTCACTTTCACTTTCACTCCTTACTTTAAAATAAGCGCCCTGTTAACTTGATAGGTTACCTCATTTCCCAGAAAAATAGCTATTTCCTAAAAAAAAGAGCTATTGTGACGTCATGAGAATTCACGGATGACAATTTTACATAAATTTAATAAAAAAAAAATAACCTACGCTTTACAAAAACATAGGGGAAATGGCAGAAATGAAGTCTTGTGACGTCGACTGACGTATGCAGGTGGTTCTCTCTCTAAGAAATGAGGTAACCTGTAAAGTTAACTGATCTTGATCATCAGTAGTATTACTGGTGACGTCAGCAGGTCAAAATTGTCAACTCTCAAGAAGACCTTGAAAGAAAAAGAGACACAAGTTTTAAGTCATATTTATTTAAACACATTCTTAAAACTAAGGCCATCCGAGCACCACCCAACAAAAATAAGTATAAAATTGAAAATTATCCTAACACTTGGTACAGGGTGAATCAAAATTATCTGCACATCTAAGTTTTATATATCTCATCGATCTTCAAACTAAATAGACTCAGTCAATCATAAATTGTCAGGTTTATTTACTTCCAATACGCAGATGGACCACAGCAAGCGCGCGTCGTAAGGGGAAAGAAAAAATGGCCGCCGAGTCGGGTAATCGGTGAAAACATGATACATGCACTTACCTGTGATACAAAAGATTTCTGTCCCACTTTTATAACTATAAGTCTTACATATGCCACAATATGTCACCATAATGATAAAATCTTTAATAAACCACCAAAAAATCGCACAAAACTTTCGCAAGCAATGTCTCAACTTCAAACACAAACGAAACACGTTTTGACGTTTTGTGGTTGACATCAGTTCAATGAGGTTGACACAACACCACTGTTGCCAATTCGTCAATTAAGAAGATTTTCTGCCTATGTTTTGATCGTGCTGTACGGCTACATTTAGCTACACAACATAAAAACATATGGGTTGTGTGGTTGGACCCTGAGAGCGGGCAACATCGCACTGAACCTTTAGAAATGATGCCAGACAAAATTTTGTAAATAAAGGACTCTAGTTAATACTTCCTCTGTACCATATTCCAGCGAGTTAACCAAGTTTAGCAAAAAGAACTATTACAAATACCTTCCTTTTCTTAGAGGTGATTATAAGGGTGTTCTGTAGAGAATAAATACCGTGGACACTTTGAAAATGATAAGATTTTAAGCAAGTTTAAAGCCTAAAATTTTTTTGAGTATACAATGTGCGTCTGCAAATGTAAATTTATTAGGTAATCCAACACCATCTTACCAACTTTTGATTTTTGATTTGTTTTTGAGTTATATTTGAAAACGTGCATTTTCGAAAAAGTGCTGTATTCCTCTAATTTGAAAATTTTCAAAATGTTCCAAAACCCTTTTCCTGTACGTTTAGTTTTCAAATTTTGGTTTTCAGATATCATCATCTGATATCATCATTTTGTCTTATGGATGCAATTTTTCCTAGTTAAAAGGAACAAGGTTTTTGCTTTAAAATGAGATATATTGATTGTGAGATGTAATATTGAGTTTCATTGATAAAAAGGCAAAACAATAGTTTTTTTTTGCTAAATTATCCTTGACTTACGCTGCGTCGTCACTGAGGTTGAATGAGCAAAAGAGAAACAAACAATTGTTTTATTTAATTAAGTGTAAATTCGGACTGTAATCAATAAAAGATTCCTTCTTTTAATGAATAATCCCTTTGGTCACTTTAAAAGGAAAATTTTATTTTTTTTTAGGCTGTTTTTAACTTGATAAGACTATTTCAGTTTTCTCTGGAAGTAGCAAACCGAAATTTCTTCGTCTATCTCCAAAACTACTGAACCAATGAGATTGCCGTATCTGAAAGAACGTGCCAACAAAAATCTTTGAAATCACTCCAATCGGTCTCTTATTTGTCAAGTTATAAAAATTCAAAATTGGAAATCGCTAAAAAAATAAGGAATACCACCCCCCTTCGTTCAACTTGAAGAAAATTTTTTATTTGTTTTATGATGTGCTTCATCTGAGTGAAACGATTTCAATTCTCTCTGGACGTGGGAAAGCGAATTTAAATAAGTTAGTTTTAAAAGATGTGCATTTATTAAAAGTGGTTTCTAACGGGTCAAAAAATCAACCATCAAAGGGATCTATCTCCAAACTATTGAACCAATGGGAGTGCCGCTTACGGAATCTGAAGGAGGATAATAAGAAAAAAAAATCCGTTAGATTCACGGTCCAATCAGTCTAGTATTTCTCAAGTTATAAAGAGTTGAAAATCGCTAAAAAAAAAGGAAGAATGAACCCCCCTTTTTGTGCATTCTTTCTTTTGTCAACGCGTATGACCAGCAGTAGATCCGCGGCTAAGGGCTAGACATGCAGATACGCTTAGATTTGAAAGAAATTTTTTTCTCAAACTTCTATTATTCTTAAACGTTTCGATGCCCTATGGCACCTTCATCAGTAATAGCACAAAACACTCTCACATGGGAGATGTGACTGATGGACCTTCTTTGTTTTCGTGTGATGTTATTTCCTCCTGTAGTTTGGTTGAAATGGGATGCTCGTATTGGTCAGTCCTGAAAGGTCCATCCAGAAAAGTTTCTTTCAAATTTAAACGTATAGTCTAGCTCCTGGCCGCGGCTCTACTGCTGGTCATCCGCGGTTTGTTGCGGTAAGGGCTAGGCATATAACTCAAACTTCATCCTCACAATTCCACAACAACTAGGAACAACACGCTTACCAATAGTGTGGTGCTCGTAACGTCTTTCTGAAGCATTACAAGCGTTGGTTTCCATAACTTGATGCCCCCCCCCCCCCCCATTTGGTCAATTCAAATAAAATGTATGAACCAATAAGGCTTCTGTTTGCTCTACCTGAAAGAAGATAGCAAGAAAGAGAAAAAAACCTTTGAATTCACTCCAATAAGTCTATTAATTCTTAAGTTATAAAGGTTCAAATTTGGAAACAAAGCGAGTGGCACAAGTTGCTCGAGAGAATAACGTTTATTAAATGCAAGTTGAATACTATACTTTATCTACGACCAAGATTCCGGTTTATCAAATATAGTAGGTTATAGATGTCACAAAGTTAATTCGCAATTTCAAAATCACTACTGGTTTTGGTAATCGACGGCGCGACATTTGATGCGTCAGATAGATGACCGTCTAGTAGCACGTGCATGTTCATTTCAATGCTAGGAGTGTAGACGGTAAATTACTTTATTTTATGGCCAATGTTAAGTATTTTTTAGTGAAAAGGAGACACTGCAACCTACATTTGTTTCAATACATCCTAGTAAAAGGATGGAAGAGTGAAACTGGTTTCACTTGAAAACGAGCAGAAATTCCAGTGTTCGAAACGTCGCGTCGTGTAAAAAACTCAATAAAGACAATGGAAGTCCAAGATGTTTTGCTTAATAGTACCTCATTGTCTACCACCTTTAAACAAACTCAATTTGAATGACCGTATCATACGTTAGTTTTTTGACGATGTGCCTTTAAAGGTGATTTCTAAAAGGCAAAAAATCGACAATTGGAGGGGTTTATCTTCAAAACTAGGGAACCAGTGGGATACCATTTATGGTATCTGAAAGAGGTCATCAAAAAAAAAAAAATAAAAAAAACGTTGGATTCTCTACAGTCGGTCTAGCATTTCTCAAGTTATAGATATTCAAATTTGAAAATCGCTAAAAACGAAGCAATACCCCTCCCCCCCCCCCCCAATTAGTCAATTCTCAACGAAATTTTTTTTTTTTTATTGCTGTTTTTTATTTCAATAAGGCGATTTCAATCCTCTCTGAACGGAGCCAACCAAATTTGAGTTGACAGTATTATAAGCTGTTGACATTGTATAGTTGACAGTAATTTTCGCTTTTTAACGATGTCTATTTAAAGGTGAATTCTGAAAGGCAAAAAAAAACATTGAAGCGGTCTATCACCAAACTTAATGAACCAATGGGACTGCTGTTTGCTGAACCTGAAAGAAGACAGCAAGAAAAAGAAAAAAACCTTTGCATTCACTCCAATAAGTTTATTAATTCTTAAGTTATAAAGGTTCAAATTTGAAAATCGCTAAAAAAGAACAAATACCACCCCCCTAGGAAATTCAAAGAAAATTGTATATTACACAACAAGCATTTAATGAGAGTCGCCATTTTCGAGGGTAACGTTTCGAGTGGCACAAGTTGCCCGAGAGAATAACGCTCATTAAATACCAGTTGAATACTATACTTTATTCACGAACAAGACTCCGGGTTTTCTCAAATATAGAAGGTTATAGGTGCCACAAAGATAATTCTTCTTCTTCTTCTTATTGTGCCCTATTAGGCCCCCCTGACGTTGGCAATCACGATGGCGAGCTAATCCCTGTCTTCAGCCACTCTAAACAATTGTTCGACGCTATGTATGCCTGTCCATTCCCCGATGTTCTTTAACCAGGAGATTTGTTTTCTTCCTACGCCCCTGCGCCCTTCTATTTTGCCTTTCATTATAAGCTGTAGGATCCGGTAGCGATTTCCTCTGAGAACATGGCCGATTTATGCAAGTTTTCGGCATTTAACTGTTGTCAAAAGCTCACAAAAGATAATTCACAATTTCAAAATCACGAATGGTTTTGGTAATCGACGGCGCGACGTTTGATGCGTCAGACAGATGAAGGTCTAGTCGCCCGTGCATGTTAATTTCAATGCTACGAGGGTGGAAGATAAATTACTTCATTTTATGGTCAATTTTAAGTATTTTTTAGTGAAAAGTACATTTTTTAGTGAAAAGGAGACACTGTAACCTAAATTTGTCTCAATACATCCTAATATAAGGATAATTATTTGAATGAATCAGTGGTAACTACCGATTTCATGTTTAGAGCGGTTTAGTTTTTGAGCTGCCAGTTGCCGTTGGCTACGACATGTTTCGTTTCCATGACAACTCATTATTCACTTGTGAATAATATTCATTATTCAAAAGTGAGTAAAAATTAGCATTAATCTTGAGAATGTACAAGAATAATGTGATTATTATAGTATGGTCGTGGACAAAACTGTTTTCATCTGAATGAGACGATTTCAATCCTCTCTGAACGTAACAAACCGAGTTTGAGTGAAAGTTATACCATAAGTTGGTCTCTTAACGATGTGTGTGTAAAGGTGATTTACAAAGGGCCCAAAACTCGATCAGTGAAAAGGTCTATCTCCATAACTTCTGAACCAATGAAACGGCCGTAATGAACATCAAACTCAATGATTCGTTTAGCTTGGCACAAAGTTTATTCCAATGAAAGGTTTAATGAACGTATTTCAACACAAATGCGTTCGCCATTTTATTCACAAATATTAATAATTGATGTAAACACCAAGTCTATAGGTTGACATGATGAAATGTAGTATTGGTAGCAAGTCCCAATTAAAACTTGTAGTAACGCGGAACTTGCCATCAAAAGGAATCAATAGTTACCTATTCCGAAACTGAAGTCGCGTTTCTGAACCACCGTACTTTGCATTTGCAACAATTATATTTAATATTCCCCCGGTTGGAAATGAGGTAGATGATTTGAAGCGAATCCTATAGGATTATCGAATCCACGCGATCTCCCTGTAATTTCCGCAAAGTTTCGTGTTGGCGCCCTAATGGAGCCATGTTTTTGCCGACGTCTGGAAATCTTGTCTGCTGCACTTTATGTGTGCGATTATGTTCTGGCGATTATTCTTTGAAACGAAAAAAGCCCAATTCGTGAATACTTAAAGGGAATTCTCGCGGGGATAAAGTTCTCTCCGAAATCTTATATCCACTCACCTCCAACGACAACAAAGACCTTTTTCCAGTCCTAATTAAGCACGAAGCGGCCCACACGACGCAACTTTCGCCAGCATTGTCCCAGGTAGCTTGCCTGAATAAATACTTGATTTTTCGGGAATTTCTTGTTTTATTATTAGACGCACAAAGCAAATGTATAGAACAACAATTATCAGCTTTTTTAATTAACGAGTAAAAAAGAAAGGAAACACGAGGGAACACAAAAGTTTGTTCTTTTATGATTTTTAAAAAGTTACTAACCTAATGAATTCTTGCTCTTTGTTGAACGAAGTTAGACTAGTTAATAAAATATGTGACCGCGTTTAGAAACAGGGTGTTGCACAGAACAGAAAAAGGCTTTAAAATCGGGTGACGTAGGGGGGGACTTCTGAGAATACAATGTTTTGATTTCTGAAACGAAATTTAAAGGATAAAAGTAAAATAGGGCATCCTCTAAAAAAAAGAATATGTAAAATAAGGGAAAACAATTGACCTTCAATGTCTTTCAATGTACTTTTGATAGCTCGTATGCAGTGACAATAAAATTAATTTAAAAAATTGAAAACAGCTCTAAAAGTAAAAGTTCTGTAAAACTAAACTCCAAAGGTTATCGGGAACAGGACCAAAGAAAATTTCCACAAATTAAGTAGAAACTGCGGACGTTTCTGCTTGAGAAGAGCAGGAGATTGCATCGCCTGCTCTTCCTCGCCTGTGCTGAAGGCTTTTGAGTATGAGCTATGACACAATTTCCACTCTAGTCGTAGAGTAGCCTTGATAAAGACGTCAATAAACGTCGAGACGTCGGCAATTTCTGCTTAATTTGTGGACATTTTCTTTGGTCCTGTTCCCGATAACCTTTGAAGCATACTTTTGAGGACGCTACTTCTAGCTACTAAGTAAAACTAAAGAAAAAAATCATGTACGATGTGAAAAATTCATGTAGGGATACTGGGAAAACATTAAAATTAAAACAATGGAAAAAATTTTTTAAACATAACTGTTTTAAAGTCTTAAAGGGCTGTGTTGGATTTAGAAAGGCTCTGGGAACTAGAGAGGCAATCTTTTCATTACAAGTCCTAGTACAACGGTGTAGGGACATGAATCGAGATGTGTAATCATGCTTCATAGATTTTTCAAGGGCTTTTGACCGGGTAAAACACATAGAGATGGTGGAAGTAATGAGGGAAGTAGGCCTAGGTAGCAAGTATATACGAATTAGATAGAATAGAAGATAGCCGGCAGATAGCAACAAAACAGAGGAGGTGAAAATCCGAGAAGGCGTTCACCAAGGGTATGTCCTCTCGCCGACATTCACCTTCACCGACCTATTTCAGGATTCACTGGAGGATTCTCCTGAAAGGATTAAAATTAACGGCGAAAACATAAAAAAACATCAGATACGCAGATGATACTGTTATCCTCGCAAGTAGCCTGGAGGATCTTCAAACTCTTCTAGAGAAAATCAATACAACGAGCGAGGAATATGGACTTGCGCCTGAACACCTCCAAGACAAAAGATATGATCATCAGCAAAAACCCTCAGCCTACTATGGTTTTGACTTTAAATCAAGAAATTGTAGAACGAGTCGAGAGATACACTTACCTGGGATCAATGATTAATGCAAACTGGGATCAATCCGTAGAAGTAAGACGCAGAATCGAGAAGGCAAGAATTGTATTCAATAGAATAAAAACATTTTTTTCGTCAACAGACACCTTAGCCTACAACTGAAAATAATAATGGTCAGATATTACATTCTTCCAGTCCTTTTGTACGGCATTGAGGCGTGGACCATGACAGAAGCCTTGATGGGGATGCTCGAAGCCTTCGAAATGTGGACATATTGGAGAACTCTGCGCATCTCATGGATCGAGCACGTAACGAACAAAGAAGTACTTGCAAGAATGGGATTGGAAACCGGGACCAAGCCAAGCCCTATTCGATCGCCTCTCTCCACCTCAAAAAGGATTTCGATACTGTGCTCCACTCTTCCCTTGAAAGGGCACAGAAGTTTCTCATGAGCGGCCTTACTAGCTGCCACACTACTGTCTCCATAAGCAAGGTTACCACTTCCATGATTCTAATTCTGCGCGGGTGAAACAGGGGAATTCACTATCTCTGTTGTTGTACTTAGTACTGGGCGAGCTCTTATGCTCTTCGGACGAGCTTCCAACTGGACTCCAAGTCAACGCAGCCACCATGAGCAGCTTAGCATATGCAGGTGATCTGTTACTCTTCACTCCCTCCATTCGTGAGCTCCAGATCATCCTGCGAAAGTGCGACCGCTTCTTCGAAGCCCTGCACACGGCCCTATACCTAAATAAGTGCGCTAACATCAATGTTAAGCTCCTGCCCGCGCAGAAGAAACTGTATCTCGCCAGCCAATCGCGAGTATTCATTGCTCTAACTCCTCTTCCTCTTGTAGACGTCGTCCTTTAAATATCTCGGCCACAAGTATGGCTTCATGGGAACCGACCTGCCTACTACCACCTGTCTAATGGAGACTCTTAATAACTTGCACCGGGCACCACTCAAACCCGACCAGAAACTCGTCCCCTTCAGGACTTCCTGTTGCCTAAATACCTTTATGCGTTGCAGAACCCTAGGGTCAGTATGGATATCCTAGACCGAGCCGACAAAGCCATCAGACAAGTGGTTAAAAACTGCTCCACCTCCCAGGGAAAGACGGCGGTTTGGGCTTTTTTAACCTGTCTGCGAGGATTCCTGACATTATCTTTGGACACCTCGACAGAGTGTCCGCCAAGGGTGACCGCCAATTTGTCGCCGCTCTTAGTTCCAAACAGGTGACAGCAATGCGGGCCCATCTAACCAAGTGCTTTAATACCTATAGCAGGGGCAAATAGCAGAGCTGCTATTCGCGGACCAAGTTGCAAAACTGCGTCAGCGGTGCAGGCCATCCTGATCATTGCTCTATTACTGCGACCCATCTCTAGATGCGTAACCCGCCAACCAACTAGACCGTGAGGGACTATGTCCAGTCTATGCAGCTGCGCACCAACGCGCTGCTCACCACCAGAGGCCTCCACACCGTGAAGCTCGCACCTGAGGCTAAGAAGTGCAGGGCTGGCTGCGACCGGATGGAATCGCTGTTCCACGTCCTACAGAGATGTCCTGCCACCCACCTGCAGCGCATCCTGAGACATGACCACGCAGTACGTGTCGTGGCCAAATCGTGCACAAGCAAGGGCTTCAGCGCCCAAATCGAGCATTCAATCCGTGAGTCGACTGGTCGGCTTTGCAAGCCCGATCTCATTATCCGAGGCAATGGCATGACGAACGACGTCGACGCCTGCGTGTGTTGGAAAACCCACCGGCCGTTGAGAGTAGAGAGGTGTATTAGCATCATTTTTGTTTCTCATTTCGCGTTTCAAGACAAGCGCACGCGATCTGGTGACCAAATTCTAAACTAATATTAGCCACCCTATTATCAATTTGATTGGCTGCGATAAACAAACGCCTTTGCTCTCTGTTTTGTTTAACCAATCACAACCTTGAAAGCCTTCCTGCTATTAGTTTATAAACTCATCACTTGACGTTGCGGCCTCAAATTTGATCAATAAGAATGCAAGGGCGGGAATGTCAAGTATACCCTCAGAGCCTTCTAAAGCGGCCATCCCAAAACGTTCTTAAATGGAATGATACATATTTTATTATGTTAGATCGATAGAGCGTGAAAGCCTGATTTTACACTCATCTCTATATATGCCACATCACCTGTTTTAGATACACAGGGTGTCTACTTTATTTAGATGCTTCAAATGAACGCCGCTGTACATGCGGGTAAAAAATTCCAGGCAAAAAACGTGATGGTAAGTAAGAAACCTGCTTTCAATAAAAATTTACTTGTTTATACAGGGTGAATGAACAAAGCTCTTTAGAGCGAGCCTTGCATGGAGCTGTATTCCAAACTGCTGGTCCAGGGTGAGGGTTGTCTTCATACCAAAGAAGGGATGTAGGGGAAAAGATCCTAAATCGCTGAAGCCAATCAGTTTAACCTCGTTCCTGCTGAAAAGCTTGGAAAAGCTGCTAGACCTACATATGTGGGAGTGAGCGCTAACAACGTACCCTCTTAATGCGGAACAGTATGCATATCAGGCTAACAAATCATCAGAACTCCATAATCTGGTAGAGAAAATCTAAGATACCCTAGATAAAAAGGGTGAATAATTCAAAATAATTCAAAAGTTGTGTCCTATTATATTTCAATGAGGTTATTGCTACAAAATTTCCAGATTATTTTTTTATTATGATTTAATTTTTTTTGCGCATTTTATTATGAGATTGTGAGGAATTATTGTCGGCAGTTTCAGAAAAAAGTTCTTCGAACAATTCAAAAGAATAAGGGCAATAAACCTAATAGTTCTCTATTATGTACCTGTCATTTTATGCAGAAGTAATACTATGGCGTCGCCATCTGACGGTGTAGGGCGAAATCTCAGTCATCCTTCTGCGTGAAGTGACTCCCAACGGTTAACCTCGAGATTTCGGTATACATCGTCTGGTGGCGACGCAATAGAATCCTTTCTGTGTGAAGTGACAAGTACGGTAGTGACAAGTGACAAGGTGTAAGTTGTAAAAGCGTCTGCCATCATTAGATGACGCCACATACAATTCAAAAGAAGTATGAAACCGAGCAACCAAAGAGTTTTCGTCCCTGTATGTCAGCTTGAGGAAAACACAGTCGTCCATTTTGAGGCTGTTGAGGTTGCCTTACTTGACGTGCTACCTCATTCGCCTCTTTTACTATCAGGCTTTGCCTGCATTTAACCAGATGCCACCAGATTAGATGAAGACAGGAATAGGAAAGAGACAACAAAAGTCTCACCTTGAGGAGTTGCGAATAATGCAACTACATACTCCTGTCTCAGCGCCAATAAAGTGAAAAGGGTCGAGTCAACAATAACCAACTGGATTCGCAACATGCGAGAATCCAGACTGATCAATATCTCATTAAACGATGACAGTGGGAGATTCACAATAGTGGGAGGTTGTCCACAGGGCGAAGTCTTTTCACCACTCCTGTGGTTCCTACTAGTGGACGACCTTCCGGCTACTTTGGAACTATTGGGAGTCAAGGTCCAAGCATACGGCGATAACGGCGATCGTTATCCTTATAAGAAACAACTCAGACCAACAAATCTCCAGCACGTTGAAAGAGGTGCTGGATGTTGTACACAGCAACAATGTACAATGTTGTACTGGTGTTCAAAAGAAAACCTAGCAATAAACCCTACGAAAACAGTGATTGTGCGAAGGAAGAGCCTGGACTTCATTATGACATGACAAAAAAAAAAGGAAAAATTACAACTGAGAGGATAAACAAATATTGTTTGTGTTGACTATCTCTGTCCATCATCATAGGATCATACCCCAAGATTTCCTACCCCACTATAACAAAGGTCCAAGAACAAGCAACGTTTAAACGTAGCAATCAATAGTTAGTTAAACTGTTGTATTTAGCAATCCTTAAATTCGGGATGTCCTTGAAAACCTTAATCCATGATCCGTGAGCTGTGTTACGTAGGGGAGCTTTCTGTAGATAATAATATTGGGATTTTCCTCCGTAGGCCCATCGAAAGTGTTGGAGTTGTAAATTAATAGTTTTAGAATGTTTTTAGGGTAACCATTGTTCAGAAGGTTCCACTGTTCAGAAACCATTGTTCAGGGGCATATAATGAAAAACACGAAATATCAATTCTTGCACCTATTGATTGAAGGCAAGATCAAAGGCCGGAGAGGGATCGGGAGGAAAAAATTGTCCTGGCTGCGAAATATCAGACAGTGGACAGGCCTACACGATGTACAGTCGTTGATACACACCGCAAGGAATAGGGAAACGCATTGGAAGAAGAAGAAGATTGTTCAGAAAGGTATCATACAATATTTTTAGGTTTGCCTTTAAGAAGCGCTGATCGCTTATATGAGTATGAATCTACCAGAGGCTGTTACCTTTCAGTACCAATCTAATACAATTTTATCTTGGATGATCATTACCTTAGTGTCCAAAAAGGGAACGCCATCACCCTGGTCAGTCTCTACTGTGAACTGAAGACTATTATGAAAGGAGTTAAACGTGTCCAAAATAGTTTGCGCCTCACCCTCAGGAATCACACACAACAAATCATCTACGTATTTAAAGAGAAATGGCAACACAAAGGGCAATCTGGGAACGACACTGTCCAAAAGTTCATCCAAAACAATCTGCGCCAATATGGGACTGATAGGTAAACCCATTGGTGTACCAAAAATCTGTCTATAAAAAACCCCATTAAAGCTGAAGACAGTGTTACCGAACATAAAGTCCAACACACGCATGAAACAATTTTCGGAAATTGTAGTATAGTCAGAAATGTGACTCCATTTTTGCCTTAAAATGGTTGTTACCAGGTTGCAGGGTATATTGGTAAAAAGAGATACGACATCCAAGGAGATGACAGTGTGATTAGGAGGAAGTTGAAGATCACGGACAGCATTAACGAACGAGAATGAATCTGGGATGTTGTACTTGTTGATATCCGCAAAGGCTGCCTTCAAAATGCTGGCAAACATCTTTGAAATACCGTACGTCAAGGACCCAACAGAACTGACAATGGGGCGTAGTGGAATATCTGGCTTATGAATCTTAGGGAGACAATAAAGTTTAGGTGTTGTGGAGTTGTAAGAGGTTAGTCTTTTTGCGTCAGTGTCACTTATTTGGTCAGATAACTTTAACTCCTTTATCAGGTTATTGAAAATTCGCTGCATGGCGGGCTTTGGGTCTTTTTTAATTTCTATATAGGTTTTTATCCTGTAAAAGGGTCAATGTCTTTGTTACAAAATCCGCTTTGTCCATTGCGACGGTACAACCACCCTTATCGGACTGAAGAATGCACAAATCAGGGTGCCCTTTTAGAAAATGTTTTGTATTTTTAAATTCAGTTGCGAGAAGAAGAGGGAAAACACTTTCAGTTTTATGAATGAAATTAGTAACAATATTAGTGCACTGGGCTCGCAATAAATCTTTTGAGTGTTCAGGCACAATGTGATTTACATTCTCCAAGTCCGCCAAAAATGTATCCAGTCTTATGTCTCTTTTAGGCTGAGAAATAGCACATTTAGGTCTCAACCATAGAAAATCAGAGACCTCTCTAGGAATATCCACTGTAGAAACATTCCTAAACCACTTGGTATTGTCATAAAATAATTTAGTATTAACAATTGCGGTAACGATTGCTTGGCTACATACATCGGACAGACTTCCCAAACATTAAAACAACGTATTACATTACACAAGAGTGACTGTCGTACGGGAAAAAACCGATGTGCAGTGGTAAACCATTGTCATCAAACTGGTCATACTTTTGACTACAATAACGTAAAGATCATTGACCGTCAGGCTAATAGCAAAAGTCGCTTATTTATGGAAATATTCCACATTATAAAACAACCCAACTGTATCAATTATAAATCTGATACTGACCAATTGAGTAATATCTACTGTAACATTCTTAATCACATTTAATTCCTAGACTTAAGTATGCCAGCAGTAGTCTACTACGCACACTTCTCTGCTGTTAACGTTGGCATCAACAACATTTCTTTTAATTGTATTCGTTTATTTTGCATCAATGATGTGTGATGTTTTAACTTGTTGACTCTACATCCGTAATACTTACTACGTACGGTCGATAACGTCCAGTCTATTTATATTACTACATATACATATTTTTGTATTAAAAGCAGCTTTCCTAACCAACACCTTTTAGTCTGTAAGCCTTTTCCTAGCATCAAAAGAAGCGTGTAAATAGAGTTGGGCCACCTGTCTAGAGTAGCAAAGTCATTGCACTTGCGTCAGCGGATTTCCATATATTAGGAAAAAAAAATGTCCTCACAATTGTTTAGTAAATATCAACTAAGTAAAATAATAAAACCGTGCTCAAGATTTTCCAAACTACTTGAAAGAAAAACTACTTGTTTTGACTTGGTATTTGCTTCCAAAAAAACTTGACGAGCTTGACTTCAAATCACGTCAATTAGCTTGAAAACCAAGTCAAGCGGTGAATTCCTAATTAGTAAATACTCAATTGTAAAAGTTTACTTTCTCAAAATTTATTATTTTTTTTTTGAAAAACTTAACACGACCAGGTTTTTAGAATCAAGCCAAAAACTTATCGGGGCTTTACGTTTGATGAAAAGAATTCCTATTGGCTATCTCGTCGGTTGTCGTAGAAACTGAGTTGCTAGGGCTATCAAAGTATCAATACTTGCGGGCTGCTACCCAAAATGCAATTTAGCTTTCTACGATTTTTAAGTGATTTTTTTAAATAAAATAAATATTGTACTACTAAATAAACTCTTTAAAGTCATTATGAAATTTACGTCGTTTAACGTAACACGAATCAGAAAATTGCCGCAGTCTTCGTGTCGGCCGACGCCGAAACATAATTACCCGGACAAATGGTAATTACTTAAAAAAGATAAGTAATTTCGTAATTTGGCGTGGACAAAAAAAGTGTCGCAACAAAGGGCTCGTGTCCCGCCCATTTTTCTTGCCAAGTAACGCCATTTAGAACTCGCCTCTCCGTTATTGTGTTACACATACAGGCCTAATCGGTCAATGTCAGACATAATAAGGGTTCGTGGCGGCGAAATTCGACAGATGATAACTTATTTTAACGTCACGATATGTAATTTTCGTTTCTTTCCCCCCTCGGTTCGCTTCGCATTGTTTAAACTGCGAACCCCCGGACGTTTTATGAAATTCGAAAACTCCGGACCGACGCCGACTTGCCAAGGGTCCTCACGCTGTATAAATAATCGTTTCGAACAGGTAGGAAAGGAATCCCTTTGTTGGTGTTGCTTTGGAATTAACGCTAATGTGCAAACACCGGGCACAGTTAAAACAATATTAGCGACTATCCGGTTCTAGCTGCGGTTCGCCTCTTTAAAGCATAATTAGAATGGGGACAAGCGGTAAACCTGGGCGTCACTAAGGGCAGCAGTCCCTTTTTGAAATACGAGAATAGTTTCGGTCCGTGAAATCGCCGCTTGGCTTGATGCAAAAACGATGTTGGGCATAGCACGTCGCAGGTAGGAACAGATTACGGAAACATTAATCTCGGCCTAACCTTAAAAAAAAACATATCTGTTCAATAACGTTCCCCCCGTGATCTCTCCGCGATCGACGTATTCCCATCACTCACTTTTTTCGAGATGCCGCGCTATTTTTTAAATAATAGAAATTATGCTCTCGACACCTACCATTAATCTCTTGTGACATCAATTTGTTTTTTACGCGCCGCTGCTTTAAAGAACCTCCCTGGTTAAAAATTGGATATTCAAATATGTGTTGATAAGAACCGGAAGATGTATGTGCGAGCGAATCTCCACGATCGTGATATTTTAATAAGAAGTCGTTTTGGGTTATTCGTATCACTTATCCTGACACCGATTACAGGGAAAATATGCGAGAGATGACGTGAGTGATATCTAGAGGGTAGATCTTGAAATAAAGTAATTTTGGCAACAAGGCTATTTTAATGAGACACTAATTTGTCGCCCTTCATTTATGGCCAGTTGCAGAAACTTTTCTAAGGGAGACATGAAATTGATGGAATTTTAATGTTTCCACCACTTAACTAAATGGAACTCCATTTTATGTATCCACTAGACCAAATCCTACTGGACCTTTGATTTTATAGAAGAAAAAAACTCTTGGCGCATACGTTCTTCCAGTACATAGTAGCTTACTGGAGATGATTCGTAATGAGGGCCGTAGATAAACAGTCACAACTCCCCGTTTATTTACATTTTTACGTCTCCCAACAATCTAAGCGTACCCTTCTTCCAACACCCCTCCCCCCATAAGAATCTCTAGCTTTATTGCCTCTTTGCCTCGGATCTACCCACATAATACTTAAAATATAAGGGTAACTAATATAGCAAATCCTAGGTCACTGTTCTAGGCAACAGCAATATATTGTTACGGGATACGGGTTCCAATAATTTATCGTCAATTAACTACACACTTTTATTTACTTTTAACTACTGCAACACAATTAAAACACAATTACTCTCTAATAACAATTCGCACTGTTCGCTTGTCGACTTATTTACTGCACTGCACTATTTCACCACTATACACGCTATTCACCAAAATCATATGCAACCGCCTAACAGAAAAACTTGACCTTTACCAGCCAGCAGAACAGGCCGGATTCCGTCGTGGATAAAGCACCATCGATCACCTACAAACACTGCGAACCTTAATTGAAAAAACAACCGAGTATAATGTCCCCATCCATCTGGCGTTTATCGACTTCCACAAAGCCTTCGACACGATTGAATCGTGGTCGATCTTTGAAGCTTTAGGAAATGCAAGAATAGGCTCTAGATACTCCACCATACTCAAAAACATCTACAAAAATGCGACATTCCACGTTAAGATAAACGAAGAAATAATCACCAAGAAAATATTAATGGGAAGGGGAATACGCCAGGGTGACACTATCTCACCAAAATTATTCACTGAAGTTTTGGAGGACGTCTTCAAAAAATTTGAAAGGGAATCGAAAGGTATAAGGATCGACGGGATGTACTTTAAACACCTGCGGGTCGCCGACGATATCGTCTTAATTTCGAGCGACCCAAGGGAGCTGATGGAAATGATGCAACAACTCAACCAAGCAGCTGAAGAAGTCGGACTAAAAATGATTACTGGAAAAAAGAAGTTAATGAGTCAAGCAAACCCTCATATAACTCTGGACAACATTGCTATCGAATGCGTAAACCAATATACATACCTCGGCCATACGATCATTCTGGGAAAACCAAATCAAACAGCGGGAATCACCAGACGTATAGGACTCATATGGGCAGCGTTTGGTGGTAAACTACGATACATCTTTGGGAACAATAGTATACCTATAAACCTAAAGAAAAAAGCTTACGACTCATGCATCCTACCAATGGCTACACATGGCCTAGAAACCATGAGCTTAACAAAAAAGAGTGTAAAAAGATTAAAAACAACCCAAAGAGCCATGGAACGCACAATGCTTGGGATTTCATTGAGAGACAAATTAAGAAACGAGGATATTCGAGGAAGAGCTAAGATTACGGATGTGGCGGAACGGGTGGCACGACTTAAATGGAGCTGGGTGGGACATGTCGCGAGAGAGGACAACCAGGGTTACCTACTGGCGACCAAGAGCAACTAAAAGGAACAGAGGGCGACCATAGAGAAGATGGCTAGACGATATTAGAGCAGCCGTTGGCCGAGACTGGTATCACAAAGCCCAAGATCGTCAAACATGCAAGATATATGGAGAGGCCTATATCCAGGAGTGGATGAGAGAAGGCTGATGAAGAAGAAGAAGAAGAAGACTATCTATTCCATACCATCTCGCGCGGCTCGCTGGTTTATATACCCGGCCTGAAAACACTCTCGTACTTTCGAGAACGGAGGCGACTGTTCCCGGTTCTCGTTTAGTCTAGATGGGTTCCTGGGGATGCAGTCGGCGCTCGGCTTGCCTCTTCGGCCCGAATTTCTGAGGACCGACGGTCGGGCGTAACATTCCCCCTCTTAGTTCAGGTTAGTGTGTAAATGTATGTAAAAATTATAGTAAAAAAATTATAATAACGGCAACACCACAGACAGTTTATTAATTATGATTAGCATATTTGATTTTATGTTTAAGGAATTTATTCTGTTTAATTGTACTGACCAGTTCTTATAGATCACACAACGATCCACCCATATATTAGGTGGATTTTGCTTTGTTTAAACGCATCAAATGGAATCTCTAGCATTTCCATGTTTAATAACCAAGCAGCTGAACATTAACGACATTAGAAGAATGAAACCTTTCCAGCAAGAGTAACAAGCAACACTTTGGCTGAAGATTAAGCCAATTAGGAGCTTTAGGAGATAACTTGTAGTAGTAGTTAAATATATCTCAAAATTCTTGAATCACACATTGCCTTGAGGGGCAATTGTCAAATGACGTAACTCTGGAATGGTTAGTTCAGGTTATGACTTGACATAAAACGTCAACAGTATGAACCTAACCTCAACGAGTTGTTGACCAAGGACGCTAGACTGACAGGACGGCCCAGTTCCCTCTTTTTCTGTACCCGCGGCGTGACGTCACGCTATTGCTCTGGAGAGATATATCATTAAGAGCTTATTCCGTGGACGCATAGTTTTTTAACATATCCTGTTCTTCTGATTATCCTGTATTGGTTCAATTAACGTTTTAGAAGTGTTGATAAGTATGAAAGGGTCAGTAAAATAGTAATAATACAAATAGTTATGATTTCAAAGGTAAATTACTACGTTGATGCAGACCTAAAAAGCGGGTTGCAAGCAATGATATTCAATACTCCATAAGCAACTACGAATTTAGGATACTTACACTTATACTTAGCATATTAATGTACTGTCACATTGTCTTGATGTCTAGTTACTAAGAAACATTTTCTGAATACGTTGAATAATGTTGTTCTAGTGCTTGAAGATTTCAGTGGCTTCATTGGTTAGTGTGGGATAATCCAATTCGTTGAAAAGGATATCGCGACTTTCAGAAATAGTGGTCTGCTACTGCTGACTTCTTTGTTTATAGCAGCCTGCAAGCCTCATGGACCCAGCCCGAAAAAACAGAATCTGTTCAATTAACAATTTTTTAAAGGTTCGTATCTTGCGTCTCTTGAGTCCTGAGAATTCAATGTAAAAGCGACGTACAATAAATATTGCTCGTGGTCCGTTGCTAATTGCTGGTTGCTTCAATGCAAAAGCGAGGCGCCTTAGAAGCAATGTAGATACTTAATACTGAATGTAATACTTCTCCAAAAGTTAATTTCGAGAGTCTCTTTCATAATCATTTGCCGTAAAATGCAAAGAGCATATTGCCGAGGTATCTGGATTGAATGTATCAGTTCGTTGGTAAAGCTGAATCCACTTGTTTCTTATTTTAAGTGAAAGAGCATCTTTTCTTTTTGTGAAAACATTAATAGTATATTATTAATCGAGCTTTTTATGAAAGCCATTATTCCCTCAGGGGGACGTTTGCGTCACGAGCCGCAGGCGAGGGGCGCAAGTCTCCCGTGGGAATAATGGCCATAAAAAGCGAGTATAATACTATACTTTGTCCACGGCCATTGTCTAA